>OY987222.1:24305184-24769420 GCA_963920805.1 Primula vulgaris
ACATCATGAACAAGCAAACATCGGTAAATACATATATATAGAAAAATTATGATCTTGAAGAGAAGGCAATTAACAGTCTCATTAGGTTCCGTATTACACTGCTCAAAGATAACCATAAAAATCAAACTTTCTAACTCCCAAAACCCTAAATTAGCCACTAAAAAAGATCGTTAACTAAACAAAGAATCAGAACCTTAGAAACACACAAACATATATATATATATATCAATACTATTGATATTTAAATACATATCAATAAATATAACCGTAAAAAATAATTCTTCTAACTCCCAAAACCATTAACTACCCACTAAAAAGGATCATCAACCAAACAAACAATCAGAACCTTAGAACACAAAAACATGAATAACAACACTGTTGATATTTATAATCATATCTTTAAAAAAAGCAATTCTTTAAATTTCCTAAAAGCATATACTACCCACTAAAAAGGATCATCAACTAAACAAAGAATCAAAAAACACACAGACACATATATATCACCTCTGTTGTTTATACATATCAATAAAAATTACCTAAAATATTATTCTTTCAACTGCCAAAACCCTACACCGTCCACTAAAAAGGATCATCAACTAAACAAAGAATCAGAACCTTATAACAAAAAAACATATATATCAATTATATACGTTGATACTTAAATACTAAAATAATTCTATTTTAATCCCAAAACCCTACAATACCCACTAACAAAGATCATCAACTAAACAAACAATCAGAACCTCAAAAACATGAATAACAACACTATTGATATCTGTATACATATCTTTAAACAACAAAAAATGCATAAATAAATACTGAAATACATATCAATAAATATAACCACAAAGATTAATCTTTAACTCCCAAAACCCTATACCACCAACTAAAAAAGATTATCAACTAAACAAACAATCAGAACCTTAGAACACAAAAACATGAATAACAACACTATTGATATCTATATACAACAAAAATTACATAAATAAATACTGAATTACATATCAATAAATATAACCACAAAGATTAACCTTTTTAACTCCCAAAACCCTATACCACCAACTAAAAAAGATTATCAACTAAACAAACAATCAGAACCTTAGAACACAAAAACATGAATAACAACACTATTGATATTCATAATCATATCTTTAAAAAAAAAAACTTTAAATTTGCTAAAACCATATACTACCCACTAAAAAGGATCATCAACTAAACAAATAATCAGGATTACACAAAAACATGAATAACAACACTATTGATAATTTGATATCTATACACATCTATAAAAACATAAAAAATACAAAAAATACAAAAAAAATAAAAACCTTGAGAAAGAAGGCGATTAACAGCTTCATTAGGATCCATATTACAATCCTTAAGCATAGAATAAATTTCAACCTCAGAATAAATTTCATTAACAGCTTCTTTCAAACTCCTCACAATCTTTCTAGAACCTTCTGGAACAATCTCAACTCCAACTCCACCCATTCTATCACTCTCACTTTCTCTCACTATATCTATATTATATATATATATATATATCTGTATCTATATATATTTAGCTTTGATCTTTCTTAAAAAAACTATGAGCTTTGTTGGTTTTTGTCTCTGTTTCTTATATATACCCTAATAAACCCTTTTTTGTTTCTTTTTGGGCTTTTATTTATTTATAGGCTTTTTTATATTTTTATTATTTAGTTGTGGTTTTGGGCAAAAAGGCTTGAAATTCGGTATACATGGAGAGTGGATAATCAAATTTAATTTAATAATATATACTATTTTATATATATATATATATATAAACACTATGGAAATTAGAAAGAGATTAGAGAGATTCGTGCATCAAAATAAAAAGGAAATTTATTTTATTAACGTGTGAGGATACTGATTTTATTTTAAAATTTAAGGCTAACGTTACCGTCACGTTTTACCGGGAGATAAAGAGAAATTTATTCTATTAATTTGCGTGAGGAAGCAGATTTTATTTCAAATATTGATGGGTAGCGTTACCGACACGTTTTGAAAATTTAACTGAAAGCCATCGCGAAATTTGATGTGGTTTTTTTTTAAACTTTAATACTTTATAAAAGGAAACTTTAGTCATACGCTTAAACGATCTTGCCGGATACCTATTTTATAATAAAGCGAATAAAAAGTACAATAAAATTATGAGATTATGTTTTTTAAAAAGAATGTATATAATATTTGAACAAATTATATATCTTGTCGGTCAGACTTTAGCTATTAAATTTGTAAAAAATATAAGATAAAATTTATTTGTTCGAATTATTAGTTTGTAATACATGAATTTGAAAAAACTAATACAAGATTTTGTTTAAAAGTTTTGTTATTTATAAGGGTAATTTTGTAAATATTTGTTTCAATATTTTCAAACTCTTATAGACATATAAATTACACAAATAGTATACATGCATGTTGGTCAGGTTAATTTGTTTGCAGTATATAAAATAAGGGGGAGTTTGATTAGGTACTAATTTTTTTGAATTCGTTCCCAATATTGAACCAAACTAGTTTGGTTCGAAAAAGAATCTACCATTATCGGACCGGAAAAATTAGTAAATTGACTTTCGATATACTAACTTTTTCGGTTGGTATGGTTCTGTTATTATATTGAAACATCGTTAAATGATAATTCTTGATAACAATTAAATATTTTTTTCTCTAAAATAAGATGTGTCTAGTTATTTTTATCTTTACTACAAATCTCGTTTAACTTGATCAAAATAGTTAACCATATTGAAAAAGTACTACAATAGTACTCCTTTAAAACATTTGTAAGAAAATTACAAATGGTATGACTATTTTAAAGAAGTTTTAAATGCTAGCAATCCTTTAAAAACTGGTATTGATTTAAAACTTCTTTAATAGAAAGAGAAGTTTTAAAGAAAATTACACTAAAGTATAACCCAATTTATTTGTAAGTTATGATTATGTGTATCTTTTTACATTTTATAAACTTTTAATGTTTTGGTTTTATTCGGTAACTGAGTTTTGAACTCGGCACCTCGAAAAAAATTTGTACAGTTGTACCGCTCGACTATAATAGGCGCGCTGTATAAAGTTTAACTTTACATTAATATAACATATCCTAATATATATATATATATATATATATATATATATATATATGAATATAGGTTGCATTCTTTTTTTTGGTATTTTTTTTCATATGAATGGGTGGCACTTGAACCGCCTTGTCCCTACAAGATTTCGCTCATGTATTATATCAAACATACAAAATTAATAGATACCGAAACCAAACAAATTTTCAAAGTTCAGTTTGATATACCAAGTTTTCGCTATCAACTTATTTAGGCCAGTTTGAAAATCGATTGGTTAGTACAAATCAGTAAAAAAATGCCCACACCTAGTATAAAATAGTTTAATTTATAATTAGTATATATATATATTATGAGTAGTATAAATAATTTTAACTTCATATATGTGTAGTATTAGTTATACCTTATTATTATCATGAAACATAAATATTATACCATATTAACCTCACCAAAAAAAAAGTATTTTACCATATTTAGTATCAATTACAAATTGTGTAAATAAACGTAATATAAAATGGATATTAAAGTATGGAGTCATTCCTTAATCTTTAATATAGTAAAATTATAATTTTGTGTTACGAACAGCTAAGCCCGAAATAATTTGATCAAGCAAAAAAGCTCCTTTTTACAAACTTAAAGTTAAATGGAAAATAAATAATAAAATCAATAAAATATAGCATCTGTTCAGTCTAAATATTGTAGCATATAGTTGGTAAAGTATGTTATACCCACCAAGAGTTCTTGAGTTCGAATCCGTCACTATCTTTCCTTTTTTTTTAACATTAAGAGCATTCACAATGGTTTTGTTATATTTTTCTTGTCAAATATTATCACATCATGAATTAAATGATTTTTAAGTGACACGTGTGTATTTTAAAACTAAGTGTCACATTAGTGGTGTTAACAAGGTTATCTATTATATTTGTATTGTTTTTTAGAATATCTATTTTGATTCTAACCGAGAAAGAAATGAAATAAGTGGCTCGATCTTTACTTGCAAAGAAAAAGGAAGTAACAAACGGCCAGCAGGGGTAGTGGGCTTAATTTATTGCCACGCCATCAACTAAAATAGTTAAAGTTATTGTTAAACATAACAATGTTTTTAGCAAAGTTAAAGTTATTGGTTAGTTTAACATGACTAATGTGAACAAAAGTTTGTTTGTTAGCTAAAAATGTTAGGTAACAAGTAACTTAACATAATTATTATGGATGCTCTAAGAAAATAAATTGAAACAAAAAGTGTATGCGGGGGCTCAAACTCGTGACGTCGTGGGTGAAAGGGCATAACATTGGCTAATCAATCACTGTTGTAATAAGTTAGTATTAGTGATTTAAACATATGATACATTTACTTTGAATTTACATAAATACATAATTTTTTCATCCGGAAAAAAATTTGGACATCTTTTTTCGGTCGGCACCTAAACACGGGGCCAGTCTTGTTTGTGGTCAGAACCGGCTTTGTGGATATATTGTGATGCTCTACATGCATAAAATCTATTCTTAAAATGGACATGTGAATTTGTGCTAAATTATTTTAAATGAAATTCTGTACATCGTTTTCATTTGTGCCAATTATTTTAAATGAACTTCTGTACATCTTTTTCATATAGTCCACATATGATCTTATTTCGTACTTTGCCATTCTGATGCTTTTAAAGAGAGCATTTTTTTTTTACTTTTTTTTTATATTCCAGAAACACTCCATATTGGAATTTCTTAAGAGTATATATGTCTCATGGGTGAGAAGTGAGAACACATGAGCCTTAAAAAAACATGAAGATATATATATATATATATTACTCCTTCCGTTTCAAAATATAAGTTTAGTATACTATTTTGGACTGTTTCACAAATGAGGGTAAAAATATGAAAAAAGAGTGTAAAAAATGTGTAACGATTGTGTTTTATTAACAAGTTGAGTTTTCCGTAATTGAATTATATTTTGAAACGGAGAGAATAATATACGTGGTAAAAGTTAAAACAGTGATTAATGAAGTACAGTTTCAATAACGCTTTTTATGTGAAAAATAAAGTAATTTCCAAATAAGCTAGGCAGAGTACAAGTACAAGTAAAGACGTACATATATATCAATACTATTCAATATTTATATGTAGGGCTGGTCGAAAAATAGAAAAAATCGAACCGGACTGATAACCGAATCGAAAAAGATCGAAACTGAAAAATCAAAAAAAATTCGGCTCGGTTTCGGTTTTCAATAAAACCGAACCGAAAAAAACCGAAACCAGAGAAAAAAAACCCGGTTCGGTTCGGTTCAAAAAATAAAAAGACCGAAACCGAAAAAAACCGAACCGAAAAATATATTCGGTTTTGGTTTTGCTAAAAACCGGACCGAACCGGACCGAATCCAGCCCTGTTGATATCTATAAAGTATAAATAAATAAAAACAAAAAACACAAGAAAACCCTAAACCCTAACACCACCCATAATCAGTCACTTTCTCTCACTATATATATATATGACTGTCTATCTCTCTCTATATATTAATACTATATTGTTATGTACGGAGTATATATATTGCTTTGATCTTTTTTTCTAGTAAAAAATTATGAGTTTTGTTAGTTTTTCTCCGTTTCTTCAAAACCCTAATAAACGCTTTTTTGTTTCCAGTAATGGGGAGGTTTCTTTTTGAGCTTTTAAACAGAGGTTTTTATTTACTTGCGGTTTTGGGAAAAGCTTGAGAAAAAGGTATACAGGGACAGTGGATAATAAGAGAAACAATACAGTCACCCAAGAAACGTATCCAAAAACCTTACTCGGTAATATGGCGGGTTAAATGTACCAATCATTTTTGTTTTGATATTGAAATTATAATTTCATTTAATCCATAATTGGCTCAGCTAGTACGTTATGTCAGCGGGTAAGGTTTTTGGGAAACATTTTTAGCCAATACTCGGATAATAAATACTTGAGGATACCTATTTATATAATAAATCAAAAGATACATAAAATAATTAAATAAATATATATAGAGAGAGAGAGGGATTCGTGCACCAAAGGAATTTTTTATTTTATTTTATTAGTAATGTACTTGAGGATACATATTTTATTTCGAAAATTTAACTGAAAAACCTCATGCAAATATAGTTTGTTTTTTTTTGGAAAATCTAATTTTTGGTGAAAGAAAAGGTTTAGTCATACATTAAGCGAACTTGCTAGATACATATTTCTATAATAAATCAAAAAATACATTAAAAATATTATGAGATTATGTTTAAAAAAAAATGTATATGATGTTTGAACAAATTATATATCTTGTTACTCAAACTTTAGGTATTAATTAACTCTGTAAAATGGTATAAGATATTTTTTTTGTTTGAATTATTATTTTGTTATACATGAGTTCGGAAAAGCTGAATACATGTTTCTTACAAAATATTTGGAAGTTATGTTGTGTATGATATAAATTTGATGATAGATCAATTTCGGAAAGCTTTACAAACCAGTACATTTTGCATTCGACTTTTAGTTCATCGGTCAAAATTTGAAATAAATTCTCTTTACGTTGTTCACGAGTCTTGGGTATATAATTTTTTGTTTTTTCACAAACACAAAACTTTATTAACATAAAGGGGACCAAACCCAAATTACATTAAGAAAGTGAAAAACAAACAAAAAGCCGAAACTTAAAACCACACATTACAACTTACAGATAAATAAGGTTAAAAAGATAACCTTAAACACTAAATCCTAAATTGATCAGAGATCGATTCTGATAAAAAAAACACTAAACATGGCTAGTAAACAGAACTTGCAATCAAGATGACCGCGCAAAGCAAAATTCGTCATATCTAGAGAACTTCATTCTTGTTTATTCTTCTTTTTGTAAGCACCTAATGTAATCTAGGTGTAAATTAGCAATATATAATGTAACTTACGTTAATTCCGTAATTTTGCACTCTATTTTCCAAAAAAAAAAAAAAAAGTGGCCGTTTGTATCAGTTAAAAGGGGTTGACAAAAAGCATTTTCCCACCAAATTATTGTATAACCCAAAACCACTCAAAGCTCAAAAACATTCCAAGCCCAAAACCAATAGCCACGAGTCCAAATAGACATATGTATCAGCTTTTGAAAAAAATGCACGAGGAAATACAGAGCAGAAATGTCACTCAATTAAAAATTAGTACACAGTACAGTTCAGTAAGCCTGGAGCCTCGGAAAATGAAAATCCAATTTTTTTTAATTTTTTTAAGGACAACCTCGCGGCCCGAGTATTTAATTAGTAAAATATTAATGATTAATTTAATAAATATTGTTATAAGTGTTTGTGGTGGAGTGGTTAATGATTCAACACAAAGTAAATCATTATTTAATGATCAATGGTTCGAATCCCTTTATCATCTAATTTATTTTTTTAATATAAAAAAACAAAATTTGGTATAATCAATTTTTTTTTAGGCTTGAACAACTCAAAGTAATGGACCGACCCTGTGCGTGAGTCTTGGGTATATATGAAGTCACGGTTCTAGTTTTTGGACAAAGGTGTTAAAGCAAGACTACTTAAAATTTGATTTTCAACCAACTAAATATGGTTGCATGCATAATGATCTAATAATAGGTGAAACTCAAAAACTGTTCACATGTCGAAAGCGGGAGGCGAGCAGTAGGGTGAAAAATCCCAAATTCGTCTCTCGAACCGACGCTTTTGGTTCCGCATTATATTTTACGCAGAATGCACTTTGCAAGTTAACACTTGTACCTCCTATGTACTTTTTTTTCGTAATTTTTGATATTTAATTAAGGAGGACTACTGTACATCTTACTATTAATTCCAACAGTTGCAATTTATATTGAGTTATAGATCTTGAGTTGCATTTTATGTTTGAACCTCAAGACTATAATTTATGCTTATCTTTTTATCTTTCGTATGTAACCTGGAAAAGTAATGTTTTTTTCAGGCAGTTTTTCAGTTTTGATGTGTTGTATTTCGGAGTTCTCTCCTTTTAATGAAATCTTACTTATTAAAAAACAATAAAAATTCCAACAACAATAACTATAATTATTACTAAAACTAATTAATCCCTTCCCCAAGCTGAGTATTGAACCAAGATCGTCCCCAACGGATCAGACTCGGATTCAACATCCTAAACCGATCAAAACCATCCAATCTAGACGACAAGCCCGTTCCGAACCGTAGGACCATTTTAACCCGTATAATTACTAGTTTATAAATTTATTAAAAATTATAACATATATATTATTTGTATGAATATTTTAACTAATGAGATTGTTGTAGATATATTTCAATCACTTAACAAATTAAATAAAATCATTACATTTATAGTATCTAGTCTGTGTAATTTTGAGATTCTTAAGTCGGTAATCACAATTTATTTATCTTTTGTCTGTTTTTTTAATATTTAATTCGATAAAAAATTTGTTTTAAGAATCGTAAATACCATCCAATTAAACCGTTGATACCATTAAAAGTTATGAATCATATTTTACTTTTTACTAGTATCATTTACTACTAAAATTGTACTAATATTTGTTTTTTTTTCATTATGTACGTTAGGGCCGGGTCCGGTTCGGTTTTTGGCAAAGCCGAAACCGAGCATATTTTTCGGTTTCGGTCTTTTTATTTTTTGGATCGAACCGGACCGGTTTTTTCGGTTATTTTTCGATTTTATTTTTGATTTTTCGGTCTTTTTCGGTATTTTTTGGTTTTTCGGTTCGGTTATCGGTTGGGTTCGCTTTTTTCCAGTTTTTCGGCCGGGTAATGGACATTTTTCTTGCCTTCTATTTAATTAATTAAAACGGGTCAAATACATTTTACCGGGTCATCCACAATCTATTTCTCTCTCTCTCTAAAACTATAGATATATGTTTTGTATCATATAACTTGGTTTCTAGCTATGGAGATACTCGTAGATAATAATAATAATAATAATAATAATAATAATAATAATAATAAAGCTACAATTGTAGAATCAGCTTCTAAAGGTTAAGCCTTTATTCTTTTACTATCACTGCTTTATTCTTTATTTTTAATACTTAAATTAAATTTATTTCATCTCTTGTATACCCAACCCATTACTAGTTGTTCATTTTTAATGCTGAATAAAAGAAAAAAATGTTATTTCTTTAATCCTTTGTGTCCTTTTTTTTATTTTTTATTTTTAATATAACATCTTGTAACACTACAATGGTATAATGTTTTTCTTCTTTGTGTGGTTTTTAATGGGCATTTGTGTTTTTAGTAGATTGTGATTAAATATTTTACTAGTTGAACATTTTGAATGCTGAAAAAAGGAAAAAAATGATTTTTTTTTTATATAGCATCTTATAACACTACAAAGGTATAATGTTTTTCTTCTTTGTGTGGTTTTTAATGGGCATTTGTGTTTTTAGTAGATTGTGAAAAAAAATATTAGTTGAACATTTTGGATGCTGAAAAAAGGAAAAAAATGATTTTTTTTTTAATATAGCATCTTATAACACTACAGAGGTATAATGTTTTTCTTCTTTGTGTGGTTTTTAATGGGCATTTGTGTTTTTAGTAGATTGTGATTAAACAATACTAGTTGAACATTTTGAATGCTGAAAAAAGGAAAAAAATGATTTTTTTAAATAATTTGGGGCCTTTTTTTAATATAGCATCTTGTAACACTACAAAGGTATAATATTTTTCTTCTTTGTGTGGTTTTGAATGGGCATTTGTGTTTTTAGTAGAAGGTGATAAAGTCATCATAAAACAATACTAGTTGTACATTTTGAATGATGAAAAAAGAAAAAAAAAGTGATTTATTTAATTATTTGAGAATTTTGACAGTGCAGTAGCGAATTTTTATCACTTTGTATTAGCGAGAACCACTTCCATAGTATCCAGTTGAATACATGCTATGTGTTCGTGCCTTTGATACATATTTTCTCTTCTTATTAGCTAGTAGCGAGATAAAAAGCTTATTTAATATTGAAAAATTGAAAATTCTGCATGTTTTTGGATAGATATATCGACTTCAGTGTTTCTTTCAACATCAACTTTAATATTTTGTAGTGATGACCTTGTAATCTATAAGCTTCACCTTACTCTTTGCTTATTGAGCTTTTCTTCTTGTACGATTTTTTTTGATTAGGGCTTACTCTGATTTCCATTTCTTTCCAGCAGTTGGTTTTTATGAGCGTGTTCAAGAATTGATTCAACAAGGTTCACTAGATTTCAATACTTGGACTTCACTTATTTCAAAGATCGAGAAATTATTCCCTGTAAGTTTTATTCCATTTATATGCAATTTTAAGATTTGTATTTTGGGATCAAGATTTATGAATATGCTGCTGCTTAAGGCACATACAGCATACATGTGAAAGAATATAAAAAACAAAAGCTGACGTGCATCAGTGCATGCAAGTTTTAAGATACTTATCAAGCAGAGACTTTTTATCTAGGAGAGAAAAGTTGGGATAAACAAGCCAAGGGAATGGAAAGATGGGCCTTTTCCGTGTTAAATATTTTCTATGAATTTTAATAGCTGTGGACACTCTTATGAAATTGATTGTTATTTTCTTTGAAGTGTTTTAGCGAGTTTAGGATCTTACCTTACAGAGGTAGAACTTTCTTCTTATAGTTTACTGCATCTTACCTATTTTTTAATCATTGCAGGATAACTTAGAGGTTATCTGCTCAGTCTATGATTCCTTTTTGTTGGAATTTCCGTTATGCCATGAATATTGGAAAACGTATATAGCTCACAAGACTCGCCTGTGCAATATCGACAAAGTTGTTGAAGTTTATGAACGAGCTGTGCAATCAGCAAGCTATTGTGTCAGCATTTGGGCTGGATATTGTAGTTTCGGCGTATTGGCATATGAGAATCCGTCTGATATTCGTAGGTGATGTGCTTTCAAGCAATGCATGTATATAGATCAATGCCAGTCTTGAGAAAAATTAAATGTTTCTTTTTCCTGGATGAACAAAATAAATTATACATTAAAGAACTACGACTGCTTAACCAGAGCGTGATTAGCAGATTTGTGTGCCCGGTCTCGGGGGCTGATCTCAGCCGTAAAGGATCGTTCTCAGCTTAGCTTGCCTTGGCTGGGATGGGTAAGCAGTTGTTGTTTAACAGACTGCAAACTCTTGTTCTTAAGATTTTAGTTTGCCACAATTAATCTTATGATGGAGATATGAGTCATATCCTTGCTGATTCCAATACTTTCTTCTGTGTTATTTATTAACAGGTTATTTAAACGAGCAATCTCATTTGTTGGAAAAGACTATATGTGCCATCTCCTGTGGGATAAATTCTTGGAGTTTGAATTCTCACAGCAACAGTGGAGTTTCCTTGCTCAGATATATGTCCAAGCTTTGAAGGTCCCTACAAAAAAGCTGCATCGTTATTATGATAAGTTATATCTCTCCCCTTTGAACATTTCTTATTGTTCTATGTTTTAATTCAGAAAGTGGATTTTTTTATGAGTGGCATAAAATAAATTTATATTTGCAGGATTCTTGTGATTGAGTGAGTTGCTTTTTTTGTTTTTGTTTTCCTTTTACAAAAAAAAGAAGGTGAGTTGCTTTTTTAGTTCTAGACAAAAATAACAACGTAATATAAGGTTATCAAATTACTTGTTTATGTAGAGAGACCTCGCTAGAAATCATTTTTAAATTTCTTTGAATTTTAACTTTTTGGAAAAAGATAAAGAAAGCAGGATGCTAGATAGTCCATGCCATTAAAGATAACGAGGAGCTGGATATTTTAAAGTTGGTTATTATTAAGATTCTACTGTGATGGTTGCGAGCTTGTGATAACTCACCTCCAATGTTAGGATTATGGATTATTGAACAAAGTAATTAATATTTGTGATAACCATTTATATACAAATTATAAACATACTCGGCAACTTGCAACTTGCAACAAAATAATAGATCATAGTTCATGACCCATTCAACAATAAAAGGAAAAAGAAAAATGGCTAGCAAAGTTTAACTAACTTCTTGTTCGGTTGCAGCTTTAAAGTTCAATTCTTTTACTTAAAGTGTGATGATAAGGTTTTAGTTTTCATTACTTATCACAAGGGTCAAAGTTGATTTTGCTAGTGCTGTTGGTTTTCAGAAGAGTCAACTGCAATTTGAAAATGAATATAATAACATTCATGGAAAAACAATCTAAAGCTTTGTTTGCATTAATTAGTATGCATAATTGTTACTCCCTACGTCCCAATCTGTTAGGGAAGTTTCATTATAATATCACTTAATTATATTCATCCAGTAATCGTAACAAATTTGAGCGGAGGGAATACGTTTTTCAATCTAAATTCGGAACATCACTTGAGTCACACATCTATGTATTTTGCTTTCTTTGCCTTTACCTGTATATGTAATGATATTGAAATATGTAGTGCGGTTTGGTTTCACTTCAGTTTTAAGAAGTTTGTTGATATTCTAAAAGAAGAGATGAAGCAGCATTTCGACGGTAAAGATATAGAGATGGAATCTGTGCTCGATACAGTTACAACTTCCATGGATGATATCTCGTCACTTATTGACAACCTTCTACATCCTTCTACTGGCTATTTTAGGAAATATATTTCTATTGGAGAAAGGTACTATTCCAATGCTTCTGAGTTGGAAAAGAAAATATATTCTTTTGAGAATAATATTAGAAGGACAAATTTTGAAGCTACACCAGTTGATGATGATGAGCTAGAAAATTGGCATCAATACCTGAACTTTGTTGAGAATCAAGGAGATTTTGATTGGGTAAGTTCTCATAATGTTCTTGCAATTATGTTAACCGATTTAGTTACTATGCCTTTTTAAGAGGCAACACTACAAAAAGTTGGGTACACTTGGTACTTGTGTGAATAACGTGATAATCGTCTTAGTGGATCCTAGGCAAAGTTTTATTGGTGAAAAATGGGTCTAGACTGACTTGGTATTATACTGCAAAAGTATCATAACTTGTCTTTATGTTTCTGTCTGAGATTGATTGTCAAAATTAACTGTCATCTATGTGATATAAGTAATTTACTGAAGACATATTACTTGTATAGATTATTTGTTGCAGCTATGTCCCATCTCTTTATTTGTACTTCTTATGGATTACAACTTCACGTGTACATCATATATATGAAGTAATTTCATTTTGTAGGCTGTGAAACTTTACGAGAGATGCTTAATACCATGTTCTCGTTACCCGCTGTTCTGGATGCGTTATGTGGAATTTTCGGAAACTAAGGGAGGTCGAGAATTGGCAAAATTTGCACTTGATCGAGCAACAAAAATCTTTTTAAAGGTTTGCTCCCTTAAATTCATATGTAATTTTCTCTCATTATATGATGGAAAATGGTAATTTCATTCTTGCTACTTTCTTGGTTTCCGAGAATGTTAAAAATTTGCGTTCTTTTTCTCTGGATAGATCTTTTGGATTACTTTGTTTCCCTAAATAATACTTTGTTATCCATAGCTGAAATTATTCCAAGGGGATATACCATGAGCACATACTCTAAAATTTAAACTAATCCAACAATGTATCTACTTAGGGCTTGTTTGGCTGCAGCGATTAAGAAAATGAGCTGGCCATTTTTACGTTGAGAAGGTTTGGAGTTCTGAAAAACTGCAAATAAACAAAGGCTTAACTCTATCCTTTTGTTTCAGAATGTTCTCTTACTATATCCGTTTGTTCAGAATATTCTTTTACTTGGCTGACCAGAAGCGTTGTTTAATTGCAGAACTCGCCGGCAATCCATTTGTTTAATGTGCAGTACAAGGAGTTGATAGGTGATAAAACTGCAACACATAATCCACTTGTTTGGACTGATAGTGAGTCCAATTTACACTTCGTGGAAAAAGTTGTTAGAGAATCTAACCGCGAGAAGAGATTGGTATGCACTCCAAAATTTTCTGGGTTCTAAATTTACTGCAAGTTTTGTTGCAGCTTATGAGCTCAGCTTCTCTACTTTTCTGCTTAAAGCTGGACGGCATTTGGTTGACTTTTTTTTACTGTTCTGTTATTTTGGCCAGAATAAGTTAGAAGCTTTCAGCTTGGATGAATATAGATTTTTCTCCAAAACTCAGAATACCAGCTTATTTGCGTAACAACTGCAACCAGAGCAGCCCTTAAGAAATAGTTACTTAGATTTGCTCTACTTTTCCAGGGAAACTTTGAGGCAGCTTGTGCTGTTTATGATAAAGCACTTGAAATAGCAGCAGAGAACCAGAAGCTGCACACAGTTTCTATTCTATATATGCATTCTGCTCGTCTTATATATTTGGTAAGCTTCATCATAGTTTTTTCTGTATTATCAATGAATATTAGTTAATAATAGTATGCTCAAACATCTTTTACCGCCATTTAATATTGTCACCTTTGTAACGTCTATTAGATGACAGGTAAAAGAGATCAAGCCAGAGATGTTATAATTAAAGGCCTAAAACATCTTCCTTATTCTAAAATGCTCATAGAGGTGTGTACTGCTATCCTTGCTCTGACATTGCTATAATCATAACACTAATGTATGCTTGTTGATATAATTATTTCCGTTGTATTATGTGTAGGGCTTAATAAATTTTTTAACGACACATGGAGATATAGAAGAAACAGATTTAGTAGACAACATAGTAGCTGATGCTATCTCAGATAGATCTCAAGGTTTGAGTGACGAAGATCGTCAAGATATATCACTTTTGTATCTACAGGTGATGACTTCTCAGTTCTTAGTTTCTGCTGTTTATATAGGCATCTCATTAGTTGGAACTTGGAACACATTCGGGGTGAATTAAAGCGACAGTTCCCTTAAAAAAAACTAATAGTTTTAGATGCAATGCTATTTGTCTGCATATTTTGAGTAGTCCATTAACTATTGGTCCCATAGTTTTCATTAAGTTACACATGTGGTCTTTTCCTATGGTGAGCAATATTGTGTGTTAGGGGACCCTTTTGTATAACCAATTTAAAATGCAGCGACTATTAGTTTAACTGTGGGGACCATTTGTGTTTCTTTGAAGCTATGGGGCCAATTTGAAATATACCTAAAGTATGGGGACTGTTCTGTACTTCAAGCACACACTTATTACTTCTCTTTTTCTTTGGCATGATCCTCCATTAATTCGAAATAAATTCTGATTGAATATTCAATGTTTAATGGCTGCAGTTTGTTGACCTGTGCGGAAATATCCATGATATAAACAGGGTCTGGTCTCGTCATATAAAATTATTCCCAAATTCAATAAGGCCTAGCTTCTCGGATAAGCTCCATAATCTAGACAACCAAATAATTGAGATAGAGAACCAAATTTTATCATTTCCCGAAAAACCCGCTTTACAAATCGATAATATAAATATCAGAGACCATGCTCAATTAGAGGACGATAACGACATTACAAAGGAGAAATCATCAGAGTTATCTCCTGAGAGTATGCAAGTGAACCAAATTACCCATGACTCGGTACACGAGTCAACCCATGACTCGGTACACGAGTCAACTCAAGATTTAGTTTGTGAAGGAGCCGATGATGCTGAGAAAAGGCAAAAGAGTCTTTCTTTAGCAGGGATTTCGTTGGGTGATCAAGAGATGGAATGTAGGGATTTGGTATCACTAGAAAAATGTTCAAATGTTAGTAGCAGTTCTTCAATAGCGCGGCAAGGAAGCTCATTAGAAGTTGTTCCAAATCAAACCCAAAATGAACGGTTAAATGAACATTCTTTGGATAATCATGGGAGTGGTATACCAGACCAACCTCAAATGGATACCCATAAAGCTGAAGGTTATCTTCTTGATCCTTTTTCCATATTTTTTGGATTGTAGTTTAATTTTATTTAGCTATTAGTCATAGTATATAGAATCATATTTAAACAAATATTGCTATCTTGAGTGAAAATTTATTTAAATTGCTTGAAAATGTTCATCCGGGGTTGTAGTTGCTGTGTTTAGATTTTCTATGATGTTGTTCAGATGTGTTGCTCTACGTTTTAGTGCAATTATAATGTGTCACATATACATCGTAGATATGATAGAAGTGATTTCGTGTAAGACTCCTTATTATATTTTTGTAAGTATACTTGTTTTTAAAGAAATATTGTCGGTAAAACTTTCATTAAATAATGCTATAACAGAACTGCTTCATGATTGAGTACCTGTACATTCTGCCTTTCATATAGAATTTCTTGAATACTAGGTAATGAACCAAGTTGTCTTCAGGGTTCAACATAGCAATTCAGTTACACAGCAGAAATAAGAATCATATGGCACTGTTTTTCTTGGTTAATTTTCTGGGTATAAGCAGCATTCTTTTTGAAATCTTCAGAATTTGCTCCTCTTCCTTTAAAAACTGATGAGCTAGTAACAGTTTTCTTTAATTGCGTTATGCCCCCAGTTTGTTTAGTCTAACTAAATAAACCCATGTGTTTTATTGCTGACAAACAACTCCATGCTCCCAACTTAATAGCTTCAGCACCACGTGCTTGATTGTAAATTGTTCTCTCTCTCTTTCCCTTTCTTCTTTAGATCCCTTTCAGGTTCATTACATGTTACTATTTATATAGTGATAGTGCGTATTCATGGTTTTTGCAAGTAAATCTGTTAGCATTGCGAACAAGCGGCTATGTCATAATAGCAAAGCTCAATTGCTGTGTGTTTATGTGAAGACTACTTATGGAAGCCTCTACAACTACCATGACAAGAGTCTTTACACGATCACCACTCCATGTCTCCTTTGTTATATTCTTTTAAAAAGTTATTTTTAGCGTCTGCATGATCGTATTACGTCCTTCACAGACTTTCTGAATAGAAACTTGACTGTGACATATTGTAGGTGAAACTCGGGCAATTCCAATTGCTACTCATTCTCAACCTCAAGATATCTATCAACAAAACGCTGTTCCTATAATCCAACAGCAACCATATGCGATGCCTGCTTTTCACACACAACCACAAATGCCTCATAATCAGATGCAAAGTAGTGATGACGTGGGTTATAATCAGTCGTATAATAATATGGCGGGATACTATTATCAGCAACAACAATATATGCAACAACAACAATACTATATGCAACATCAGTATATGCAACAGCAACAGCCGAATATGTCACAGCCACATGACCAGCACATGCTTTACGTTCAACAACAACAATTAGCTCAAATGTATTATCAACAGCCACAGCCATATCAACAGCTATTCCAGGTCTGTTTTTTTCTTAGATTCTTTTTCTTGCTTGTGATATACATCTAGAAAAAACTGGCAAAAAAGAGAGGTACTTTTGCAAAGAAGATCGATTTGAAATACGTATTTAGGTTGGCTGGTCATTAGTTTGAACCGCTAATGATGTTCATGAGTTAAATACGTATTTTTGTAACAATCCTCGAGTTATATATCAATTCTGTCTTAAAATCTTACTTTTCCTTGTCATGCAGGGTCGTCAATTTATGACTCAGTACGATCCTACTTCGTCTGGAATCGCCGAGTCTTCCCAACCCTCGAAACAACCTGAGTAATAAGTCGGTTTTCTATTTTTGCTAGTCAACGCCAGACTTCATTGAGAACTTGGATCGTGTAAATTGCCTCTTTGCCTGACTTGTTTTTAAGTTGTACGGGATGAAGGAAAGATTTTGCTGCAAGTAACTTTTTATTAAAATTTGAATCTAAGAGGATTTTGATTTTGTTGTTAAAGGTTCAGGTGATATTGATTTTATGTCTTGTTTAGTGTTAGTTGATTATTGTACAAATCATCACTTCAATATCCAGCTTGATTCACAGTAGCAAAAATTTCATTCTGTAGAAAAATTATTTCCAAGTATGATTTATGGTACTGTCACATTAGCTATTGAGTACGAGACCTTAAAACACTTGAATCTATCCGATGTCCGATATAATTGGTTCATACTTCATTCTGACTTGAGAAAAACAAACAAGATATGGGACAGATGCTAGATCAGATAAAATACCAATACAATCAAGTCAAACAAGAACTATAAACTATAACTGTAATAACACGTTCGAGATAATGCATCCCAAAACAAATCGTCAAAACATAAACTTCTTTTTATATGAGAAACTTTGTAGTGAATATGGCCGACGATGGGTGACACGGTGGTCTACGGCATCCCAAGTCACCCGTGGATGATTCCACTGAAAAGTTGCTACTTTTGCAGAGTTTTCTTCAGTAGTTATGAATAACACCACTCACCGTTATTATTCTGAAAACACGAATTAATATCTGTGTCTCGCAAAATCTTGATGCGGGAGCAAGTATTCTTGGAAATTGTCGCTGATTTTGGGCAAATACACAGAGACTGTATTTTCCTCGTAAACACCCTGTTTTTGAGTTGGACTTCATTGCAGGAAATGGCATTTGTTTTTTCGTGAAACGTTCCGAGATCCTTTAATTAGAAGGTAACATTTCCAAATTCTAGATTGTAAGAATCAGTGAATGAAATCCCCTGTAATATGATAAAGCAAGCACATAACGATGGTTAAAAAAACACAAAGTAACTATGATTAATGATTGGATATAACCTTATAATCAAATAGCACAATTCAAATCATTTGCCTACATCCAAAACAAATTTATCATCAGAATAACATACTATGGAACTTGACATTAAGACACATGTCAACTAAAGGTGACAAACAAAATATACATAACATGCTTGTGCTAGTGATAAATAATTAGTGAAAAATCTTGTATTAGTTTTGAAGAGTGCATGATTAACTTCATAAGGCAACATTTATGCATATACTAAGACAAAATAGATAGAATCATTCTATTATAATAAGCCAACTCAAGGCAAATGAGGCTGCCAAATTTAGCAACTTTTTTCCAAAAATACCCCTATATTTATTTATTAATTACAATAATACCATTTTCACATAAAAAATAAAAAAAAATAAAAATAAAATAACAACTAATAACACTATGTGTCCCTCTTTAACAACCAAACATTCTTTTAAGTCTTATACTATTTTTTTTTTGTATTATCCACGTATTTGTATCATAACTACACATATTTTTTATATTTTAATTGCATTACGCGTCACACACGCAACGCGTGGGCCACCATTACTAGTATACTTATAACTACCCACATGTTAGGTAGCTATTCAAATCCCTAAATAATTTTGTATCTTCTTTTGATGATTTTTTTCACTTTAACGATTAAAGAATTCATGGTCATTTGTTACGTTAATGTCAGAACAACTGTATCAATTACCCCATATTTTTTCTTAAACTAACTCATTTTTATAATTTTAGGATAATAGTTTAACTTTATCCCATTTCCAGTTTCACTATTCTAACATTTATATGATAACTAACTAGATGTTTTATTCTATTCTATTAAATTTTTCACTCTCTACATTTACTTTTAAATTTATCTAATACTTCTCTCTCAATATATTGCAATTATTTATTGGTAAGGGGAGTCACTTAATTCCCTTATATATAAGGAGAGTTGTGAGTAAAAGTTAATATAGGAAGAGTATTGAGTAATTGATGCGAACATCAATTTTTTTTTATAAATTGCCCATGAAACAAAGAAACAATGGTATATGCAAATCGGGAATAATTATTAATCTACATCATTCACCTTTCGCACCATATTTTATGTGTAGTGTGAATCATGGACTATGATTACGGTGCTCGAACAACAGGTCGAGACAACACCGTGTCTTTCCAAAAACCTTCAAGGCCAAATCCTGAAAGGGATTGCGTAATATTCAACAACCAAGTGTACTTAAAGAGGAGATGTACACGACATACAAATAAAATGTAACACAACCATATAATATATATAAAAAGGTATCCTTTGAATATTTTATAAGTATGCAATACATCAGAAATAATATATCTAACTTAAAGATAAATTTGGGTATTAGGTTTACTCTTATAACAAAAAAATAAGGATGATATACAAGATTTAAGTTGATTGAAAAGTTGACTATAAAAGTTGTATCTCTCTTTGTGATTGCAATGTAAAAAATGATTGTTAGAAAACAGATTAACAAGAACCATACAATATGATTAACTAACTTTGCCAACTTATGAGATTTTTATAAATGTCAGAATTAACTTTCACTCAAATTTAAGCTAACTCTTAATTTTTGAAGAGGAAATCATAAACCTATATATCGTTCTTGCAAGTGTGTCAAATATTTGAATTTATATTGACATCTTGTCATATACATGAGCCAAACAACATGTCCCTCAAACTTATAATTATAATTAGATAGAAACGTAGCATACTATCTGCATGATTTTTACATTCCAATCATGCTTATCATCATGAAATTATGTATATATATTCAGTGTTCAATTGTAAATTTAATGTAACTCACTAATTAAAGAGCTCTAAAATTCTATTATTAATTTAATTCAATTGTACAAAACACTAACATTTTTATTGAGATTTTGGAGGATATTAAAAGCTCGATAACACTTATCGGCAAATTCGATTTTTTCTCATGCCTTTCTGCAACATTACCGTCGCTATTTTTACGGACTTTTATGATCCATATCCCAGCTATGTGCGCAAATTTCTCTATAGTTTAATTAATTCGGCTCGTTTTACTTAGATGAGCTGATTCAAGTGAACCCAATGTCATAGCTTCCGGTGTTCGAATATATCGTCTCACCCATAAAGATTTCGTCAAAAGTTTTGAATACCTCGACTGATTGTTAGGTTTGAAGATTTCGTCAAAAGTTTTGAATACCTCGACTGATTGTTAGGTTTGAAGATTTCGTCAAAAGTTTTGAATACCTCGACTGATTGTTAGGTTAGCATCACTGAATCCACTTCCCATTCTTATAGTATTTTCATCGGAATTTTATCCATGATTATCTTGTGTAAGATGGTACAATTGTTGAGTGTTTTATTACGCATAACATGTAATACTATTGTTATCGATTCTATGTATTGTTAACATGCAATTACTACGTTCAGGTAATTAAATAGTTGCGTACCGTACACTGAACATGTCAGAATTCATTGGCAAAATGGTTTAATCACGAACCCTGAAAATACTAAAATATAACCGGGCTATAGTATCATCATATGTCTCTAAAAGAAAGTTTCGCTCCTTACACGCTCCGAGTATATATGGGCGCTGCCATCGCAGGATAAAACAGTCTAACAATGCGGTCGGAAAGAGTGTGCAATCAAACCGTTGTGATGCAGACTTTCTCTCTCTATTTTATAAATTATATAACATATATATATAGGGGTGAATATGACTTTTCATAAAAGATACCACTATTTATTTAAAATGACGCTACATTTGGGACGAATTATGATTCACACTAATTATTATTTAAATAAAAAACTCCAACAACAATTGCAAACAAAATTAGTGAATTTGGTAGTGAAGTGTACTTAAGTTAAGTCGACCCGGTCAATGTATTTCTTTGACGATTTGAAAAACCTTAAGAGTCGACTGATCCAATATATATTGGAGTGTGCTTCACCTTGGCCTTGTCCCGAAGACGTCAATCATTCCTTCACGTTAATTGATCAAGGAAAAGAGTATATGTACTTTATACTTTTTGGGTTTATGTCATAACGGCGCAATGTTTTACTTTAAGAAATTTATTAACTACACCTTAGCATTCTAAATAGGATTCACTTGCAATCCACTTGGTTAGGATCACTGTGCATTATATTATCGGCTCCATCGGATTTGTGGACTTTAAATGATGATATGTCGATTTGAAACCTTACAGGTTTCTATGCTTTTTGTATTTGATCGAGTAGATCTTATTTGCCATGATATAAAAATTATTTATATGCTTTGCGTAAAGAATTTCTGTAAATGGAATAAAAATTATTCCATCGTTTGTTGATGACTGGTAAAAAAAAGGTGAATATATACGTGAGTTGTCATGGGAATTGTACAGCAATTGCTATATCACTGTACATGCAATTTCACTGGAAGTTATAAGTTACTTCAAATTTCCATTTTTAGATGTAAATGTGTAAAAACTATTGTTGTCATTTGTCAAGGCAAGTCATGTGCTAGTTTGCTGATAGTTTATCTGTAATTTTCTCTTCTGTTGTAATGGAAATTGATAGCCAAAAGTTGTGAAATTTTCGAAGATACGAAATATCTGTTATTTCTATTAAGGAAGTACATTTTACCTTCTGCCAAACCCATAAAATCAAAATCAGAATTAAGTAAATGATCAACAAGCCAACATTTTACAAAATTAAAGTACGAACATAGATGATAGATCATCAACTGAGACCGCATGGACATCTCATGTTCGATCAGTCTCTTAATCGGGATAGTTAGGTTCAATTTACAGTACTGGTCATTTACTTGGTCTGATTAAATGAAATTGTTTAGGTTTTGTTTAAATGTAATTTATGGAGCAGACTGAATATTTGAGGTAATTTGAAGTTAATTATATCAGATTAGTTTGTTTGGACCGTGTTATTCATTGAGCTAATTTAGGTTTTGATAATTAGTCACGAGTCAATTCAGATTAGTCTATTTCAATATATTCTCTCACTACAAGAAAATAACAGGATAACAACAACGCGTCTGTTACTATAGGGCTTGTTGCAGAAAATTCAGCAACAGTATAACAACATTTATCAACCCTTAGCAACAGTTTTTGTTGCTATAATGTTGCTAAATTTCAGCAACAAGCAGTATAGTATCAGACAAATTGTAACTAAACTGTTGCTGTATAGATTTTTTCTTGTAGTGTCTATGCCATCTTTCCGTCCCGCCTTCTTTCTATTTCCTATCGAAATTCTCGTATCCTCCATGTTAGTACCTTTCATATCAAAAAAGACCATCGTAAAGGATTACGGTCGACAATTTCGACTTTAAAGCCTTAAACCGTTTGTATCAGCAACTTTTGACTTCAACAATATTCACTACAGATTAATTCACTCTAATCATGATCTAGTCACGTATCCGAATTAGTCATGTATCTCGAGGTGTTAGTTCGTTACATTATCAAAAAATGAAAAAACATACGTTAGGATAAGCTATTTTGACTTAAAACTGTTTAAGTCAGCATTTTCGAATTAAACGGTTTTCCTTATTAGCCATCACTTAAAGGAGTACTTTTGATGAGTTGAGTAAGAAAATGGATATGATACGACTTAGCAAAAAGATATATATGGAAGCACGTTCTCCATTTCATTCAAAATATTTCGATAACGAACAAAATTATCAAACTGGTTATATATATCGCACCATTTCTCTTTTTCACTTTGCGGTTTCACGGCTACGATTATCTGCGTTTTGGTCCATTTCGATAATATGAGTTTTCGTATTTGAAAATCCTAAGCATAAACGAAGACGAATCTTTCTCCCCTCTCTCTCTTTCATCTGTCTCCCACCGACTCCCATACCCTCTATCAGTAACGATGTTTAACAGTAAGTGCAACTCAGTAGTCCGACATGGTTAAACAGTCATTTGTGATTCGTTCTCAAAATGAATAATTCAATTACTTAGTAAAGCCACCAAACAGTCTATAGGATTACTAGATAAGATCACAAATGCAAACAAAACGAAAATAGAGTACCCACAGCTCTATCAAGCTACACAGCCAATAGTGATAACAAAACAGCGTAATAAATCCCGAGTCTGATGATGCAAAGCCGATAACTATTCAGAGGTTTCGTCGTCTTGCTATGAAAATGTCTTCAACCTGGGAAATCACCAAACATGGCTTCACCTTCATCTGACAAAAGACCTTGAGATTCCAAAATCACCAAATGTAGTACAACTACACAAAAGAAGTAGCAGAACCAGGATTGGATCTGGGAAGGGCAGAGATATATGTGTCGATTATATTTATTTTATGGGGGATAAAATGCTATTATAGTAAGATAGATTTGAGATTTTTGTCATTTCTTGTCAAATAGGAACTGCTGTGTCCCCAGTGCAACCTTTTAAGATCTGGAGCAGCATTTTCCGCCTTTTGAAGTACACCAGTATACAGTTTCAAGCCAACCCTTCGTATTGTCACCCTTAGCTTATGCATAAATTGGCTTAACACTGCAATCAACAATGTACATAAAAAACACAATGGATTTATATTCCCAAATCGTCCAATCATACCAGAGACATGGAAAGGAGGATTTTCCTAGCCAAAAGAATCCATTTCGAAATGTGAAAGACGACACTGGTAGCTGTGGACCAGGTCTGGGTCAGCGAGGGTCTCTTAGAGTCATGTATTGAGTTTTAGAAAGCTTTATACATTATAAATTTGTGTCTAACCCTAGTTCCTCCCTCGACGGCACATAAGGAACATCAAGAAAAATGGAAAATTTTCTTCGTAATATATCCAAACAAGTCTCTCATTTCAATAATGTTTCCCTCATAAAGGATACATTAACACCTACGTTCCCAAACAATCATAGGCCTCAGTCCCTTCAACCCGACTGAACCCTGTCTGTTTTAGTATCCCCATTCCTTCCATTTTACCTCTCACTCTATCAACATCACTCCATCTACCAACAGAGGCATATAAATTCGATAACAAAATATAAGCACCACTACAGTCAGTATCCATTTCAAACACAAAATTTGCGGCTTCTTCAGCTATTTCGAAATCTTTATGCATTTTACAAGCGTTTAATAAAGTGAGCCATATGGCTCTATTTGGTTCAACAGGCATCTTATTTATCAACTCTTTTGCTTCCTTTAGCTCTCCATTTCGACCCAATATATCAACCATACAAGCGTAATGCTCGAGCTTCAGTTCGATGTCTTTACGTTTTGCAAAATACTTGAAAAAGTTTTTCCCTTTTTCTAACATCCCTGAGTGGCTACAAGCTGAGAGCAGCCCTGTGATTGTAACTTCGTCAGGGTCTATACAACAACGTATCATTTGGGCAAAAAACGAAATCGCCCACATTCCAAAACCGTTTTGCGCACACCCAACAATACTTGAGTTCCACGAAACAACATTCTTCTCATGAATTTCCTTAAAAACAGCCACTCCATTTTTCAATTCCCCGCATTTCGAATAAAGCACAATAAGAGAATTTCCCACAAAAGCATCGTTGACGAGTCCCATCTTGGTAGCTACGGCATGGATCTCTTCCCCTCTCCCACTCGAACCAATCTCACAACACGAATTCAATACACTCGTGAACGAGGATTGGTTCGGAAACACACCAAATCTCATCATATCTTTAAAAACACCAAGAGCACATTCATGCTTGCCATTAAACCCAAAGCCAGTCAAAAGAGAAGTCCACACCACTACATTCTCATGCAACTTCTCGTTAAAAACCTTCACAGAACATTCAACTCGTCTACAATTAGCGTAAAACGTTACTAAAGAAGCGGTAACAAAAGGGTCACTACAACAACCGAAAATAACAACAAGGGCATGAACTTGAACACCTAGTCCTAAATCGGGTACATCAGCACAAGCTGTTATAACAGAAGAAAAAGTACTCAAACTCGGCTCAACACCAAAACGCATCATTTCTTTAAAAAAGATCAAACCTTTTTCGCTTTTCCCATGTTGGTCAAGCCCACTTATCATACTAGTCCACGTTATCACGTTCTTACGTGGCATTTCATCAAAAACCCTAATAGCATTTTCAACTTCACCGTTACGAAAATACCCAAATATCATCGAATTCCACGCTGCTACATCTTTATAAGGCATTTTAATAAATAACTTTTCCGCCTCTTTTATTTTACCAAATTGCATTAACCCGTTCACCATCGTGGTATAAGAAACCACATTTCTCTCGGGCATTTTGTCGAATATCTTTTTCGCTACACTCAAATCACCGCAATCCAAACACCCTTTTATCGTAGCGTTATAACAAATTAAGTCTTTAACAGGCATTTTATCGAACAGTTGTAAGGCATCTTTTATTCTGTGACTTTTTGTGTAATCATAAATCATTTTAGTGCATAACTGTAAACTGGGAGATGGGATTTTATCGAAAAGTGTTCGGGCTTCATCGATATTATGGTTATTAAGATGATCAGAGAGAGAATAAAAGGGTTTAGAGAATTTAATTAAAGTTTTAAATAAGGGTTTGAATTTGGCGGGAAGTGATAGCATGACTTAGTATAAATATTTTTTCTTTAGTGTGAGAAAAAAAATTATAGTAACTTGGTAAATGTATATTTATAAGTTATTATTATACTTTTTTTTTTGAAAATAAAGTTATTATTATACTTTAGTATTTTAAATAACCGACTTTTTTCATTTAGTATTCTAAACTATTGAAACGTTAGTTTTTTTTTATCATTTTGACCATTATCTTTGTACTATCCGTTATTCTTATTGAAACTATTATAATGAAATGACCAAAATACATTTATTTTAACGAGTTACATTCTAAAAGTAGTTAGATTTGACGAATTGTACTAAAGTAAAAAAAACAAAGTTCACGCTACTAAAAAAAAAAAGTTCATAACTTGTAGCATAAATGAAATAGTGAGGATAATTAAAGGTTATAAACTATAATAAACTCATATTTATAAATAAATGATTTCCATACAGAGATATAAAGTGGTTTTTAAAAGTTTAAAATAAACAATAATGGACCCTACTGTTTTGATAACTTTACACATTTAGTCCAATTATAAAACTCACTTAAGTGCATATTTGTTGGGAATATTACAAAAATAGAAGGAAAACAATGAAACAATTTTGGCTTAGAGACACGTACGTACGAATGTCGTTTTTCTTAAAACGATATTTACCTCCACTCAGCGGAATTTGCTAACGGTTTATTAGTAAATCGTTTTCAGGATACAACAAATCCTAAGGAATTCGACGGATAGTAATTCCGAAGAATTCTAGAATTTCTCTATAAAATATACTGGTTTCGGGAATGTAGGACGGAATAACAAAGTGTTTTGTTTGTATATAACCAAAATACAAAGTGTTTTGTAACTTTTCCCAAGCGGTTAGATAATTCAAAAATCACCGGTGAATTTCTTTACCATTCAACCGTTTGAAAGCAACAGTCCAAAACCGTTTTGTACACTAACAAGTAACAAGCACCGGTGAAATTGTTCGGTAGGTAAAAAAAAATATAAAAAAAATTGGTACTAGAATTTTAAAAACAACATGATTGTAAAAAAGACAGTAAATTTAAAATTATATATATATTTTTACTAACATCAAAATGAAGGATTCGAAGAGTATTTGTAAATTTTAAGAAAAAATATAGAAATATAGGGATGTTATTGAAAATAATGACCAATGAAATATTAATCATGTAACTAAACCACAAACATGAAAGAAATAAAAAATAATAAGATGTAATGGTAAATAATCGAACAAATGATCTCTTATTCAATTTTAGATAGAATTACCATATGAGATAAGCATAGTTATATATCTTATGAGAGATATTAATATATATAACATCATTTTCTAAAAAAAAATCTATAAAAAAAATTCGTTTTTTAAATTTTCGGGGTGGCCGCCTCCCCTTCCCTCCTAATCCGCCCCTGCCAACAAGTATATTACTACATATAAAATATTATACATTTTTTATACATAATATATATACAACAATATTTACAAATAAATTATATATATATTGAATAAACACTCTAAAACAATATTTTGTGGGCTTTTTTTTTTCTTTTCAAATTCCACCACTCTCATTATACAATTCTAGCTCCGTCACAGTATATTTATCATATACAGTGATTCCACGCGGTGGTGTTTCATTATGACTTTGATAACGAATTTGAGATCGAGAGATGCTATAGAATCGACAAGATTTATCATTCTGTTACATTTTTTAAGTTCAGGAAAAAAAATTGTTCAAAAAAAATTGTTCGCTATTGTTGACTGTTGATTTTTTTTTTTTTTTTTTAAGCATGTTGATTGGTTTGTTAATTGTGAAATAGAACTTCTATTTTTGAAAGTATAAAACTTAGGTTTCAAGCCGGCAAACAAATAAAACAATATGGTAACTTGATGAAGTAACAAAGAATGTTAGGAGCACATAATTTTTTTCTTACAAAATTAAGAATTCCATTAAGAGCAAAGCTGGGTTAAGAATGCTACTTTTCCTCATATTAAGATAAGGATGTAAAAATATTATGATCACTTGTTGTATATTTAGGTATAATCATTATAAGAGTCTAGATAAACAACAAAACTTATATAATTGTATTCCTAATAGCATTAGAACTATTAACATTATAAAAGTCTAGATAAACAATGAAACTTGTAAACTTGCATTCCTAATGGTCCATTAGAATTGTAAACATTGATGACTTGTAATAGAACGTTGAAACATGATTCTCTCTCTGCCTATAAAAGTAACACAACTTGTTAAATTTTTTACCGATCACAATTATAGTACTTTTGTATAATAGATTAAGGTTAAGAGAGAGAAATGTGTTATCGACCGATCACAATTATAGTACTTTTGTATAATAGATTAAGGTTAAGAGAGAGAAATCTGTTATCGATCGAATTCTCTACGTAGGTATGTCCCTATAGCCTTTATAGTTCGTTTATTTGATTAACATGAAGTTTAAGATTTTAAAACTAATCTATTAATGTTAATTTATCTTCTTGTAAATAACTTAAAATAGATCCATAATATAGCTGGATTAAAAAAAAATGTGCCCCCTAAAAAAAAAGTAAAAAGGAAAAGGTCAGAATTACATTGGCTTATACAGTAAAACTTCTATACAGTCGTATTGTGGGGACCACAAAAAAATATTAATATAGGAAGATTATTCCTATATAGAGTTTACATATTAAAAAAATTAAATATATATGTATTTAGATAATATTAGATACATATACATGGTTCATTATAAATTAAAACAAACAAATGAATCTATCAAAAGTTTAGTTAAACAAATACATGTATGTAGAAAACAAATACATGTATTTTGAAAAACAAATACATATATTTTGAAATTTGTAAAGTCAAATACAATATTTCATATACCTTCTTTACATGTATAAATACTAGCTATATTAAAGTAAACATATCAATCACTTTGTCTTCAACAAGATGGTATCCATGTCGACGAGCTAGTATAGACGCGCAAGTTAAAAGATGTGGTAGCAACACAAAAAATTAAGTCATTATCGCAAATAACCTTACATAAGTATTTTACATCATCATAAATTTATTATAACTATATATATATATATATATATTTTTGTAATGAAATGTATTTTATTCCTATAAGGAGGTGGATTTATAATTAACAGGACCATAAAAAACTAGGAAATATGACAATTGAGAGTTTAATCCTATTTTGAACTGGCACGAGTTGAGACCGGAATTTTTTATTAGTATAGAGAGATTATTCCTATATAGAGTATTTTTATAGGGAGATTTTACTGTATAAAGCTTTTAGAAGGACATAATAATAAAAGCAAAGATAGTGTTTTCTTATTATTTCATTCAAAATTAACGTGAGCAAGGGCTAAATACATGAACTATTAATTATACAAAAAAGATAAAATGGAGAGTTAACTCTCATCTATATTTTTTACACATTTGATATTTTGATCTTCAAAAAGATAAACTAGAGAGTAAACTCTTAAAATGGATTCATAATTATTAATTTAAATCTCATTAATTATTCATTTTGTAATCTCCATTAAAATAGGAATTAAAATAGTAATAGTTGAAATAGAATTCATGTTCAAATTAATGTTATTTTGCCACATCATTAATTAACAAAATTAAAAATATTGAACATGTTGTAGGATATCCAAGAATGCTTATTGTACTAATTACTACTTAGTCAAAATACTCGCACTCTGTCGTGTGCAAGTGAAGGAGAGCATACAGTCGTATGTTCGTGTACTTTTTTTGTCCTTAGACCAAAGTTTTTTCCCACTGGGTTTTCCTTGGCAAACTTTTTAGCGAGACACTTTCCCATCATATCTCACCTAAGATTGCCGAAATTAGGGGGAGTATCATGTTGTATACTTCTTGTCACTGTTTACTCTTCGACTAGAGATTTTTTTCCAGTGGTTTACTCTAGTAAGGTTTTGATGAGGCACCTGTTTTGTGGTTGATCCCTATTACTACCATTGTTGCACTCCTTTTCCTTCGATCAGAGATTTTTCCATTGACTTTGTTCTGACAAGGTTTTGATGATGCACACTGTTTTGTAGTTAGTTACTTACATGATATTTCGGCCTATATCATTCGGCTATACAGTTTCTCCTAGCTACCGGTTTTGTCCTACACTGGGTTTTTCGGCCCTAAGGTTTTTATGTGTTTAGCACTGCGAATGAACTCGACTCATATCGACAGCATGAAGACGAAGAAATCAAGACGTACAAATGGGGAGTGTTGTAGGATATTATTGGCCATCTTGGGCCTTATTCTATTGGGCCTATCTTGGATTTTGTTAGCATATGTAACTCTACCCTCTATTAAGTCAGGGGTCCCGTGATGTATCTCTCTATATATTCATATTAATGAATAAACACTTCGTGTTGTTGTCTCTCTCATATATATATATATATATATATATATATATAAACACTACGTCTTGTGTTTGATAATAATCAGTGTCACTTGTGTTTGAATTATTGAATATAATCTTATTATCTCCACCAATAGTTCAAACACAAGACATATCACTCCATATATTATCCTCACGTTTGAGTTTGTACAGTTAATAAAACATTCATTCGACGATGCTATGTACAGGACACCCTTAGGGTGTGTTTGTTTGCGGGATTACATGGCTGGGATAGTACTGTAAATACCGTGGGCCCGTTAATCCCATGTTTGCTTTGCCAAATATCTTTGGACATAAAGTCCAATGGGACACCAAATCCCACAAAACCACATCATTTGGAATACCATGATTGTGTACATGGTATTAGATTTAGTGATGGTTGGACTTGGGACCAAAATGTCTAAAAAAACCATTGTAACTAGCTTGAGTAGCAACTGGTACTTTTATTTTTATTTTTTCCTATCATATAAAATTAAAGTTTTAAAATACAAGAAGTTTTAATCATATATCAGAATTTAATCCCATATGAATCAAACAAAGTATTACTACTACCCTTCACAAAATTTAATCCTATGGTATTTGTAGTACACCTCTTATCCCATGATAGTTCTAATCCCACCGAAATTAGTATCGCAACCAAACGAGGCTTACTAACCAGGGGCGGAACCATGATCATTTTCTTTTTAGGAGGGGCGTGAGATAAAAAATAAATCGAATAGAAAAAAATATGGTATAATACAAAAATAAATTTTTTTTCTATATTCAACATAGCATAAAATAAATATGAAGCCAAAACAAATAACATTAGACAATAAAATAAATTTTTTTATGTAATTTTGTTTGGGAAAATACAATGTTTATTTAGAAAATTTGGTAATTTCATAGTAAAAAACATAAAATTTTAGAAAAAAGAAGCTAACATGATTTTAACTGTTAATCTTCAACTAACTTATGGTCCAATTTTACCATTACACAGATAACTCTTTTGTTTAATTAGGGAGGACATCAATGTATATATCTCAAATAAAATAAAATTACATGTATAAAAAATAAAAAAATAAAAAAATAAATCGTCCCCCGGATGGTCACTGCCACCCCCAGGCTCCCTTGGGTCCGCCCCTGTTAGTAACATAAACCACAAATTATAAGCAAAACACTGTGTCCAGAAAAATCAAACTTCTTTTTTACTGTGATTTTACAAGGTATGTTTTCTTTACTTTTTTTAATGTAATACATATGGTCCGCGCAATTCACACATGCATCGCGTGGACTCTTACGCTAGTTTATATTATACAGGGCCTAGTGTGAAGGTTTTAAAGTGAAAATGGAACCGACACGAAGAATAGCGGCATCTTGTCTCATATTCCTTAACTTCTATTTGTATATCGCGATTCTAGGCATAAGCGGATGGGCAATGAACAAAGCTATCAACCATAGTTTCAACATACGTAACTCATTCTTCTAAGCTACTTACAGTTGCAAAGTCATCCTACAACATATCAGAAATGTATAGTTGCATAACTCGAATTAAAAAAAAAAACTTGAGCATAAAAAATAATTTGTTATTATTTTTCCTTGATCCCAGAATCCGATAAGCCAGAACATTGTCCCCCTATTTATTTTCCAATGGGAAACGCTGCGACAGGGTTCTTAGTTATTTTCACTTCAATTGCTAGTGTTGTTGGTCTAATGTCCAACGGGCATGTGCGTATTCATGTTAAGCTTTGGGACAAAACTAGTTTGCCTTCTGCGACGGCTTCTATTTCTTGGGGACTTATCGTCCTTGCCATGGCGTAATTATTTCTTTTAATGCATTGTCAATTATATACACAACAATATGTAGCATGCTCGATGAACTTCTTATAGCTAACTAGTATTTGTTTGTTTGTAGATTTGCCTGCAAGGAGATTGAGCGGGGGGGGGGGGGGACCAAGACATGCAGCTTTGGTAAGTTACGGAAAAGAGAATGATATTATGCACGTTTGGTAACAACTTTTTCCTTAGCCTTGTGTCAAAAAAGCTAAAAATGTTCAAAATCATAGAAACTAGGAAATTTGCGGATTTTATTAGTTTTTTCACATTAAATTTTTCAAAAACAAAATCCTTCTAATATGTGTTTGCAGCCCCGGCCCATAGGGGGTATAGGCTGTCCAAGTGAAATGGGCAACCCACACCCAAATGTGTAAAATTTTAAGTGTTTGGGCCGGCTCGTGTGTTTGTAAGCAAGCTTTTTGCTCGTTGCTTTTCAAAAACTGTTTTTTTTAACCAAAAAAACTGATGTCAAAGGGTTGTCATCGATTCATTCCAAAGTTGTGAAGGTAAACGATTAAATATCTAACGAATAAGTGTTTATTACAGAGAGCAATGGAAGTCGTCTTGATCATCCTTACCGTTACACAAGGCCATGTTATATTATTCATTAGGGATGTTGGGCAATATAGCTAAAAATTTAATCATGTTTGTGAGGATCTTGTGCATTTATTTAGCAGATTGTTTTGTGAGGGTTAATTTTATTTTATTTGGGCAGTGGAAAGTAAATTAAGAGAAGTTTTATTTTATCCAATGATCACTTGTGTATAAGGTAGAAAACGTTTATTTAAATTAATCGCATATTTTCTTCAATAGGTTTTTATTTCAAGTGTGATTATACCAAGAGTGCATGTAAAAGGTGTGTGGTTTATTGAAACATGTGATTCCTTCAAAATCTTTCAAATTGTAATATTTGCCTCTGAGATAATTATTGAGCTAGTGTTACAAAACTATTGTACCACATTTTTTATTTTTTTATTTTTTAAAGTAACGGGTCTAATTTATTGACAAAATAAATGATTCATTCATGAGACAAGACCTCATGGTGGTCATTAATACACAAGATGGATGAGACAACATAAATAATTCAAAATTCTCTCATTACAATTGAACCCTATAGTTGTAAAAGGGAAAACATTTGCTAATAAAAGCTATATCAATAAAAGAAAGTATGTCAAGGAAAATGAGCTCAAAAGTGCTTCTTTCTCCTTATAACCCCAACCATATAACTCCCCTTATATCACCAAGATCAAAGTGATCTAAATTGAGCTATTTTGACAATCATATAATCCTCAAAGTCCAATGTCTTTCGACACGACGGGTTAAACTAGCAACAAAACCCCAATTAGCAGCATTTAAGAAACAAAAAACTACAAAAGAATTAATGTAACAAAGAGGCTTAAATCTATTTCAAATCTTGACAAATTCAGCAACATGTTCTTTTTACTTATAAGATATGTCGCAGTGCATCATGTAGCAAGTGTAGTTCACCCACCTAAACTTTTGAATGAGACTCGCACAAGCAATATAAAAGTAAGTGAAGAGAAAATCTCCTCATAAGCATATTGTACCACATTTTTAGTGTATGATGAAATCGGTAAACGAGTTTATGAGGATACGCAGCAGGTACGGGTGTAAGCACCCGATCTCAACAGTGGTACGTCAGTTTATACTTTTATATACAGCTTCGTTTTATCAAATTCCTTACTGATATGGCGCATGTGAGCGGCTAAGCCTCTCTATCTCTCTATGTTGAACGCGGTTCTTCACCTTTCAAGTGGAGATACTACCTCTACGCGGCATATATATGGCGGTTCTTATAATACTCTTTGGAATTACCATCGGCCTTGGTAAAAATATTAAAAGTAGATGTACAAAATGTCTCCAAGCAACTTTTCGACACTGGAATATTACTACTCAGTTACTTATGATTTTTCAAAGAATGTCGATAGATAATATAAGCTCTGTAGAGGGCCGGTCCAGAGATATATAAAATAATCGTATGCAAATAATTATTAACAATAGTTTATTGTTTTAAACATGAATCAAATCAAATGAAATTATCGTATTACCATTAGCAACACACATGCCTTGCAAGCACATGACTTGCGCATTTCTCCAATTAAATTGACGGATGTATGCAATTTGAATAAAAAGTATGGTATTAGAACGACAAATTGAGTTTTGGTAGATCGGTAAAATATGCTAACCAATTCCTTTATGTAGTTATTATGAGTTGCAACTAACACAGTTAAAAATACATCAATGGAGTTGTTGACATTATAACTGTAAATTATGTACTTAATTATAATTACAATTTTAAATACTACTCCTAGTATTACTGTATTAGTGTAGAATGATACTATTAATTTGCATTTAAATCACTTTATTTAATTACATTAATCACATAATAACCACCTTATCGGAATTACTAGTACTGTTTTGCGAGCAGTACCAGTACAATGGCACATTTTGGCCTTATGCAAGTAATTACTAAGACGCGTCAAGATCAACATCCACAGAGTTCCAACGACTCTAATGCTTCGATGCCAATCCAAAGATAAAGACTATGGGAACCTGACGCTCTCAAACGGCCAAGATTTTAGTTGGGAATTCACTCCTAATGTTTTTGAACGAAGCCTGTATTTTTGTCATTTTCGATGGGAAAACTATGACAAGACATTTGATGTATACGCAAGGCCCTTGGAAAACGAATGTGGTAAACGTGGTTTATATGATTACCATTGCTTTTGGGACGTGAGAGCTGATGGATTTTACCTAAGTGGTGATCTAAAAAACTGGGCAAAATAAGTATATGAATGGATTTAGTGAAGTTTAACCGTTTATGATTGCGTTGATGTAGAACTTCTTGTGATGCTATTATACGAGTGAACACAATAATGTAACTTCGTCTATGAATCTTAATGACATGTACATTTTCGATCTTTTTCGATCATGTTTCTTACTATAACTTCATCCTATTGTTATAGTAATGAGTTCTAAATGAAAACTTTGCGCTTCGTACCATTATAAATCACCTGGAAGAATTGAGATAATAGTATCAATCTATTCATGTGTTAAGACTGAAAAGTATAATAGCAAAGATCAAAATTTATCATCAATTTTCAAACTAAGGGATTATATGTTACTTTTTACAAAAGATGTGACAATGTCAGATCTTTATTGGTAAATGATACCCAATTGCTTAAAATAAGTTTGTTTGGATGTTAATCTTAAGCAAATAAGCAAATTTCTTGTTGACGAGTGAAAACTTATTCGGGACAAGTCGACATGATAAGACCCTATTGACGAACTAGCAAATAATCACTTTTTCTCTTAAACTTGAGAATTAGAATAAGAACAAAGCTGGGTTAAGAATGTTGCCAAAAGACTAGTTTGTAAAAAGTGAGAGATCAATAGAATCTGAATAGCCCTGCCTTCAGTATAAAGCATTCAACAGCTTTACAACCCAAAAATTAAAAATAAACAAAGTGTTAACCCATTCTTCAAAGAAAAGAACCAAAATTGCCTCTGAATGAATGCTATTTATATAACTCCTCTAGCACAGCCATAATGCATACGAAATACTTATACTTCTAATTCCTGTTTGTTAAATATTTAAAAAATGGTTATGGCGGGATCTTCGCTAAAACCAGCAGCGTCGTTTCTCTTGTTCCTTAACTTTTTTATGTTTGTCATAGTGATAGGCATAGGTGGATGGGCAATGAATAGAGCTATTGATCATGGTTTCATCATAGGTAACTCATTATCATCTCTATCAAATATCAAATTTGCAGAGTTTTACACTTTGTTCTTCCTTAATAACTGTTTTCTGTTATCTCATTTCAGGCCCGGGGTTCGACTTGCCAGCACATTTCTCACCTATATATTTCCCAATGGGGAACGCTGCGACTGGGTTTTTCGTTATGTTTGCTTTAATTGCTGGTGTTGTTGGTGTTGCTTCGGTCTTGTCTGGGCTCAATCATCTTCGCTTCTGGAATAACGATAGCTTACTAGCTGCTACTTCTGCAGCCACCATTTCTTGGGCTCTTACCGTCCTTGCCATGGGGTAATTCTCTTTATTTACATGTATACATATGCATCATATTTGATAGTTTTCTATCTAACTAGCAATTGTTTATTTTGAAGCTTTGCCTGCAAAGAGATCGAGAGGGAAATAAGGAATGCTCGTTTGGTAAGTAACAAAAACCAGTGTCATTTTGAGCTTGTTTGCTTGCAGATTTTAGTCAATTAAGCTGAACCTTCAAAGGTTGAGAAAAATATTGGGTCTCATCCACCTTAAGTCTTCTACCTTTTGTCAAAATCTACACGGAAAGACTCAGATTTTAGATCGTTTTACTGCATCAAGTAAAAAAAGGCAAAAAAGGGGATTTATCTGTCATTATTCTGTCCAAAATTTTGAAAGCTTTCAATAACTTGAATAAGTGTAATTTGCAGAAAACAATGGAAGCCTTCTTGATCATCCTCACCGCGACACAGCTTATATACGTATTAGTCATCCATGGTGCTGCATTAATGCGATATTAGCCAAAGAATGAATCAGGGTTATATGCACCCGACAATGTGTTTATTTTTCTTTTGATCAACGAATTATTGTTTCTTTTGGGAACTTTTTATAGATTTTACAAGAGTTGGTACAGAAAGCCCTTGGATTTCAGAGATTGTTGTGTGTAGTTGTAATATCATTCCAATAAAACAAGTGTGTGCCAATGATCAAACAACAGTTCAATTCTACATTGTATCCCACTCTTGATTTTTTATCAACGCTTATCGCAATCCACAAACTACTATTATAGTCACAAAATTTTAAAAAACTTGTATGATAAAGAAACGTTGAAAAGCATAAGCTTCGGCAACTTTTATCAATATTATTGCAAGGAAGATCATTCAAGTTCAAATTGACCCAAAAAATATATTTAATAAAAACAAAAAACAGAGCCGTTGTTCTGGAAATAAGTCATGAAAGTAACACATTTTAACAAACTCAAAAAACTATTTAACTCCGACTGGACAAAGCACACCAACGGAAAAAAAAAAGAAATAATTCACACAACTATAGAACAGTACAAAAAAGGCTAGATTCAGCTGCCTTATATAATGTGCTAGCATCCAATAAAATCTTGGAATGATTCTAATATAAGGTCCTTTTGCCTAGTATTATTTCTTACAGAATCATCCTTAACAAGTCTCCATAGCTTCAATAATCCATTTTAAGCTTCAGCTCTTTCACACCAAGTTTTGTTCCTGCGGCAGCATACAAAAAGAACAAAAGTATCATTGTCTATTAATTGCTCAAAGATAGAAATCAATACACATGCTTAACAGAGCTTATCAAACTGAAACCATATCTTATGTATCAGTTTGTTTCATATTGTAGACCTTAAAGATGCAACTGGTTGAATGATGAACCATTTAGTTTGCAAATGTTTCTAAAAGCCCAAAGATTGTGCAACTTTTGCAAGACTTAGTTCTGTAGATCTGTTTTCATTCTTGTATTTTTCTTGATTTGGGGTTTGGAACTGAGCAGTTTAGTTTTTGTATTATGAAATTAAAATAATACATAGACAGACAGAACATTATGGAAGTCCTCTTCTGAAATCATCTGCTACTTGACATATAACCACATCAAGTTTTTTAAGGCATAGGAATTGAACACGAATAATTAGTTTGTCCTAGATGTGCGTAGATGATCTCTTCAAAAAATAATCACACAATGAGGTTTTTCAAAAAGCAAATCACGAACTTCATCTTCTGTTGAAACTTTAATCTGATATTAGTATCTTTTTTAACTGCCAGAGCAACCGCCCCAGCACTAGCAAATTATAACAACTCAAAAATCTCAAAAATCAGCAAAAACTATCCAACAAAAGCATCAGCTTATTGAAACTAAATTTGCAAGTAACAATACTACACAGGAACCCACATATAAGCACCACTTACATGATCAGCATATACCCAACATAATGTGAAAACCAAACCAACCAGCATTTAAATTTCAAAAATCAAGACAAGCACTTTGAACAAAATGAACAAGTAAATAATTTCAACAAGATCCATACACAGCTCCGCAGAGTAAAAAGCCCCAAATCACAAGCAAGAATAGAATCATTTCAACTTAATCGCAATTGCATTGCCCAACTAATCTAGACAAATACATCCGACAAATTTGAAAACCACAACATGAGTTGACATCTTAGTTGAGAAGGGGGCAAGTGTCAAAGGTCGAGATCCTCTTTTGAGGAAAAATAAATATTGATTTTGAAAACAATAGTTTTTTTTTTACTTGAGATAAAGTTATCGCTTGAATAACGCGGACAAAAATGCTAGAAAGTTCAGAGATATCGAGGACAGTTAAGGAACAGTATTGAAACAGCCAACTAGGGAAAACCCATTAGATCCAAGAAGCATTCTAAATACAAAAAGTGTTAAAATAAAAATTATGAAATCAAAAGTTTCTTACCTGAAATTATCTATTAGAGCCTTTAAACAACTCAAACAGTCCACAGCAACCCATTGAAGAGGTAGTTTGCACAGGTCGAGGAGGCGGTACCACCGGGGTCTGCAAAATAGTTGGTTTAGAAATATTGGCAACGTAATATTAAGATTCAATCCTGCTTACAAGAAAATTGAAAAAAGGCTTCAAATGCAACATGGTTATGTGTAGATTTAGCAAAACAAATGACCAACAAAACATACAATCCAGAAAAAGTATGAATATACCTGTTTATCCAAGCTTTCGATCTCAGAGACTTTCTTTTGCTCAGTACCACTAACAGTATCAACAGCTGGAACACTGGATTGGGGAAGAGTTTTAGATGAAACTTCTTCAATTGGTATCGTAATAACTTCACCATCCTCGGTAGCCTTAGATGAAATTGCATCTCCATTTGATTGTGATCCCATATCAACCACAGTCGATGGAACCCCCAAATACTCACTTTTATCACTTAACTGGACCTCCTCTTTCGACACAATCACGGGTTCAACTTGAGGGATAGTCTCAGCCACTGAATCAGAAACCTCAACTTTCGATTTTTCCACAACAAAATCATCATCAAGAACCGGAACTGCTTCATAAGACTCCTCCACTGGGGTTCCCACATCTAAATTATGTAAAGTAACCTCATTACCTCGAGTAGCTTCTGGTAGATCGGATATTTCTTCTGAATTGATAACAGCATCAGCTTCAGCGGACAAAATAGGAGAGTATATTGGTTCCTCCCAATTTATCACTTGTATGTTCTTATCAGCAAATTTTGACTCATCATCAGAACTACTGCTGCTGCTGCTGCTGCTACTACTACTACTACTGGATTTCTTTTCATGTTCGGTGTGCTCGATAGTAACAGTATCAGGTTCTGCTTGAACAGTATCTTTTCCTTCATATGCTACATTATCGGAAGTATCCCCATTGCGGTTAACTCCTTCGACAGAACCACTTTCAGTAACCGCTGATTGAATGGATGAGGTGTCCTCTCTCTCCTCAGAAAAGTGCTGGTTGTTATTGTGGTCTTGAGACATTGGAGAGTTGGTTTCTCCACCATCACTCTCTTTCTCCTCTTGCAGGTCCCCTAACATAATGGAAATTTTGATTGATTCACGAAAAGTAGGACAAATAAGATGAGAAAATTAGACAAAAGAATACAAATCAAGAACTACTCAGATCTTCTACTTTGAAGTTCACTTGATCCAACAAAAACTCAAGAGATAAACTGAGGGAATTTAACCCTATACCAAAACTGAAAAGTAATAGTATAATGAAGAGATGCGAATGAGAGAAAATGAGCTGGTATGGACTAAATTATACCCATTGTGATGAGAGTATATTGAGTTAAGTACCATCAAATAATTTCAACCTAAAGGAACAGCTTTATTATTAGTACCCATCATGCTTTTTTTCTCCCATACAAACTTAGTACTGCAAAATTCCAAACACAAAGAAACTCAACCATTAAATGGCATCTACCTAACCTATCAACCCATAGCTAGCAGACAAACCAAAGGTAGTCAATAAACTTTGAGCTATACCTTCCAATACAAATTTCTCATACAAAAACCCAAAATAACAACTCAATTACTAATATGTAGACAAAGTGTTACACCATGCTTTACAATACAATACAATACTTAACTGTTCATTTCTTTAGCTATTGAAAGACCAAGCCAAATCTATGGCAGAATCAACATTTAAGTTGCAGAAATGAAAGTGTATGCATCATTGATAAAATAAATACTAGTGATATTTGAGGATTGGTTGAAATGGTTTTTAGACAAGGCATAAGTTCCCCTTTTCTGAGGGTGAAAAAGTATTGTAAACAAAACCAGATCCCCACGGGACACAATCAAGATATGGGGTGATGTATAATTTATAAATACACCATTAATAACTATAAAGCAGAAGGTGCATAATTGAATACTAACAAATGGTCTAGCACCTTTCCTTAGGACCACTAAGAAAATATCACTAACTAGCCCACCAATCTAATCTCAAAGAAAAAACAATCAACAAACTAATACTAATTCTATCCCTAAGTAACTGTCTCATACGAAAATGCGTGCAACTTTGACTCCCAAAATAAATTCTGAAAGTTAATCACATCATAGTAGAGTAGAACCATGTGATGGAATTTTTTTTAAAAAAATCATTTCCTTCGGTCAATTTAATTACGAAAAAAATCACAAGTCAAAGTTGCACGTATTTTCACTACAATCACTTATATAATAACATAGAGAGTACTAATACTGTAATACGTATCCATTTATACCCAAAGATTGATTTTTTTCAGGGGGGTAAGTTGCAACATTTACAGATAAGGTAATCTCATCAAGCAATATACTAAAAATACACTAAAAAGTGCTAAAACATAAAAAATTGAATCCCAATTCCCAATAATCAGATACAGATGCAAAATAAACACATACCCAAATACATATAGTACAAATATAATAATAAGTTAACAACTGTACACTGAACTCAATAAGCAAAAGCTGTAGTTACCAAAAAAACACAAAATCAGACAATTTTAATAAAATTAAAGGAGCCCATTTTACACAAAACTAATCAAAACCCAGATCAAAAGACATGATTTTGACAAGTGGGTGATCGTGGGTTTTGTCTAAAAAAAGTGAACTCAATGTTACCAAAAAAAAACACTAAATTAGGCAAATTAAATAAGTAATAATAAAAAATAAAAGGAACCCATTTTACATAAAAGTAATCAAAACCCAGATCAAAAGACATGATTTTGACAAGTGGGTTTTGTCGAAAAAAAGTGTTTTACCAAGATGAGTTGTGTTGTTAGCTTGTTTCTCTTTCTTCTTCTTTAAAGCTTTTCTCTTCTTAGCACCTGATGGCATGATTATATTTCTCTATATAATATATATATAATATATATATTTGTATATATATATAGAGAGAGAGAGAGAGGGAGAGAGAGCAAGGTTCTTGGGAGAGAGATAGAAAGAGAGATATTTGGGATTTTGAATGGAAAGGGTGGGGATTGATTGGAAACATCTTTCTTTTTTTGAAAAAAAAAATTATTTTATTTTTTAAAAAAAATATATGATTTTTTTTTTAAGAACTTTATTTGTGGATTGTATTTTTTATTAGTTGTTTTTTAAGGGAAATTATAGAGTTGGTGTGAAGTTTGAGTAAAAAATATCGTTTGGTCCGAATAGTTGTAGGTTACAACACTATTGATATACGAAGTTATGGATATGTAACACTATCGATCTTCACGAGAGGTCAGCTTTGGAGCGAGGGGTCGAGGGGGAATAAATGATGTTTTCTGTTATGTTAAAATTGTTCAAGTTATAATGAGTTTGAGTTTCGTGTTGACGCATGTCACACAAAATAAGTGTAATTTGCGATGAAAGAGAAATATACATATTAAGTCAGAGCATATATGTCGTCAAACTAAGACGTTGACCAATATCACACGAGTAATATGACCATAATATTTACATTATCGTAAAAATGAATTACTCACAATAAATTAAATAAAAGATTAAGCATTCCGGCAGCCATTATTAAGAATATATAAATATATTTTTTTTACTTTCAAATCAAAATTAAATTTGTTGACTCATTCTAGTAATTAAATTTGTCAGCTCCATAATTCTAGAGATGTAGTATGTTTTATTTTGAAAACAATATTGGGTTTCGAGTTAGATAAGTTTTATTAATAGTTATACATATTAGTAGCTACACAACATTAAGCTACCGGAGAGTTTCTTTGATACACGTGCAACTCTGTCAAAAACAAACGACGTAATCCTGAAAGGCTATCTATTACGAAAGAATATTTATTCTTAGTTATGAAATGGATAACGATTTAACACATATTCACTTCCTTAGGGTAACATCAACATTCCGATTCTGTATTTTGTGTATGTAAAAGCTTTATAGACCAATTATGTTAACACTTTTAGAAAAGAATCTTTAATCTATTTGAAATTGAAAAACTATTGATGTTATAGTTAAGAGAAAATTAATTAATTCATAGTTATGGACCTATGAGAAATAACTTGGTATTTAATACCAGCCCTTGAATTTTCATATTGAGGAAAAATATTTAAAATAAGAAATACGCGTACGTGACAAAAATATACAGCTATGAAAAAGCCAGATGTGTTTCTCATTGATTAACGGCCTGACATGTGCATAGTATAGTATGATTTTAGTAATATTTCATGTAATTATATAGTACAAATTTTCAATTTTTTTAATGTTATATCTACTGATAACAACAATTGAGAGTTTCAACGCACGACTCATCAAATGTAATAATTTTGCACCAATTAAAATCAGGAGTACATTATAAAACTGTTTTTTTTCTCTTTCCCACAAAGTTTTTCTTAAACTTGTTGGAAAACACTATTGCTTGGTAATAACAGAAATATTTACACCTAAAATGTAAAAATAAAAATTTACACCTAAATGTAATTATATATAAATAATGAACCTTATTGGGAAATTTTATAAAAGCAGCTAATATTGGAAATGTAAAATAAATATGCTCCAATATATTCTCCACCACTGAATCAATTAAAGACAAGGTTCATCTTATAATGCCTCGTTTGTGTAAAAAGACAAGCTACAAATTAAGAAAGAGCTCAACAGTTACATAATAATATATAGTATGTTTGATATCATTATTTGCCATCCTTACAAATTCAATTAGCAGTTACATTACATCGGATCATTTTTTGACTTTTTAGAAGTCCTTTTGGCTGTTGAAGAAATTAATGCAAACATACGTACCAGTCATTTTTAGCCATCAGCTCAATACAGACACTGCTAAATACAGACGATGTGTGATCGATGTAGACGACGGTTGTATTAGTGGTATGCGGTATAAGTCACGCCACGTAATAAAAACTCAATCTACTAAAAATAAAAAAAAAAATAAAAAAAATTTAATTAATATTTAAATTTAGGGTAGAGTTAACTAGGGTTCCAATATATTTATTTGGGTTTTTAGTAGGTTTAGTTTTTAGTACGTAACGTGATTTGTATCATTATCATCTGTATTAATTACAGACGGTGTGCATGAAGCATACACATCCTTTTTAAAGAATGTTGAACCAATAGTTCTCAACCATATTTTTACATGTAATTAATTAACTAGAAATATTTATCTAGCAGTTGTTTTTGAAGAAATTGACATGTTCATATTGAGTCATTCACATTATTTACTTTGTACCCAAAAAAATCACATTAGTTACATGTTTGTCAAAAAGTATTTTACTTTCTTAAAGCATAATGATGTGTTCATAAATCATACTCCCTATAGTTGCTGGTTAATTAGTCAAAAAACAATATTTCTAAAGCAGAATAAATCTACCATTTGTTAGTTCAAAGTTGCATACGTACGTCTACTTTTCCTAAAGCAAATTCTTATGTAATTATGTTAAATACATGTATCTAATGTTAGTAAAAAAAGATAGGGAAAATATATATATAGACACAATAAAAAACACTAGTTTAAACATCAATATCACATCCGTTTATTAGACATGTATATTTGGAAAATCCGTTTACTTCATCGATCCTGTCATACTAGGCCACGAAGAAACATTAATTATAATGCCATTTCTGGTTGAACCAACATGAGTGTCGGCCCGGTATTTTGAAATGTCTAAGACTTAATTTTTGTTTGTTGCTCGATAAAAACAAATCAAAATAAAATAAAAATGAAATTATAACTAAAGTAGTTTGAACCCACAATTTCCTATGTAAACTACCAAACTTTTCTACCATTTGAGCTATTACAACTCATTGTAAATAGATTGGTGTTTCAAATTTTTTATTTTAACTACTAATTATATTAAAAATACAGTCAGGTGTTGCCCATAATTTTTTCTCCAAATACATTGTTCAAGGTTCAAAACTTACTCGAGTTGGGTCTGGACCGGCCCTGACTCTATTTTGTAGTAATTATTAGCAGAAGGTATGACAAAAAAATTATGGAAGCAGAGAGTCAGGATTACTCTGTTTTCCACAGCCATTGTATCTGCTACAGTATTAATAAAATAGCAGATTCAATTGTTGTGTGAAGTAGAATAACCCTGACTCAGATACCCTGCTTCCAAAATTTATTAAAATGCCGACAAAAAAATTGGAAAATGTGTGTAGATTATTAATTGTGAAGAAGTGGTAAGTAGTAAGTAGGGTTAAGAAATTGAAGGGAGACAAATGAGTGGTCTATGACTGACCATGTCACACTTTTTTCCTTTCTGTCTCGATCATCTTTATCATTCTTTAGATTTTGCAAATAAGTGTGACATAACGGATTTATATTAATTACTTTGCTTATGGACTAGTACTATTTATTATGAAAACGTGGCCACGATATGTCACAATATTTAGAGAGCTTCATATGGGATTGTTCTAAAATGTCTCCGTCTGTTTGTTTTGTTCTAAAACGAAAGTAAACAAATATTTATGGGTAAAATAGATTGTTCGGGTGATTGGTTTAACGCAAAATATTTTTTTTTGGAAAATTTTTCCCACATATTCAGTAAAATTGGGAAAAACGATCACCCCGCAAATAAAGTTGTAAACGGTTTACGGAGCCTCTCTCTATATCTTTCTAATATTAGTATTATAACTATTATTAATTATAGATCTATTATTTCAAAATTATTTAATAATTAGTCTAATTCTATCTACTAACCAATAAAAAAAATAAAAAAACACGAAAAATTCTAAAAAATAACAAAAATGAAAAATAAATAATAAAAAAAAATCCGAAAAATCTAAAAAACCCAATAAATTTTGAAAAAGCTAAAATCTAATTAACCAATAAAAATATAAATAAATAGGAAAAAATCTATAAAAAAAAAAAATGGAAAAAAAAATAAAAAATTCCGAAAAATCTAAAAAACCCAAGAAAATTTGAAAAAGCTAAAAAAAGTCAATAATATCTTCTATACTTATAATTTTATGAGTTTATATGTTGAAAAATTATAAGTTATTATAAGTGACGTATATGAAATAAAATATGTGTTTAGGTTAACTTTCCTATATATGTTGAGATTTTTACCAATTATTTGTTAAAAAAACGATTTGTAAAAAAAACTTGAGTTTGTATAAAATTTTAGCTGAAAAACTTTTTATGCACCAACCGCGTGTAAATGAAAAACAAACAAAAGTTTTCAGTGTAAAACTTTCCCATGAAAATATTTTTCCCATGTAAAACTTTTACTATGAAACAAACGGAGCCTAAGAGGTAGATGAAGCATTTTAGTCTAGGAGAAGAGGCGGAATCAAACGGTATTAGGCGATACGCAATTAATTTCTGTCTAAAATCTATCTTGCGCCTTTTAGAAGATCGCTAAGAAAGTAAGTTGGAGAAGTTCTAAATAAAAAAAAACTTGGTTGAAGTTCTAAACAAAATCTTACAGCTAAAGTCGAACCAAACCTTCTTTGCATATCTATATCTCAACCGTTGGATCATAATCAAAACTCAGCGATCAAACTCGAACTGTTGAAGTTTGATCTAAACTTCAGCAGCTTCTCTCCCATCTAACACATAAAAGTTTGATCTATTTTATTTAATTATCATTTCATTTCATTTAGTAATACACGAAAAGGAGACGAGCTATTAACAAACGAACACAATTTTCGCCTCATTCAAAGCCTCAATTTTGATTAAAAAAAAAATCATACATAAACTAAAGCAAGTTCAACACTGAACTTAGAGAGCAACCGATCACAGGTCTGGCACATCATTGTAGACGTAGAAGTATAAAAACCTAAATTTTCTTTTCATAATTTAACACGTGAAAAGGTTGCCAATAACGATAATGATGTTATAAATTGGAAAAAATTAAATTTAAGAACTTAGAAAGCAGTAATCATGATAAAGCGTATTGAGAACAAGGGTAAGCAGGAACTTTTTCTTAAAACACAATTCATGCTAATGAAATATCAATCATAACAAAGGAAAAATCCACTAAAAAGATGATCTGGAATGGAATCCAATTGTTGACAAACACTGTTTTGATAAATAAAAAAACAGTACATAAACAAAACAAGTTTCGACACTTAATCTAGAAAGAAACTGATAGCAGGTCGACGACAAAAAAATCCAGAATTGGACGGGTTGCTATTATGTTCTAACAATAACAATCGCATTTTATATTAATTCAACCTCTGAGCAGCTTCTTTGGCAATAACTCTCTCCTTAGCTTTTGTTTTTGCTTGGGACTTGGAACCCATTATACCACCTCCCCATTTCTTCCTATACTCTTCATACTTGTCGTTGAAGTTAGCCTGCAAGGAAAAAAAATATATCAAAAATTAAACATCATAACAGACCTGTCAATAAATTTTAGGCAGATAAAGAAACACAAGCTTTGCCTATGAAGGCAGGAACACATTGCCAACTACAAACAGAAAACTAAAATATTTGCATATAAAAGCACGCCTATAAACAAAAGTAATCTGTCTTTTACCTTGATAGCTTCAAGGATTCTGCTGAATTCCATCTTATCTTCGTTCTTGACAGTGGTCAGACACAAAACTGAGGCGGTCTTCTGGTGAACAATCTGTATGGACAATAGAAATTTTCTCTGAGTACCACCAATCGTTGGATCTATGGGCATTAATGGACATAAATCAAGAAAACTAGGTGCTTACGGTTCCAAGACGAGCTTTGCCTTTGACAATACAGTACGGAATTTCCATTTTCCTGCATAATGCTGGTAGCCACACAACCAGCTCAATTGGATCAACGTCATGAGCAATAACCACTAGTTGGGCTTTGTTCTGTCAACAAAACAAAAACAGAATTTAGTACACCCCAACCAAGTGGAAAAAAAGAACAATTAGCATGTTTGCTTATTGATGATTACTCCTACCCTGCATGTACTTCGAAGTAGAAAAACGTAAAAAGGTGTTTCGTAAACACTAAAAAGCATTGTCGCGTGGTAACTAAATATATAGAATTAGTTACTTTTGAAAAAAAAAAAAAAAAAACTACTTTTACACAATCATCAACGACTCTCTCATATATGAAATTTATTTTTACCTATTTCAATTTCAACCAAACACACAATTTAAAAATATATTATTCACATCCACCAAAAATGTATAGTTTTGAACTTTAAAATACGACCAAACAGCTACAAATAACCAATTAGGTATAATAAGATAACCTGCTCAATGAGGTAAGTAACATGGTTAAGACCATATTTGACCACAATAGGCTTTTTAGCCTCAACAGTCTTTCCCTCACTTTCGGCTTGAGCCCTTTTTAGAAGGCGTTCCTTCTTAGCAGCTCTATCCTCTGGTCTGTACTTGAGTAGCATCTTAAACAGATTTGTAGCTGCACATTTATGAGAGACAGCAGTTAAATAAAAAGGCAGAAGCAGAAATTTAAATAAAACTAACAAAATACTTTCAAACACAAATATTCTTGTGGCAGACAGACGAATAAAATCCAATTATGTCAATAGTATTTACAATTTAGATACATAGCCATTGATTGTCGGGGGGAAATGTGAATGGATTCTGAAGAAGTCGAAGGACGAATGATATCATCTCTATGCAGATTTATTTCTATCAACTCTAAAACAAAAGAATCATGTATGGGTCACATAACATTTCGAGTTTGTAACCACACATGTAACAACATAAATGTTTTGTCAACACCACCTGGATCAATGATCCCTTCAAAAAGAGCGCACGGGATCAAAAAGAGCGCACGGGATCAAAAAGAGCGCACCAAACAAATCCCATGGAAACAAATAATGAAAACATATTGGATGGCCAACAATAGGCTGTAACAACAAAGACATAGATAGGCAAGCAGTGTATAACATCATACAAACTATTTAAATCTACATCTCCAACCAGCACAAATAGGACCACTGTAATCAAGCAGTGCATAACATCATACAACTGTTTTAAGACTACACCTCCAACCACAGCAAAACAGACCTAGCGAATAAGATAGAGAATACCATTTGTAAAAAAATATGATTTAACAGAGAGGAGGGGCGTTTATATTTTTCAATAGCAACTTTGTAAGCTCAGCAGACAGGTGTTACTCCCAACAGTGAGATGATTAATTGCCAACGAGTTGAGAATTTAAAACATACAAATCTTCTGTGTGAAGTGCTGCTAATAATATACAATTTGATTAAAAAAGTGCTCTACTTCCAAATAGAGTTTCTAAAACATTTCTTGAGCGATCTAGTCTAAATGGCATAATGAGCAATTGCTAGACAAGGTGCACATCATAACTTTAGCAGGTTTACTATTTACAAAATATAGCCTAGCTGAACGGTGTTTGTACTTTCGTAGCACTACTATATTTTGTAAATAGCACTTTAAACAGCCTATATTTTGTAAATAGTAACACAACCTATCTATCATTAGTACTTTAAAGAGAAAAGGAGACCATCTTCCTCAAGAATTTAAACAGACAAGGCATAAATTAACGAAATTGTCTATAACTCTCACCAAGGTTTTTGTCTAGAGTCTTGGTAAACTGGTTCAATGGTGGTGGGACCTTCAAACGCTGGTTGAGGATCCTTCTCTTCCTTTGGATTTGAACAACTTTAGGCCATTTCACAAAACGGTGAAGATCCTTTTTGGGTGGCAAAGCCCCACCGATACCAAATTGCTTAGGACGTTTCTCAAAAAGTGGGTTAACTACCTTCACCTGAAGAGAAGAGGTACACTTTCAGATTCCAAAACAAAATTCATATATATGTATCTTGGAAAGGTAAAAAGGTCAAGTCTTTCAATAACCTGCTTCTTTTTTGCAGCTGCAGCTGGCTTCACACCTTTCTTTGGGGCCTATACAAGATGGAAAAAAAAATTAATATCACAACATGTTGACAATTCTGCTTCCAACGACTAACAAGAGTGTAATATTCAGAGCATTGCACTGAGACGACTACAGTGAAGAGGCTATTGATAAAAATTCTGCTGAATTAAATATTTATAAGCCTTCTTTGTTTGCAAATTCTAAGCTCGGTTTCTTTCTATTGAAATTGGATACTAATAGTGATTCTTTCTTCGCACTCAGTTTTCGTGAGATGTACAGTGTTTGATTGATTAGCTTAAAAACGATTTTATTCTGATTTCTAGGCTGCAATATCTAGAAGCTTAATTACCCAACAATTTCCCCAAACTCGAAAACCAGCTTATTCTAAATAGGAACTGCAGCCAAACAGGCACCTCCGTACAAACAAAATGGCTCTATCATGTATGGTGAAAGTTAAAAAGATAAAAATGAAGAAGGATATACATGCATACATATACATATATATATATATATTATAATTATGTATATGTATTAGATTTCTACTGAAATTGGATGTTTATAGGCCTTCTTTGACCGGTTTAAAAGCCATGCCTCTCTGATTCCTTTTAGGCTGAAAAAGCTAGAATATTATAGTATGAATATGGAGGGTCATCCTTAAACTGAAATCCAGCTTATTTGTTCTTCAAAAGGCTAAACCTAGCTTATTTTACTCAAGAGCAGCAACCAAACAAGACCGCAATCATGTATAGTGAAACATTTACTAATCTATCAGAATTTAATGTTACTAATAGAAACTAATTGGTGGTATCATCTGCTTTTTTCTAGATACACAAACAAGCTGATTTTGCTTTAGAGCTACAACCAAAGAAGCTCCCAATAAAGACAACATGATCCTATTAAAAAATGGTACCTTTTTTTTTACCAAAATTTCTTCTTAACAAAACAGATACATTAATTCTAATATCTGGGTTACTTTTGAAACAAATGTATGAATATTACCATCATTTCAAAATATTGAAAAAAAACCACATGTAGTTAAAAAAATATTTATAAATTAAATATGGTGATCCTTCAAAGTTTAAACTACTCTATCAAAAATTGATGTAATAAAAAATACACATTAGTTCTAACATCTGGGTTATTTTAAAAACATAATTTTAAAAATACTTCTATCGAAATTTGATCTAAAAGAAAATACGAAAACACATATACATGAATTCTAACACCTGGGCTTCTTTCAAAACTATATTTTTAAAAATACCCATCATTTCAAAAATAAAACTACGAAACAAAAAACTATTAATGGACAAAACAAATAAACTAATAGAAATAAGTTTATGCATATAATGTAAGCTAAATTACCACCATTTCAAAATATTTTAAAAAAATCAGCACATGTAGTGGAAAAAAGACATGAACTACTTGTCGAAATTAGATGTAAAAAAAGACTAAAATACATACACACTAATTCTAACATCTGGGTTTCTTTAAAATAAAATTTTAAAAACAGCCATCATTTCAAAAAAAAAATCTATTAGTGATCAAAACAAATAAACTAATAGAAATAAGTTTAAGAGACATAATGTAAAGAGTTAAAGAACTGACCATTTTAATACCTAGTGAATTAAATATGGCGACCCTTTAAACTATTCTATCGAAATTTGATGTAATAAATACCTATACATTAATTCGAACATCTGAGTTTTTTCTTAAACAAAGTTTTAAAAATACCCATCATTTCAAAAAAAAAGTATTAGTGAACAAAACAAAGTAACTATTAAAACAAAGATTATGTATATAATGTAAAGATTTAAAGAGCTTACCAATTTAATGTAATAAACACATATACATTAGTCCTAAAATCTGGGTTTCTTCTTAAACAATACTTTAAAAATACCCATCATTTAAAAAAAAAAGTATTTGTGAACAAAACAAAGTAACTATTAAAAATAAGATAATATATATAATGTAAAGATTTAACGAGCTTACCAATTTAATGTAATAAACACATATACATTAGTTCTAAAATCTGGGTTTCTTCTTAAACAATACTTTAAAAATACCCATCATTTTTTTAAAAAAAGTATTAGGGAACCAGCAAAGTAGCTATTAAAAATAAGATTATATATATAATGTAAAGATTTAAAGAGCTTACCAATTTAATGTAATAAACACATATACACAAGTTTTAAAATCTGGGTTTCTTCTTAAACAATACTTTAAAAATACCCATCATTTCAAAAAAAAAGTATTAGTGAACAAAACAAAGTAACTATTAAAAATAAGATTATATATATAATGTAAAGATTTAACGAGCTTACCAATTTAATGTAATAAACACATATACATTAGTTCTAAAATCTGGGTTTCTTCTTAAACAATGTTTTAAAAGTACCCATCATTTCAAATCAAAAAAAAAAAACTACAAAACAAACAAACAAATAGAAATAAGTTTAAAAATGTAATTTAAAGAGTTAAAAGAGCTAACCATTTTGAGGGAGATGACTTTTCTCTTTCTCTCTCTCTCTCTATACGGCGGTCTCACTGAGAATATGTATCTATAGGTTTATATATATATATATATATATGGTTAGCTAACCCTAAGTTTTATTAAAGTGACGTCGTTTTTGTTAGTATTTTTTTATTATTATTGTTGTTTGTTGGGCCTTTTTGTTCACTTGGTTTAGGCCTTTTATTGAATTTTATCTAAATTTAAAAAAAATTATAATAGTACAATATTAGTCGTGTGTCACATTTTACAATATTTTTTTAAATATAAGTGATGAACCAATTTAAGTTGCAGTGATTTGGTCAAATGAAAAATAGGTTAGAAGATGTTTTTAAAAATAACTTATAATTTATATGAAAAATATATTAAAATATAAAAAAGAGGTTAAAAGTTGTTTTTAAACTTGAAAAAATATTATAATCTACAAGAGAAAGATATGAAAGTGTAAAAAAATAACTTAAAGACTGTTTTTTTAGTGTTTGTTTGAATTATTAAGTAAAAAAATATATAAAAATAATATCTTTTTTTATCACTTGTAATGTGATATACACTTAAAAATATTATGAAAGTAGTGACCTATGAACAAAAATATTATTGAAAGGTCACCCCAACAATTAGCTTTTTTTATCATGTACTACTACTATATATACTACAGCTTATTTTTCCAAAAATAAAATAAAATAAAATATAAAATTGTTATTGCTTAAGAAAAATAAAAACTAACAAGAATCTAACTTGATTACTGTGGAAATAATGTTGGAATGAATGCTGTGGTTTTTAAGCAATGTTTTTTTTTTTTTTTGAATAATTCTATGAACAATCCTTCAAAAATGAGTGAAGTGATAAATGGTTAATAGGTTATACAAATGATTTTGTTCACGAAGAACCTTGGATTTTTAATCAAGAAAGTCGTTCATAATTCAGATTCGAGGCTTAGAAGTCCCAGCCTTGAAGGTTGTGTCCCGAGGAATGGCGACTTCTTTTTTGTAGCGTTTCATAACAACTATTACGATTTCTCGATCTTGATGTTCTAAAGGTTGACAATCCAATGAAACTCTCAACATTTTCCTTTCATTAGTGCAATACTCGAACATGCATACAATAGTTCATAATCGTTAAGGTCTTGCTAAATTCACCATAATGACGAGGTGTGAAGAGTAAGAATAATGGAAATTGAGTACAAACAATTTCGACTCCTCCGAGCTCTGTGTATAGATCTACAAAAATGAATAGTGTGAAGTGTCTAATGGCCGGGTAAGAGAAAGTCGTCCACAAAAATAAATAAGGATAATGCCATTTATTTGAATATTTGAACTAGCCAGTTGTACACATTTCGTAATACATTTAATATGTTGACTACGAACCCCATTTTACTCAAACACAAAATTCTAAAAATGATAATTGACAAGCCAGAAGCCTCTATCGAGATCAAAATGCTCATCTCCCCCCTCCCCCCCAATGTTTTTGGAAAAAGATTTCGTTAAACTATCCGCTCCAATGCCCAACACGAAAGTCACAACCTTAATTTCGTCATGAAAATGAGTCTACAAAGGCATTATTATCGGAGCCATTGATCAACCAACTCGTTAAAAAACTACATAGATACAAGAAGAACCAACCAAGACAAACGATAGATGATAAAGTTATGTAATTTTTGAAAAATTAAAAATAGGGTAATTTGCTAAATAGAAAATTTACAGGGACCAATTTCAAAAGTAAAGATTTTACAAAGTATATTTGCAAATAATCATATTTCGTGTGGTTATTTTGCATTTACCAAATATTTTAACAGTGAAAGTATTTATATTTTCACCAGCTGACCAAACTGAGAAATTCCATCGATTTGTCTTTAAAAGAAAATTGAATGAGAGATTTCATTAATGGTTAAAAGGGTTTGTTTAATTTAGTGAGATTTAAAGTGGGTATGTCTTGGTTTTTAATATTACAATAATAAGAATACGAATAAAGAAAAAAGATTCATTTGTTTGTATGAACCAAAAATAGATTATTGGGGTTTAGATTTGGGAAAATGATGGACAACAAGAATGTGGTGGTGTGTGACAATGGCACTGGTGTAAGCTCCTTCTAATATCGCTCATTTTATTTTATTTTATTTATATTATTATATAGGAGTATTTATTTTCCTGCAAATTGTTTCACCTGCCTATGAATTTGGACCGGATAATAAAATTTCATCTTTAGCCATTTAGGTAGTGTTAATGACATAATTAGGTTGTTGGTTTTTGTTTTTTGTTTTTTGTTTTTTTCCGGGATCCGACTAGTTTAGTTTATAGGAAATAGCGAATACTTGCTTACTGATCAGATGCAAAAAAAATTTTGTGCTTGCAAATTGTTTCATCTGTAGACTGTATATGAATATGGGCTTGATAATAAAAATATTACCTTTAGCCATTTAGGTAGTGCCAAATGATATAATTAGGTCGCTGCATTTAGTTTATTGCGAATATTCGCTGGATTGTTCAATGTGTTTAGCTTAATTGTACTGATCAGATGCATTTTTTTTGTACTTACAAACTGTTTCATCTGTATATGAATTTGGATATGATATTACTAAATTTACTTTTATATCAGTGTTAGCGGAATGAATGGTTGCTAGGTTTCTCTTGCAATTCCCCCCCTCCCCCCCCTCTCTCTCTCTGATTTTGTGATGGTTTGTAGCGTAAGCTCATGGGATTATCATTTGTGATATAATGTGATTAGCTTAATTGTTGTTATACCAGGGAGGGTAAAAAGTACTTTAATTTTGTTCTAACCACTTACAAATTGTTTTGCCCGTGAACATCTCCTTTAAATTTTGAAAAATTCACTTTATATGGGCTTTGGCTTGATATTACAAAGTTCACTTTTTTATTTTGTGATATTGTTGTATTTTCTTTCCGATGTTCTGATGAGTCAATTTATAGTGTAAGCTCGCTGGATTATCCTCTATGGTTTAATGTAGTTAGCTTAATTCTACGGAAACTGCATGTCTTTTTTGGATCCGTTACCTTATATTAGCACCTTATGGAACCAATTTTTTTGTTGTTGTTTGTTATTTGGGGTAGTAAAAAGTGCTCTAAGTACAGAAATAATATGGTGAGTTTTTTTACTTTAAATGGGATTGTCATTTTCCTGCGTAGACCCGCGGAGAGTGTATCAGGTATCATTGAGATATGTGATAAATGGTTCTAGGTGGATAAATTCCATATCTCGTTTAAAACATAGTCAATCTTTATTTAAGGACTTAATGCCACTTTACTTTGGTATAACAGGGTCATGATTTTCATATATTGTGTTTGTATGTGTGTGAGGTAAATTTGAGTTACAGTTATAGACTGCTATTCCAATTGAAGTTGCATTAGAAACCCAAACATAGAGATGTAGAACACAGCCACCTTTATTTCTGTTTGTAGATATGTATTCTTTGTGTTTTTAGCTTAATGTTGAGCTGAGAGTTTTTTTTTTCATTACCAGTATGTAAAATGTGGATTTGCAGGGGAAAATTTCCCCACCTCTGTATTTCCTTGTGTGGTCGGCCGGCCCATGCTACGCTATGAAGAATCCCTCATGGAACAAGAGCTCAAGGTTCATCACTTTCTCATATTGTTAAAATTCATACCGTACTTGCTTATAAGTATTTACCATTTTACTTAAAGAGGCCTCTCCCTAATCCCCCCAAAAAATATATTTTACCAACTGTGCGGACCTTTAACTCACGTACCAGATATTAAACTGATGAGAACAACTACTAAACCTGATCTTTGCAGAGCGTGGAGGATTTTCTCTAATTGGTTGTAGACATTGGGAGTCATATGTTTACAGTCCTAGTAATGGTATATATATGTAGTGTATGATAATATATATCATGTCCATGTCTTCATGCATTTTAAATTGTGTTGATAAAACAAAGTACATTGAAAGCTGATCTGTTTGGTGATGTACATTTGCTATTTTAACCAGTCACGTGCCCTTTGTCGTCATTTTCTTAAGAACCATCTCCCTTAAAATGTTGGACTAGAAAAGAATGCAGAACATTTATTTCTGCAGGCCTAGAAGTTGAGAAATTACACACTTTTGCCTCTTTTTATTGGACAATATTCCATGTATTCAGTTCTATAGTGGCCTTCACTTTATCTTTTTTCATAGAAGAAAACATCTTAAATTATCGTTCTTTGATATCCTTTACTTTCATCTGTTTGGTGATTCTTGTTGTCCTACCTTTCAGCTTGCTTAAATTCGCTGATCTTGAACACTTGTAATTAACCCCCCCCCCCCCCCCCCCTCTTCTCATTTTTGCAGGATACAGTTGTTGGAGGGGCTTGCCTAGATTGGCGACATCAATTAGATATATCCTATCCTGTGAACAATGGTATCGTGCAAAACTGGGACGATATGGGACACGTGTGGGACCATGCTTTTTTTAGCGAGCTGAAGGTGAATTATTTTTCTTCCAATCAAGCTATAATCTTTATTTTAAACCCTGTCCCCCACCTCTACTTTCTTTTATTTTTAATTTATTTTCACCTCAATTTGTATGAGGTTTTTGTCTAGTAACTAGAGCGTTAACTTGGCTTTCATATGTTCTTTACAGATAGATCCAACAGAATGTAAAATCTTACTGACAGACCCGCCTCTAAATCCATCCAAAAACCGTGAAAAGATGGTAATTGGTTATCCACCCTTGATAACTTTTTAAAAAAAAAATTATTTAATTTACCTAATGTATGTCTTAACAATTGGTTTTCATATGATTATAGGTTGAAACCATGTTTGAGAAGTATAACTTCTCTGGTGTCTTCATTCAAATACAAGCCGTCTTAACATTATATGCTCAAGGTGCTTATTATAAATATATAATCAATCCTTCAACTTCATGCTTCTTTGATAGGAAGTATGATCATTTACTGTTATGATTAAAATAGCTTATTTCAAGTTTTACAGGTTTGCTTACTGGACTTGTCATTGACTCTGGTGATGGTGTCACACATGTGGTAAGAACTCGAAAAGCTTCATCCTTTTGAAGTATCAAAAGTTCCCCCTCTTTCCTCTTTGTTTGCCCGTGCTAGTATTTGAATATATCAAAATCACAGTTGGAATTGGTTTTACTTACCCCCACATAAAAAATTAAAAAATTGTTTGGGTTGCATCTTCCCATGAGGTCTTATACACTGTTAGTGTTTTTGGGAATATCCTATCCTTCAGGAACTGTATTGTGTTAACTGTTATATATTAAATCTAACATATAAAAAAGAGGCCTGGCTACTATCACTAATCATCAATAAGTGGGTTATTTAAGGAACTTTTCTTTTTTTTCTTTTTCCTTCTACCCTAATCCAAATTACTGACCGCTTATTATATACTTAGGTTCCAGTTGTTGATGGCTACTCATTCCCTCATCTCACCAAACGAATGAATGTTGCTGGAAGGCACATAACATCTTATCTAATTGATCTGCTTCAACGAAGAGGGTATATTCTCGTCCTTTAATAAATATGTATCGACTGTACCATTTATTCTACTTTTCGTTACATATTTTTGATTGCAAATATACATCCTTTTGAAGGTATGCAATGAACAGGACTGCCGATTTTGAGACTGTTAGGGATATAAAGGAAAAGCTTTGTTACACAAGGTGAACAAGTAAAATCAAGTTGAGTATGCATATAAGGAATATATCGGCTTATTAGTGCGATTTGTTATCTGCAGTTATGATTACAAAAGAGAGTATGAATTGGGTCTTGAGACTACCATTCTTGTTAAAAATTATACTGTAAGTTGGTGCTTTTGTAGTGTGTTAATATTTATAATCTCTTACAGGGAACTTTCATGTCTAACTGTCATTTGTGCAGTTAGTCCCTAATTTCTAAAATATTTACATTTATTTTTATTTTTATTTTTAACAGCTACCAGATGGGAGGGTTATAAAAGTAGGAACCGAGAGGTTCCAGGCCCCAGAGGCTCTATTTACTCCTGTAAGTGTATTTACTATCAAATTGTCAAAAATATTCATATTGATAAAGGAACTTTCATTCTTAATATGGTGCTTTTTTAATGTCATAGGTGTTTTTGGAGCTCACATTTTTATATTGTTGTCTGTGGTGAAGTAAAATCTGCTTGATACTTGCAGGAACTTATTGATGTTGAGGGGGATGGAATGGCTGACATGGTATTTCGTTGTATTCAAGAAATGGACATAGATAATAGAATGACCGTAAGTAGCTCCTTTATGAAGGTTTTTTTTATTTAAAAACAATGTTTTTTTCTAACCATTTTGACGAAGATTACACTTTTAAGTAATTACTAGGTTGGCATTTTAGTTCTTTCGGGATTGCTTGTTGAAATAAAAATCTACGGATATACATTTATGTTTTTTGTACAGTATTCACTCTTTTTTTTAAAACTCTAGCCTCTTTCACATATTTTTGGCTTGTAATCTGTATTTATCTTTGTGCAGCTCTATCAACACATAGTTTTGAGTGGAGGGAGTACTATGTATCCTGGATTGCCCAGCCGGTAATTTCTCCCTCTTAAGTAAATTTTGCTTGTACTTGGTAAAAGTTTCAAAGGCTCTCCATTTGCTGAAATTGTTTCTGGAGTAGAAATTCTGAAAATATTGAGAATTAACTACAGGCAGAGGAAAATCAGGATAGAATTTGAAGTTAATCTTAATTCCACTTTGTAAGTTCTATACAAATGTAGCCCAATTTAATTTGAAATTGAATATCTTCTTTACCAATGTAGCCCAGTTTTGTATCTTCTTTCAGAACAGCTCATGTACGCATATTTCTGATCTGATCACGAAACTAATGTTTGGGTCACCACCAGACAAAAATAAAATAAAATAAAAACTCTTAACAGTATGTGAACGTGTTCTTCCTGGTTCTATTACATGTAGTATGATGTTGTCCTACTATGTTGCCATCTTCCCTCTGATTATACTTCTATAATCATGGTGCTTTTTGCAATTTCTAGTTCCAGTTTTTTTTAAGATGCGGCCTTTTTATTTCTTTTTGTCTCATATTACAGTCTAGAGAAAGAAATCCTGGACCGCTATCTTGAAGTTGTTTTGAAGGGTAACAAAGATGGCTTGAAGGTAAATTTCAAGTTTCATCCTTCTGTTGTACATGGTATGAAAAATGAATAATTATATGGTTCAAGAATCAGGTTAAACGGATACCTTCATTATTCATTTCAACTTAAATCTGATTCCTATACTACTTCCCGTATTCAGGACTTGTCGCTTACTTGAGATTCTTATGTAATTCATATTAGTAGGTAAAATCTCCCAAGTTCTTAATTTGATAAATATCGCTTTTCAGTGAAAAGTTTAACTATCTGATGCTATATTACGTCTTAGTCTGTATCTTTTAGTAATTTTATCATAAAGCTCCATTTTGCTGTTGAAGCCTTGAAGCTGACGCAGGATTTGATTCCCAATATTTGTTTTTACTGTCTTATTTGGTTTTCTCTTACTCGGCTTTATTTGTGTTCTCTTTATACTCATCGCAGAAACTACGATTGAGAATAGAAGATCCACCGCGAAGGAAGCACATGGTGTACCTTGGTGGTGCAGTCCTAGCTGGAATCATGAAGGTACACTGGTCTTCTCTTATTCGAAGCTTGTAGTAGAAGAGCACCATGTCATATGAATTGGAGTTGGTTGTGATTTTTAACCTTTTTTGTACATATATATCTTTTGCAGGATGCTCCAGAATTTTGGATTAACAGGGAAGATTATCTCGAGGAGGGAATGGCTTGTTTAAGCAAGTGTGGGCATACATGATTTCCACGGCAATATATCATTATATATATCTACTAACAGCATGAAGAATTAGATTTTTCGTAATGTCTGATAGAAATGGAATATGCTTGCTGGTGTAAGTATAGAACAAACTGGAAACAAGTGTGTAATAGTGTATTGGAAAATGTTGGTATGTTTTACAGATCTTCTTGTGCGTCATTGTAATGCTGGAGCAATATTAGTTCCAATATGTAAATATTTGATCTTAGTTCGTTATTTTAAATGAAAGGCGGAATTGAAGCTTTATATTAGTCACACTTGCAGTACATATTTTTTAAGTTATCATTCTATATTCAAAAGTCAAAACATTCCAATGTAATATTAGCATATATAACGTTCTGGGGTTTCAATTTAATATTGAGACCTTTTCCTTCTTTCATGTTTTAATATCAATGAATATCTTGTCAAATTATGAGAAAGAGGGTTACTGGGAGAAGCTTCTGCATAAGCGACCATTGAAATGCAGAATAAATTATGAAAATCTGGCAAAGGTTTAAAATCTTTAAACTACTTTTTCTGTTTTTTTTTCCTTTCTCGAGTTCATTTTGGCCGATGTGTGGTTTTTCTAACCCCTATCCTCTAAAATGTAAAAATTAGCATAAAGTTTTCTCCTATATGGCGAGGATAGACTTCTTTGGTTGCAGGCAGCATCTATTTTATACTGTGGAAAAAGCATATTTATCCATCTTGAAGATTCTAGCCTTTTTCAGGCCAGAAAACCAGAAGGAAAAAAATGAAGTTAACCTCCAACCAAATGCAGTTCCATTCAAACAAAAAAGAAAGAAAGAAAACTAAGCTTTAAAGCTGCAACCAAACAAGGTCATGAGTTGTCTCTTTCTGCACCTAAATAGATCACATAGTTGCTTATAAGTTACAAGATATCACATGCTTTCAGCAATCTATAAAAAAATACTCTAATTTCTTCCAGAAAAAATTATTTGCAGCATATGCCAAGAGAATTGCAAAGATTTACAAATAATGACAATAAATTAAATTGATTAAAACAATAGTCAGTTTATGATGCACTCATGTGAAGTGCAACTAAAGAAGCATAAGCCCCGCCATTGATCTTCATCAAAACCTCGTGTGTCCCTTTCTCAGCAATCACACCATTCTTCACAACGGCGATCATATCCGCATTCTTGATCGTACTTAGTCTATGTGCCACAACCACAGTCGTTCTATTGACCATAACACGATCCAACGCATCTTGTACCACCCTCTCGGACTCAGCATCCAAAGCACTAGTGGCCTCGTCCAATAAAAGTATTTTTGGGTCCTTTAAAATAGCCCTGGCTATAGCGATTCTCTGCTTCTGCCCCCCAGAAAGCTGCACCCCTCTTTCTCCTACGCTTGTATCGTATCCTTGAGGCAATGATGAGATGAAATTGTGAGCGTTGGATGCTTTTGCAGCCTCGATGATCTCCTCCTCGCTAGCACCGCCTTCTTTACCGTAAGCTATATTTGTCCGTAATGTCTCGTTGAAAAGGATAGGCTCTTGGCTAACAAGCCCCATTTGATGCCTTAGCCACTTTAGTTTTAAAGATCTGATCTCCACTTTGTCTAGGAATATTTGGCCAGAGTCAGGATTGTAAAACCTCTCTATCAGGCTGATCACGGTCGATTTGCCACTCCCGCTTTCCCCAACTAGCGCAACAGTCTGTAGTTAGAAAAAGGCCGAGGTTAGAAAGAGGAGAGAAAAGGGAGCGACATCCCCATATTGACAAAATTTCGTTTTTTACCATGTATTTTGGTTCATTAAAAGTTTTCCTGTTTTTTACTTGATTCCAAAACTAAGAAAAAGTTTGATAACACAATTTTCATCCCCTCCTAGTCATGGTTACGTCACTGATAACACACAGCGAGAATGTTTATGAAATTATTGGGTAAAGTTGTGTATTTACTACTATATATAAATTTAAACTTCTCGAAATAATTTTCGTAAATGACAGGTTCAACACCTTAAATACTTCACTAGACATTATAAAACATATTTGTTCTTTCAGAAAAGGGTATTCCAGAGTCTAGACCCTGTTGGTGATTTGAAGACCATATGCATATTCAAAGCAGTGGTTTCTAATAATTGAGCAAGTAGTTTAAAGTTAAAACACTAGCTTAGTTTTGTAGGTAATTTCGATTATTGGCTTTTAAAACTGTCGTTTTGACAAGAATCTTATGTTGGTATGAACTATGAATTATCAAATATCAAATACTTATATATAACCTTGCCAGAAGGAATGGTCAAGCACAGATCACGAAAAATCTGAATGTCGGGTCTGATAGGATACTTGAAGCTGACGTGTCTGAACTCGATGTCACCCTGTACATTTGCTAGAGTCGTTCCCTCGTCACTGCTTGAATCAATCTTTGATTTTCGGTCAATGATTTCAAATATTGACGTTGCCGCATCTTTAGCCTTGTTTGTATCTGGAGCAAAAGCCATGCTCTGTGACACCCCCATTGCCGAAAGTGACAATGCAAAGAAAACCTGCAAAACAAAAAAGGAAATTTTTAACATGGTCCGGTATCATCATCGTGATAGCATAATGTATATAAAGAACGCATCACTTTAATACGTTATAGCATACTAAGTTAACTTACTGAAATAGTATACAGTATACTGTTTTCTTTAATACCTTGAAAACTTCAGCAAAAGTGGCAAGCTTATGTTGAATTAAAAGTGATCCAATATAGAAGCAACATGCATTTGTGCAGTATAATGCAAAAAGACTGAACCCGAATCCCAAGGCGCTGACAAAACCAATTCTAGCTCCGTGTTTCATCGGACCCTCACATTTTTTCTCGTACATTTCCATCACCTTTTTCTCGGCACAAAATGATGCTACCGTTCTAATGCTTCCAACCGCATCATTAGCTACCTGGCTTGCTTCTTCATACATCAACTGCAAATTATAAACAGAATCCCCGTGTCAGTTTTTCCAACATAGGAAAAACCTCAAAATTATAGGAAAAGAAAGACACTTAGATTACCTTGGCATCATTACTGAACCCACTCAAAAACTTGACCTGGAAAAAACCTTGTAGACCCATTAACGGCAACAAAACAATGATTACGAGAGCCAATATCCAATTGGCTGTAAAAGATATCACAAGCGCCGCTACAATCGTTGTTATATTCTGAACAACTTGAGCCAACACATCACCAACAAGACTCTTCACCGTGGAAGCATCTGTAGATAGCCTAGCACCCAAAGCACCACTGAAACAACCATGAAAAACAATAAGAAACATATTTCAGAAAATTTTAGGGTGTGCCAATAGTTAATCATTTAGTTTCTGTTTTGTACACCAACCAAAAAAATTTGCAACTTTTACTTTGCTTGACATTTCATGAAAATTGAAATACAGTCAGGGTACCAAATCGAAAGAAGATCATTAGCTGGAATACTAAATAGTTACACAGACAAACAAATAATACAATATCCTCTCATTTTCATTTTCTACCACGTTTGTTTTCCTCTGACGTTACCGTAGGTATTGCAAAGTTTAGTCGGATAATATATAAAAAAAAATTCCAAATCTGGTGATAAATCACAGTACAAAACTGTAATTTCTTGCTGCAAGACCAAAAATTGACAAACCTCGAATGTGTAGGGTCATCGAACCAACTTATTTCTTGGTGCAAGACCTTTTCAAAAGTCAAAGACCGGATCCTTTGAATTAACTTTCCCCCCGCAACTCCAAAGAAATAGTTTTGCATAGGTATTGCTATCAAAGTAACAAGACCCAAGATTGCATACATACCGGCCCAAAATTCCGAATCCTTCTTCAGTTTATCATGTGGTTCATAAAATATTTTGATAGCCGTCGATAGTAAGAGCCCAAATATAGGGAAAATAACACCGTGAATTACTGCACCCAAAACACCCACTAGTAAAATGGGGATCTCGGGTTTGTTCAATTTAGCTATCCTCATAATAGAGACGTTCTTACGTTTCTCGTTTTTCACCTCCATTTTCTGCTCTTTTTCTTCTATCTCAATTTCGGATTGGATCCCAACAGGGAGTTCAAAGTTTATCGTGAAAGAGTGTCTAGCTGACGATGTCCTGCTGTTGCTTATCGACCTTTTTATTGATAAGCTCCGACTAGCTGATTTTCCCATCGTTATATCTACATCCCCAACCGTATCAAAATTCTCAATTCTATTATTGGCATTACTTGCTCCTTCTTGTAGACGAATTAGTTGGGTATAGGCCCCTTCTGTGTTTTGGATCAATTCGTCATGGGATCCTGTATATCAGCGACATTAATTACTGGTCTAGAAGAAATCAAATGCTATGTTGCTAACACATTAGGCATTTGTATATTCTTTGTCTACTTAATGTAAGAAGAGATAGCGAGGCATCGTAATTTTTTTTTATAATTAATCTTCTCTAGATTTGAATATCAACAAGGAGACTGAATCATTAAAATTGCTTTCGTGGCTACTAATTTAAGTTTTCTGAAAAGCGGTCTACTGAAATACCTTCCTTCTATCTGCCTATTGGTGGAAAATTAAGGCCCTAAAGATATAAGCTCGGATACCATGTTTAAAACAAAAGAGAGTCCTGATTCTAAGTGACAGTGTGTAGTTAGGTAATCAAGATGATACAGTACACCAGAACCTTATCTTCCTAAGTTCAATTGATCTGATATTATAACTTCCCGTCACTATTTGTAAGAAAACAGGCAACATGTTCCTTCACAGTCCCATCTAAATTGTTTTCCAGGTTTCTAAGGAAATTAAAGTCGGATTTAAAATGTCAAATTACTAGTTACTAGTTCTATTTGTTTATTTTACCTTGTTCCACGATTTTCCCGGCTTGCACTACAGCAATAATGTTAGCATTTCTGACAGTTGTCAAGCGGTGGGCTACTACGACTGTGGTTCTGTTAGACATAATATTTGTCAGCGCTTCTTGCACAACACGCTCTGACTCAGCATCTAACGCGCTTGTTGCTTCGTCCAGAAGAAGTATTTTTGGGTTTTTCAATATAGCCCTTGCAATAGCAATTCTTTGCTTTTGACCCCCAGATAGCTGGGTTCCATGCTCTCCCACCATAGTATCAAGCCCCTGTCATTCAAAAGTCACTTTTGTTATTACTAATCATAAAACATTGCCTTAAGTTTGGAACTTGAAATTAACAGGAATTTTTGGCAGTCCTTGAAGCTAGTACTTTATCATAATGATCGGGTGGCTATATCTTCTGCATAATGATTCAAGTTATACAAAAAATGAGAATGCCGTTTTCTTATAAACCCTCAAATCCCCAATTTCTAATAACTTTCTGTTTAAATAAAAAGAAAACACCTCATTTTTACTATGTCATTCGATTCCCTAAAATGTAGAACAGGTCCTGAAGATTTTATATCTTGTTCATACTGTTAATGGTGACATTCTGGTTGACACAACTAACATGAAGCATGCTCTACTGATATATGATACTTATATTTTTCAAGTACGAAAATACAATTTAAAGCACAATGCTAAGTTTACAAGTGCAAACATGTTAAGTGTCTCTATGATCTCTGAAAAAGCTAAAGTATCAAATGGATCAAAAACATGTTTGGTCGAATTTAGTTTTAGTCCCTGCAGTTTGTTTTGCTGCTGCAACAGCCATAAATTTTTCTATAATTCTGTTTAAGTGTTTGTTTTCTTATTCTGAACACTTATAATCTTTTGTCGGGTTTTTCGTCCACTTTTATTTTAAAATCAATAAAAAATAAAGAGTGGGGTTTCCCCACCATTAATTAAAAAAAAATGGATCAAAAATATTAATTGATAATCGATTACCTGTGGAAGCTTGTCTATAAATTTAGCAGCGTTTGCAAGCTCGATTGCTGTTCTAATTTCTCTCTCTGTTGCATTTTCCTTGCCATAAGCTATATTCTCCCTAATCGAAGTCATAAACAAAATAGGTTCTTGGCTAACCAAACCCATCTTCTCCCTTATCCACCTCAGCTGAAACTTCCTCAAATCAATACCATCTATTAAAACTTCGCCAGATTCAGGATCATAGAATCTCTGTAATAAGCTTATAACTGTCGATTTCCCACTTCCGCTTTGTCCAACTAAAGCTGCCGTTGTTCCGTTTGGAACATTTATTGAAAATCCAGAAAATATCTGAATATCAGGTCTAGCAGGGTACCTAAAATACACGTCTTTTAACTCAATATCACCCTTAAAATCTTCCACCACAATACCACTCGTGTCATGCGTATCTATCTTTGGTTTACGCTTTATTGTCTCAAACATTTTGTATGCTGCAGCTTGTCCAGCAGAAAACGCATTTAAAGATGGCGATGTTTGGCCTAACGATCTGGTCAAACATAAAAAATTAATACCTAACATTGAAGCGCTTATTATTTTTAGACAACTTAGGCAGAAAGACAAAAAAAAAATACAATTACACTTACATTCCACCAGTCATGACCGCCATGATGACGTTGATGACTATTCCGCCGTTATACCCTTTTGTAATTATTAGTTTTGCCCCATACCATACGGCAAGCCCATAACTGCTGAAAACTATCAACATCAGCGTACCTATCCCAAAACCAGAGGCCAACCCTTGGTGAACCATAGCGACGTAGGCGTTTTGTATTTTGGCGTTATATTTCTCTATCGCTGTCTTTTCTCCAGTGAATGAAGCAACCTTGAAATCATAAACTTAAGTTAGCGAGATGATAATTATGAATAATTTGCTAAATAGTTTTTTTTCGTATCTTATCTTACAGTTCTTATGGCTCCAACTGTTTGTTCAACAACATTTCCAGCCTCTGCATATGCAATCTGTCCTTTTGTCGACATTTTTGACATTATCATGGACATAACAGCACCAGAAATAACTAGGAAGGGAATGCATGAGAGTAGAACACACGTGAGAAGCCATCCTCTAGCAAAGGCAATGACGAAACCTCCAATAAAAGTTGAGAAAAGTTGTATAAATTTCCCTACCTGTCAAAGATAATAATCATGAGTTAAATAATTCTGTGACTTCGTGTATGCAAGAGAACATTTTTCGTTGTTTATTGGTTTCTTGTATCTTTTAGAATGCAAATAGAGAGTGTTTAGTTACCTTTTCGCCCATCGCATCTTGAATAAGTATGGTATCACCGGACATTCGACCTACAACTTCTCCAGTGGTAGTTTCGGTGTCGAAAAAAGCAATGTCCTGTCTTAGGATTGTTTGCAAGTATAATCCTCGTATACGTGCTGCTTGTCTTTCACCAGTTACTATCCAACAGGACACCTCTGGAACGTGTAAGAAAATAGACATGTTAAAATAAGTCTTGAATTTTCCATGTTATATAATCTAAGTGTGGAAAGTTAAATACTCATTCTCTTGAATTTCACTAAGCATTCTTGAAGTCACAAAAAAGAAATCTGCTTCATAAAAAAATAACTATAATTGTAGAAGTATACTTACGAAAGAATGCTGCGATTCCTGCACCAATAGCTAAGTACACGAACAAGATTGCTACCTGAACCAACATCATCCGGAGGACACATTAAATCGCGATCAACCTCAATACAATACTAGTTTGGAAATTTGTGTTTGCCGGAAGCTAAAGTTAAATGACTCTCTGGGAAAGTATGACCAGAAACAAACTTCTTTTACTAAATAAAAATAAAAAAATTGGTGCAAAAACATGTTCTTTACCGTTACTATTTTTCATGAAAATTCATTTCACTCATAAGAAAAATAACAGACATAAATCACAGAACTGAAAAACTTATTCGCTAGGGTAGTAATTACGAGTTTTTTTTATTAGATGGATAGTAAAACCGAAGACTTAAAAAGAAGAAATATCGAGTTTTTCTTTTGTGCAATCACTGTGTTTGACTGCACATTGTGCTGTTAAATAAAGTACCGTTGGATTATTTACTTTATATCTTGACCGTAAGATTTAAGGGTAAAATAGTAATTTAAGGTTTTTTTTTTTTTAAATATGGTTTTAGATCCTATGGTACATATTTAATATAAAATGATCCAACAGTTCTCTATTTAATAGCACAACGTGCAGTCAAACAAAGTGTCTGCATACAAGGAAACCTATAAATATACTTAGTCTTAGTGTTGAGTTTCATCAACAAGTTATGTCCTATAGCATTTAAAGACTATAGTTTGATGAAATTGTTTGTGTTGGTCCATCGAAGAATTGGTACGGGACCAAATTCTTATTTAACTCACGTATTGCATGTGTGAAACGTAGTGACATAAATATGATCCAACACAAATAAATTTTACATTTTTATAATGTTTGCAAAAATAATGAAATGAATATCGTAAAAATATAATGTTTTATTGTTATAGAAATATAAAAATACATGTATGATGATCTGTTTGGGAGATAATTGATATGTGTGGAAAAAGGGAATATTTATTTACTTATTTATTTAAATTGCATTAAGTTATTTGAGTAATTAGTAAATTAGAATATGAACATTTTTGGAGAAAAAAAAAGATAAAATTTGACAGTCTCAAGATTTTTTGGGTTTTCTTATATTAATATATTAATAGTATAATATGATACAACATTAAATATAGTTAGTACTTGTTAAATATTTGAACAAAACTTCATTACAAATTCAAGGAATTAAAAAAGTAATTAAGGCCATTATAACTAATATAGAGCTAGAATATAAGTAGATACGTTAAAAGGGAAAGAGATGCATGTGAGGTGAGGTTCACTCTTAGGAATATAAAAGGTATTGTGTACCAAAAATAAAGCAGAAAAAGTATATTTTTGTATATATTAATGGTGGGGAAACCAACTTTTTTATTTTACTAATTGATGGAAAATAAAAAATAAAAAAAGGGAGAAACCCCCCCCACAAAAACAATAAAGAGTAATGAATCCGAAATAAGAAAAATTACAAGGACTTGATCGTTTTCATTTAAAAGTAATATGACATTTGATGACTTTTTTCTCATTGAAAGCTTGACCAGCATGTTGCTTAGCTTAATTAATACTTGATTAAAAAACATGGGAAAATGATAGGTTCTCTCTTTCGTCTCAAGATTTTTCCTTATCCTTCTTTTTTGTTGCTTAGTTTTGACTGCTCATGCATAATACTAATCTTTAAAGGCAAGCAAAAATTATAGTAGATTAATTGTTAAAATATGAAATGAAGTATATATTTCGGGATATGAATGATCGGAATTCATGACGATTTCATAATTAAACAAGTCGTTCTTGCCTTCTACTGAACGAGCTTCAGTAACAAAAAACGAGGTTTTATTATGCCTTATTTTTATTTTTATTTTCATACTGTTAGAGCATATACAAAAATGTAAACTCCAACCAATGCATGACCTATAGACTATAGTTTCCAGTAAAAAAAAAATATTGATTTTTAAACGGAAAATGCTTTTACTCATACATTTTTCTTACTCAAAAAATCAACCTACATTACATGGCATATCCACATCATCAAAAATTATGATTTTTATTAATATTAAATTTAACAATTTTTTTTATTATTTTTAATTAATATTTAAATTTATGGTAGATTCAAATAGGGTTCTATTATATTTTTATTTGAATTTTTAGTGGGTTGTATTTTTAAATTGAACAATCTTATTTTATTTTTAATTATTATTTAAATTTAGTGTAGACTCAGTTAGGGTTCTAGTATATTTTTATTTGTATTTTTAGTATGTTGAGTTTTTATTACGTGACGTGACTTTTACTGCAATCTTTTAATTTTTTTTATTCAAACGTTAATGTCAAAATTTGACCATAAGTTTTTTAATAGGAATATAAATAAACGACATGTATAGATGAACAAGTAGAATAATTAATATAATAATTACTGTTGACTCTTTTTTCTTACTAGTAGTGTCGTTTTTTTGACACGTTCAAAAAAAGTGACTAGAATTGTTCCATGTCATCGGATAGACTTTTTATGTAAGTTTTGTGGTTAGCTATAGCATCACTCTTTTTAAACACCAGAACAATAACAACAATAATTTGAGAGGCTAATTTGACAATTTTGCACCAAAACATGCCATTCTATAAAAACGTTTTCCCCAATTTCACACATAACAAAAATTTAGATTATATGCTAAATTTTTTTATGTGTGAAATTGTGAGGAACGTTTTTATAGGATGACATATTTTTATGCAAAATTGTCAAATTAGCCTCTCAAATTAATGTTTGTCAAATGTCACGTGACATGATTTCGTGATTTATTAAGACGGTGGTATCTAAATTGAAAATTTATTATAGTGCGATACCTAAATTGAAAAATTTGAAAGATGGGTATCCAAATCGTTAACCGCACTATAATTTGGGACAGTAAACGTATTTTTTTCTTATTATAAGAGTGAAATTTAATTATAAATACAAATGAGAATCCCCTTCTGATAGTTTATCATTAGTGTTGAATCTCAATGAAGCATTAAATCAACTGTCTAATTATTAGGGCAACTAATGATGATGAAAAAGACATTTATTGCAAACGTACGATTAACTGCAATTACTGATAAACATTAATTTCAATATTCTTATATTTACGCAAACAATTTTGTTATCAATAAAATGCATGCACATTACCACTCTTTTTTCACCTTTTTGTTAAAATTAACTATATATGTCTGGCTTAAAAATGCTGCATTACTAATATGTAAGTCTGTTACATATTTAATTATCATATTTTTATCGCAACTCTAATCTTAATCTTTCGAAATTACTTTAGATATTAATAAAAAAAAGAAGCATTTTAGCTTACCCCTATGAAGTAATATTAAGCTTTTTTGATTGATTTTCTACCTAATTATCTTCTTTTCCTAAGCTCAAAGACAATGACAAAAAACGCAAACAAACATTATTAATATCTAAGAGCCAAAAAATGTCATGTTCTTACCAAACAAAAACAGAATTTTCTACCAAATTAAATAAAATCGAAAAAAATTTATATTACTCTATAATTTAACTACTATTCAAAACTTAAAAATAATCACACCATGCATGTATTTGTCTTTACATAAACTAAAATTCCGATCGAAATATAATATTATATTTATATAATATTAAATACAATTACTATAATTATTTTTCCATTTAATATTCTCGGTGAAGACAAAACAATATCACTTTTTACTTATCCAGCGACCAAAATCATAAAAAAAAAATCATTATATATCTACAAACCTACAAAAATTATCAGAATACAAATATAAATTTATTTATCACATTAAAAAACTAATGTCTAGCTGAATTGTAACATACATTAATAAACACTACATTTTTTTAACCATTTAATACTAAAAACCTAAAAAAAACATCAGAATAAAATATAAATTTATTCATCACCTTAAAAAATGTCTAGCTGAACTAAACTCACATTGATTAATTAACACTATATTTAATTTTCATTTAATATTAAATGCAAACGCAAAACAATGTCACTTCTCAACCATAATTATACAAAAACATATCATTATATTTCTAAAACCCTACAAAAAAAATGTATATATCACCTTAGAAACTTCATGAACGACGTTATTAGAATCGGCTCGTCCAAACGAATCGATCAAATGACCGAAAATCAGAGTCATTAAAGGCTGAGCTAATCCGTTCGCCACAGCACAAACGGATCCAATAATCATCAACGCCACATCTATTTTATCAGCAAAATTAAATAAACAATGAAACGCAACTTTCTCGTTCTTTCTCTCATCTTCTTCTTTCCCCATAATAACTATATGTATCTATATCTCTCTATATCTCTATACGTATGTATGTATATAAGAGAGATAGAGATTTATAGAGAGAGAGAGAAAGAGATTTAGGGGAGATGAATAATGAATAATGAATAATGAATAATGAATGTGTGTTATTTATGTATGTGTATATATAGGAGAGTTTGTTACGTGAGATTAAATATCAAATAGGACTGATTTTATCTCTGTATCTATATCTCTATATTATATATATGTATATATATAAAGGAGTATGTATTAATCGAGTGTTTTTGTAGATATATATATATATATATATATATAGGGGAGATGAATTATGAATTATTATGAATGTGTGATATATATGTATATGTATATGTATATGTATATATAGGAGTTTGTTACGTGAAGATGAATTTCAGTTGGAGTGTGATTTTAATTATAAATTGTTTTTTGTTTTAGGTTTTTCTGTTGGTGAGGTCTTCTAGAACCTCGCTCACGCGATATGTGTGACGTGTATCTTTTCTTTTTTATCAAGATTGTGTGGCGTTTGGTATAATATATTTATATGGATGATATATGAACATTATAAAAAATATTTTTTTATAAAAACGCTTCAAATCAATATTTTATTAATGCAAATCTTCACGGTTTCACGACGGGAACACAAATATGCGTCTTGTTCTTTTTTTTCCTGAGATGTTTAATGATATGTTTTTAATTTTTAAATTTTACCATAATTTCAAAAACATGTCATTATACATCTCGGAAAAAAAAAACAAGACGCATATTTGTGTTCCCGTCGTGAAACCATGAAGATTTGCATTAACCAAATCTTGATTTGGAGCGTTTTTACGAAAAAGTGTCCAAGTTGATGTCTAAGTTGATGTTCATATAACCTATCCAAAATAATTACTTTTGACTACGTGAAAGTGATCTCTATTTATTTTTTTTTAGAAAAAACCTCAAAACTTTTAATAATTACCCATATATCTAAAATTTTGAAAATATTTTCAAATTTGGAAAAAAAAACTGCCAAAAAAAACTACTTCGTCCGTTCCCAATTAATTGTCTTTTACGAAATTACGTGCAATTTTGATCGGGTTATAACATGTACAAAATTGTTGAAATGAAAATTTTCAAAACTAAATCATATAATTTATTAATGTTTGAACTATATGATTAACTTTTAAAAATTTTCATTTCGATAATTTTGATACAAATTATTGACCAATCAAAATTACACGTAGTTTCGTAATGAAAAATTAATTGGAAACGAAAGAAATATTTAATTTTTAAAAAGCAAAAAAAATAACCCATCGAGACACTTGACAGGATTGTGTATGTATTTACCGGTATATATATAATTTGGCAACTCATTTGACATTTTAATCCATACTATGAGTGACTGTGTTGAATTTTTAACAAAAAAAAAAAAACATGTTTCATTAGCTTGTTTATTTTGATCTTCATATATTATGAATTAATGTGCCACAATGTTACCCCTAAAAAAAAACAAAAATACTTTCCTTATATATTATTTTACATTAAAATTTATAATATACTATGTTTATTTATATAAGAAAGTTTATATGGTAGCTACAGTTTTATGTGCATGTAAAAGTATTACTTCATTCTGTTCCTATTTAGTTGTTCATTGCAAAACTCATTTATTCCTATTTAACTTTTTATTACAAAATTACGTGTAATTTTGACCGACCAATAACTTGTATCAAAATTGTCGGAATGAAAATTTTCTAAAGTTGATCATATAATTCAAATGTTGAATTTTATGATTAGATTTAAAAAAAAATTCATTTCGACAATTTTAATACAAGTTATAAGTCGGTCAAAATTGCACGTAGTTTCGTAATAGATAATTAAATGAGAACGGATGGAACATGTTAAATAGAAAAAAAATGATTTTGTTTTGTTAAATTTTAAAAAAACAATGAGAAACCGTAGTGTTTGCTCTAAAGCATATTACTAGTTTGCTTAAATAAAAAAAAATGATTTTTTTTTTGTCGGTACAGGCTTTTGTGGTTCAAAAGCAGCTTAAAAACGGTGATGTGAAAAACTTGCTTGTAGCGTGTGGGACCATATTAGTTATTTATTTATTTATATTTTTACTGATGAGTCTTTTACTTAGGTTGACTTATAATTGAGTTGTTAATGCACAATTAAATTTTTGACGATTTATTAATTAAAAATTCTAACTTCTTTTTTTAATATAGCTTTCTTAACCATAAAATTGATTTTTTAAATGATAAAAAAATAATAAACTAATGATTTTCTTTTTCAACAAAAAGCTAAAAAAAAGAAGTCAAACAAGCACATTAAACTCTTTGTATAGGTTCACACGTGTGTGTAAGAGTGGTAAAGTTCAGTTTTGTTTTTACTTATAAGTTATGGTGAATTATAGTTTTAGTGCGAGAGTTTACAATATGGACCAATTGAGTCCATTCATGATATGGATTTAAAGCTAAATTATTCTCCCCGCGATCCTGACTCGTATCTGAATTTTGCTTATTCGTTAAAATATTTAACTAGTGTATTTTAGTTTGGAGTATTTATTGCATTTTATTTGTTCTTCTCGGAGTTCTAAAAATCGTTCTAAGCGGCCAACTAGTCGCATGCCGTTCATCATCCGGTCCAAGTAATGGTAGTCGGGCTAACTTAGTTGTTGAAGAGATCAAAGACGGTCAATACAACGATTTATTCCGATTAGTCGGGTCAAACGGAATCTATGTGAAAGTTATTGGCCATGTTAGTCGGGTCAAACCAGCGATTTGAAAGCTATTTTGTATATCGTTAAACTATCTAATAATACTTAAAAAAAAAAAATACTATCTAATAATTATGTATACTATTATATAATTAAATTATTATAATGTCAATTTATATGCACTTATACTTTTTCATTATTTTTTTTTTGTTTGTCCACACTGTCAAAAGGGAGAGAAAGGGGGAATTAAAGTACTTTTTCTAAACATATTAAATATGAAAACACATAATGATGAACTTATGAATATAGTAGAATAGTAATTGCATTTTCTTCAATAACATTCATATTATGGAGTAAATATTAATCATGTTACACTATGGAATATTATTGAGTACAAACAAATCATACATTTCATTATCCAATATACGGAATGTCAGTCTAAATCATAGGATTTGTGCCAACATTGAATAAATGTAAATTCATAATGTGGATTATTACATTTAAAGACATACTCCCCTCATTTTTTTTTAAAAAAATTTATGAATAAAATGTAAAGAATTTATTTTACTGAAAAACTTTTTTTTTTCTTGTTCTGTCCCCATGGATTATTTCATTTATTATTTATCTCCTGAAAAAACTAAATTATGTCCAAACAATAAATTCCTATATGTTCTTAGAGTATCCATAATAGTTGTGTTAATTTTAATAATATTAAATTTGACACATCATCATTTAATTGCATGTTAAATGACACATGTGTAACTTAAATTTAACCTTCAAATTAGTATATTAACTTAACAAAGTTATCTAATTTTAATTAAAATTAATTATTAATTATTAATTAATTATTAATTAAAATCTCATTAATTAGTGATTTTGTAAATCTCACTAAAATAGAAACTAAAATAGTAATAGTTGAAATAGAGTTCAGATCATATCATCTACAGTAGTGTTGTTATCTCTATTGTTAACTAAAAATGTTAGCTAACAATGCAATTTTGTCTCCCCAATAGTTGTGTTAAAGTGTGTGTTAACTTTATAGATGTTAAAAACACAAATAACAATCTTTTTAATTGTTATTACGTAATGATATGGCAAAAAAGTCTAACCACACCCACGGTTATTTAACTGTTATTTCTCACGTATATCTTTTATATCTCTACCATACTGCTATTTATTTTATCGCAGCACCTATCAATAATACTATATTTTGAACAATTAATTTTTGGTTAAAATAGATAACATCGTTAAAGTTAAAACTAATGTGACTGTTTAACATAATATACTTATGTGTTATTTAACAACCTTGTCACTAGTTAACAATAAAAAATTAACAAAACTATTATGAATGCTCTAACAACATTAAAAATATTGTTATCTTTAACAACTTTTTTAACATCTATATAAAAGATAACAACACGTTATTATATAATAACACATGATTTAACGTAACTAATGCAGACAAAAAATTGTAGTTTTAGTTAACTATTTTAGTTAACAACAGAGATAACAATAACAACAGTGTTAGCACATGCTCTTACTTGTTGCAATATCTAGATATTTTATAGATTTTCGCCTAATAATATTCGTATATATCCGCATTAAAATAGCATAATAATTGAATAAATTTAATTGTCCATATCCCTATTTCATTAACGTTACATTTTATCATTACTACTAGTTTATTTTCAACTCAGAGATATGAATCATATGATCCTTTTTTATGCATGTAATGTGTTTGTGAAAATGCTTCTTTCAAAGTAAATAATTTTACTCTGTACTCAAAAACAACATTTTATTATTCTTATTTTTTGATTGAACTTGTTCTTTTAAAACCTTCTAAGTTAATTTTAAACATAACTTTCTACATTTAAAATTGCTAAAAACTGAAATGTACATGGGTTTATTATCTTTGATAGCTTGATCTTTAAGTTCCCCCCCTTTTTTTTTTAATCTTTGTAATGTTAATGAACAGTTGAATTCTTTAGAAACATTGTTAATAATAATCTATTAATAGTTAATACTATTAGTTTAAGATTGGTCATAGGAAAAAGGAGTGAGTGAATGATCAAACCGAAACATAAATCATAAATGTTGTGATTGACACAGATGCTGGAAGTGATTGCAGAAGTTAATTGTGCAATTTGTTATAATTAGTAATTTATAAACCCAAAATTTGACCTTTTTATGATAAATCACTCCCAGTTAACGCAACGGTAAAGATGTTGCCATAAGGTCACGGTTTCAGGTCGTGCAAGCTTTAGCACCGGTTTGCCCTTTAAGCTATTTAGTTGTCGGAAGGGTTTGGTAAAATTATAGGAAATAGACCAATAGGCATATTAAGCATCTTGATTAGAAGACAAGGTGACGGGTTCGATTTTTCAAATAGCATTTTTTCGGTTTGTAACTTTTTGTCTTCAAATTCGGATAGTTGGAAATGCATCAGAATAATGTAAAAGGATTCGGTTCTAAGTATGTTTTGCATGATTGGTTTAATGAAAGCTTCAATCTCAAGAGTATAATATTTTACAAGAATACTACAGTCGGTTTTCATTTTTAAAACTCTTGTTCAATTACATGTTTAGACTACTTACCAGAGATTCTGCTGCAGTTAGCTGCATCCCTTTCACTTCTTAAAAGCCAATATTTCATTGTTAACTTTAGTTAAACTCTAGTTTTAAGTCAAATTTTAGTCGTCAATTATATTTTGTTGTTTACTTTACTGCTGATATGTTTCATATACCATTCATTTTTCCACACGGTGCTTCATTTTTTACTTTCCTGCAGGGTAAGCTTTAATAAAAAGAAGTGTGCTAAAAACTCCCACTATGCACGGGGTGGTGTCTGGGGAGGGGACGGACCACTTTGAGTGCCTAATGTAAACAGCCTTCCCTTGAATTTGTGCAAGAGGCTGATTCCATGACCTGAACCCGTGATCTTCAGGTCACATGTCAACAATTTTACGTTGCGTCGAGACTCTCTCTCTCAAAGGGTAAGCACTAATAATATATAGTTGTAATTATCTGCATACTATGATAGAGAATAAGTTTAAAATGCAAGAACAGCGACAAGATGGATAAATTCACCTTTCCTGGTTATAGAAAAAGAATCTTGTGAAGTCTTTTCTGTAATTACATAAGAGCCACAAAAGAGTAGTAGCATCATGCAAGAAAGATTAACAAGATGACCAAGCTGGTAAAGTCCTTGTAATCTAATTTAAAGGAAAAAGCTTAATTCTCAATGTAAATTTATTTTTACTCCTTAGAGATGACTTTACCATAACACTGTTTAGAGATAATTTCAGTATAACAATGGTCTGCCCTGTAGATAGTGTACCTGGAGTATTATAGTAAAATTGTTATCAACTATATACTCTGTTTTGATTCTAGATCTTAAATGCATCCAGATACTTTCCCTTAAGCTCACGTGCGAATAAGCCTCTGAAGTACTCGTCAACACTAACTCTCTTGTAGTTAGCGGGAGATTGTGGTGTAATCAGACTAGGTGCGGGCCCCATATCTCCATCATATCTAGGGTTGTAAAATGTGGCAATCGACAACCTCTCTTTGCTTGAGTTCACTATCGCACGGTGCTCAATGCTTTGATAAGCTCCATTTGTAATAATCTGCAAGGTTTGCAAAAAGTAATAGATTATACAACACAATAGAAATGAATTTTAATTTTCTCGGAAACTATCACTCTTTTAAGTATGAGATATTGTGATAGTATGTCCTGTACTCCGGTTTGCAAACCCATAATGATCAAGGCTCACTTTGGTAGTTCTTTTTCTTTTATTGTTGTGCTTATTAGGCTCTTTTGATGAATAGTTAAATTTTAACTTTTGTTTACTCTATACGTATTAGTAAAACCGGTGTTTGCCGTGTCAAATAAAAGCATACTTATTTGTAGATTAAAGATAAAAAGTAGACTTTTTTATTACATAAGTTGATTGATACTTCTCTCAGAAAGAATATGTAACGGACCCGGATAAGGAGACAAGAGAGGGAGAAGGGTTGGGAAAGCGAAGTTGGTTAATAAATTTGTATTTAATTGTCAGTATTTAGATAAGTTGGTAGTTTAGTGCAAAGTTAAGAAAACACAGGGACTATTTTGCAGTTTAAAAGAAGTGGAGTTTGTTTCCCCACTTTATTTCTTTATATAACCAGCATAGTATCTGCCTTAGCGGAAAAGAAGAAGAAGAAGAAGAATATGTTTACTTTTATACTTTAAATTCTGCACTTATTTTCAGCTTTTTTTCTTGTAATCGTTACTCTTTATCAAGATAAACCCAGAAAATTTGTCCCAAAAAAGATTGTGTTCTTGCTTGTTATTGTCCATTTGTGTTTTGCTTAGTTTGAATCTTAGTTGATTCATAACAGAATACTTTTCGGCCACTTCACAATGTGGTGAAGTTCACATGACAATCCCCAAATTTTCACATTTATACCATTTTCAGTTTTACCAAATATACTCATAAACTACAAGTATAATGTAATTTTTTTTTTCTACCTTAGCCAAAAGAGAATAGTTTATACTTATAAGATACAACCAAACAAGTCTAGTTGTTTCTAGATGTAGGTTTCACTTTACAAAAGTTATTAGCTATACAAATAAAAACTAGCAGAAGAAATGAGAAACCATCCTTTTGTTCGAACTTGCATGAGGTAAGTGGCCCTTTACCTGTAGAATGTCCCCAATGTTTATTATAAAAGCTTCATCGAGAGGATATACAGGTATCCAAATTCCGTCTTTTTTAACCTGCAAGCCTTGCACTTTGTTAATTTGGAGGAGGGCAGTGATCCCGACAGAATCAGCATGTGAGGTTAGGCCCATGACCTTCTCTGGTTCTGGGCACGGAGGATAATAGTTCATCCTCATTGCTTGCATTCCTTTTTCAAACAATGTTTTCATATCTTCAGGGTTCATTTTCAATGCTTTTGTCATGTAATCAAGAATCTTTAGTATGAGCTGTTTCAGCTCAACAGAATATAGTTCCAGTGTGTATCTGTCGAAAGTGGTCAGGAGATGGATAATACAAAGCAAAAATCTTAAACCACATCGTCTTTTTTAAAGGTTTCTTTCGGTACTTTAATACATTTATACACTAAGCAAAATGTGTGGCTTATGGTGTACTGTGTACATTATAACTTTTCTGGTCTTGTCCTGGGCGGCAGACAGAAAAGCTGAAACAGTATACAAGTGAAATATTTTCCCACCTTTCTGAATGCTTTAGAAAGTCAGAATTAATTTTACACTCGCATGCAAATTTAGTACTTATTGGCCCCATTTTGTTTCTATTTTCTTAAATTGTTATAGCAAATAAGGGGATGATCGCCTTTCCCTAATAAATTGTAGGTCTTTGCTGAGAAGTACATGGGTTTCAGTATAGTCTAAAGAGTTCGCAAGTGTATCGGCTAGGTAGTTTATAAGGGGATCCTCTTTTTCCCCTGATAGGTTCTTTGGCTGATAAGTGTCTAAGATCTAATATATTGAATATCCACTAAGGCATATATATACATGTATGTATCTAGAGAGAGAGGGGGACAGAGAGAGAGACCTGAAGGGTGTCGGAAGCTTGGGAAATAGGTGGGGTTGTCTCAAATTTATCGGGAGAGTGGTCAAGAAGAATATGTCTCCCCAGTCAAGTTTCTGCTCCTCGGAAACGACAAAGGCCTGCCCAAATCCTTCTACCTCTCCTGCTTTCTGCCAAAGTTTCTTCTTTTCGTCCATTGGAAGGTTGAAAAACTCTTGAATCTCGACTTTTACTTTCTCAATCAGTGTAGAGCTCATACCATGGTTAACCAACTTCAGAAGTTAAATTCTTTTTAGAATGTCTAATAGCATTTTACTTGTTTGTATATTAGGGGACAAGAAGATAATTTGTTAATTATAAATCCTGGCCCTTATGAATCTATAGTTATATTGAAATAAGAAAGACAAAAGTTTAACTTGTCCAGGAAACGATGCTGTCACCAAGTCGACATGTTTGAAGAGTTTCTTGCAGTGAGCATGTTAGTTGTTGGGAGAAATATGAACATTTTGTTTCTCGTCATAAAAAAAAAACTCAATTCTGTATCTTGAATAAATTTTTCGTCGAGATCTGTTCTCCTAGGTTTATCTTAAAAACTGTCAGTTTTTTATTGAGTATGTTGATTGCAAAGATGTTGTAAGAAAACAGTGACCGCACCAAACCAAATGGTAAAAAGTTCAGTTATGACTATACTCTGTTTGGTTCCTATCAACAAACCTGAAACAATTCTTAACTGTTTTGCTTTTCTGATCCACCAATTATTAACCAATCAAAAGTGAATAACACTGTTCTTAGAAGTTCTGAAACTGAATAGAACCGTAACTAAGCCATAATAAATAAATAGAAACCGTGACCGTCCCATAAATCTTACATTCTATGAAGTAAGGTTAATAGAATCTTAGCTGGTTAGAGTAACAAGGAAACGAATCAACTAACTGGATCAATCCCATCAGGTCCGAACCATATTATTACTGTTAGAATACATTCATATTTAGTATTTGTCCTTTTGAGTTATTTACTATTTACTTTTGTACTTAAGATGTAATTCTCTAATTTGACTTGTTTCTAATATAGTTCATGTGGGTGTATCATTTTGTGACACACACCACATCATTTTCCCTATCATCTAACTTGGTATCAGAGCCAAAAATAGACACTGAAACCCTAGCCGCCCCAAATTGTGTATCAGCCAATTGACTGGTACATAATCATCGAAACCCTAAATTAATTATATATACTTAATCCTCATTTAATTCCGACCTTAACCAACTAAACCTTGCTGGAGTTGGACGCCTCACGCGCCGCTAACTTCCAGCGACCGTTGCTGCTGCCGACTGCGCGTGCGCGCGTGGCTCACTTTCCGGCCATTTTTATTCTGTTAAATTGGTCGACTGGGTGTATGTAACTCTTCTGTATACTTTATTTTGTGTCTCGATTTGGTTCCGAATATTATTCAACTGTTTGGTTATTTGGTATGTTTTGAACGGCTGTTTTGGTGATTCCGCTGTGTTTAATGGACTGATTCTGAGTAAAGTGTTGGTTGAGATTTGATGTTTTAATTGCTTTCGGTTCAGTCTTTGCTCACTTGTTTTTGGATTGCCGGGTTTGGTTGTTGTTCGGCCATTTGGGGTTGTGATTTTGTATTTAGCCTTTTCTGCTTTTAAGTTTTGTTGGAAGGAAAAATGTCCAGACCCGAAAGTGTTGCATTTTATAATCAGCTTAGTGAGCTTCTACGGACATTATAAACCTCCTTGTTTTCTAATCCCATTGTTACATTAGCTAACTCGGATAGTGTTGCCTTTGTGGCGTCCTCGTCTACTTCATGGCTCCTAGACTCAGGTGCCAATTCACATATGTCGGGTAACTCCTCGTTGTTTTCTAATCTGAAATCTATTTGCCATCATATCGTTTTAGCTGATGGTTCTTCTCGTCCGGTTTCTGGAATAGGTGTTCTTTGCCCTCATCCTGCTTTAACATTATCTGACAGTCTTTATCTGCCTGATTTTCCATTCAACTTGCTCTCTGTTAATAAGATGGCTCAATCTCTACATTGTGCTGTAACTTTTACTCCCAAGTCTTGTATTTTTCAGGATCTCAAAACAAATCGGACGATTTGCTCAGGATATGAGAAGGATGGTTTGTATTATTTGGATCATAATAGTTTTATTTCTTCATATTCATCAGCATTGAGCGCTAGTGTTTCACCACTCCAGTGGCATTTTCGTCTTGGTCATCCGTCTCTGGCTAAACTTAAACAAGTCATTCCTGCCTTAAGCCGTGTTTCCATTCTAGAGTGTGAGGCTTGCCAACTCGGGAAACATCATCGTAGCTCATTTCCCAGTCGTGGTGTAAGTAGACAGGCTAAACCATTTGGTCTGGTTCACTCTGATATATGGGGTCCTTCTCGTACTTCTGCTCATAATGGTTTTCGATATTTTGTCATTTTTGTTGATGATTTTTCTCGTATGACTTGGTTGTTTTTAATGAAAAATCGGACTGAATTACCGTTTATTGTGACTCGTTTTTATAATGAAATTCTCACTCAATTCGATAAGAAGATTAAGATATTTCGTTCCGATAATGCATTAGAGTATGTTCAGTCTGTTATGGAATCTTTTTGTGTTGATCGTGGGATTATTCATCAAACTAGTTGTGCACATACATCGCAACAAAACGGCGTTGCTGAACGCAAACATAGGAATTTATTAGATGTTGCTCGTACTTTGCTCTTTAATATGAAGGTTCCTAAGCATTTTTGGGGAGATGCTGTTTTGACTGCGTGTCATCTTATAAACCGTATGCCTTCTGTGGTTTTGTCTAATCGATCTCCTTTGTCGCTCATATATCCTGATATTGATCCATTTTCCGTTACTCCTCGTATTTTTGGATGTGTTGCGTTTGTTCATATTCTTGATCCAGGACAGGATAAGTTTTCACCCCGTGCCAGGAAATGTGTCTTTGTTGGCTACTCTCGAACTCAAAAAGGTTATCGTTGTTATTATCTCGACTCTCGTCGCTACATTGTGAGTGCCGATGTTACATTTTTTGAGTCTACTTCATTTTTTACTTCTAATGGTGCTCAACTCTTTCCGGATATTATATCGAGCTCTAATATTGAGTCGGTTGTTCGTCCTTCTTGTGTTGTTGAGCCCATTCCTCTTCCAATGCCTTCTACTTTTATTGATAATTCTTCTCCTCCGGTTTTAAAGGTTTATAAGCGGTCTAAAAATCGAAAAGTTTTATCACTTGACCCGATCTCGACATCTTCCCTGCCTGTTGCACCTTCGCCTCCTGTATCATCTCCGATACCTGTTATTTCACCATCTCCGACAAACCCTGATGATTTACCTATTGCTTTACGAAAGGCTAGACGTGTTGGTACTCGACATCCCATTGCCAATTTCGTTTCTTATCATCGTACTTCTTCGTGCATGCATTCTTTTACGTGTACATTGTCTTCTATTTGTGTTCCGAAATCATTTAGAGAGGCAAATTCTATTTCTGGTTGGAAGCTCGCTATGGATGAGGAAATGAGTGCTCTTCATCAAAATCACACGTGGGAGCTTACAGCCTTGCCACCTGAAAAAAAGGCAGTTGGGTGTCGTTGGGTATATACGGTCAAATATCAGCCCGATGGTTCTATTGAGCGGTTGAAAGCCCGTCTTGTGGCTAAAGGATATACTCAGACTTATGGTGTTGACTATAGAGAGACTTTCTCGCCTGTAGCTCGTCTAAATTCAGTTCGGATACTTATTTCGGTCGCGGTAAGTCGCAATTGGCCTTTGTATCAACTTGATATTAAAAATGCTTTCTTACACGGTGAACTTCAGGAAGAGGTGTATATGGATCAGCCGCCTGGTTACATTATATCTGGGAGTGAGCAACTTGTTTGTCGCCTTCGTCGTTCTATATATGGGTTAAAACAATCGCCCCGTGCTTGGTTTGATCGATTTAGTAGTGTCGTTATTGATTATGGTTTTATTCGTTCTCACTCGGATCACTCAGTCTTCACTCGACAAACTTCTTCGGGTATTATTGTTCTTAGTGTTTATGTTGATGATATAATCATTTCTGGAGATGATGCTGATGGTATTACTCTTTTGAAACGTCACTTAGGACAAACGTTTCATACTAAAGATTTAGGTGCTCTTCGGTATTTCCTTGGTATTGAGGTATCCCGCTCTACTAAGGGACTTACTCTTTCTCAAAGAAAATATGTGTTGGATCTTCTATCTGAAACTGGTTTATTGGGTTCTCGTCCTGCTGATACGCCTATGGATTCTTCGGTAAAACTTGATACAGAAACTGGTGAGTTATTTTCTGACGTTGCTCGCTATCGTCGTCTTGTTGGGAAGCTTATTTATCTTACAGTGACTCGTCCCGATATCACTTACGCAGTGGGGGTGGTCAGTAAATTCATGCATGCTCCTCGTTATCCTCATTTTGAGGCTGTTTGCCGGATCTTGCGTTACCTAAAAGGTGTTCCTGGTCGTGGTTTATTATATCGTCCATCTTCTTTATCGATTATAGGCTTCAGTGATGCTGATTGGGCTGGAGACTGTTCTGATAGACGGTCTACATCTGGATATTGTACTTTTATTGGTTCTAATCTTGTTACATGGCGTAGTAAAAAACAAAACGTTGTTGCTCGCTCAAGTGCTGAAGCCGAGTATCGTGCTATGGCTCATACTGCTTCAGAAATGATATGGGTTCGCTCTCTTCTTCGTGTTTTTGGTGTGGTCATCAATGATCCAATGTCTATGTTTTGTGATAACCAATCTGCTATATTTATTGCTAATAATCCGGTTTTTCATGAGAGAACGAAGCATATTGAAGTTGATTGTCATTTTATCCGGGAGTTGATCGTCAGGAAGGAAATTTGCACCCCATATGTGTGCTCCGGTTCTCAGTTAGGCGATATTTTGACTAAACCTCTATCTGGACCTTTGTTTCGATCTATGTGTTCCAAGCTGGGCATATTTGATTTGTATGCTCCAGCTTGAGTGGGGGTGTTAGAATACATTCATATTTAGTATTTGTCCTTTTGAGTTATTTACTATTTACTTTTGTACTTAAGATGTAATTCTCTAATTTGACTTGTTTCTAATATAGTTCATGTGGGTGTATCATTTGTGACACACACCACATCATTTTCCCTATCATCTAACTATTACCATAATTTCAATGCATTCTGATGCGATCTATCGGTTTTGGATTAAATTAAGAACAGTTTGGTTTTGGTTTGTACACACTTCTGAACAGATTGAATTCTTAGATATATGTATGTAAACTAAAATGTTGAATTACCTGGAAGAAACCCCATTCCTTGCATGCAGAGTCTAATTTTTGTAACTCTTTATCGTCTCCAGAAATCAAGTTTGCCATGTCAATTACTGGTATATGAGGAAGAAAAGTGGGATGATCTACGGTTGAAGAGCCTTCTTCTTGTTGAACATATCGGGTTGGGACTGTCGTCAATTCTTTAGCAAGCTCTTGAACACAAGGTACATGAATGGAACTTCCTAGTATTGGTGGTTTGGTCTCCATAACTATTTTAATATCCTTCTCTCCCTCCATTATTTTTCGGTTGCCTTTTTATAAAGTATGTTTGTTCTTGCACAATACATCTTGAGTTTTCTTTTCTTTTTTGATCTTTATTCTGTCAACTGTCCTGTATAATGGCATATTAAGATTTAAATATAGAATGAGATAGGGTTTGGTGTAAGAATTGACTTTTTCCCACACTTCTCTTTTCCCCACCTACCATGTAATTTGGTATTTAGTCTGATTTTAAGGGTTTTTAATTGAATGCAACATGATCATGTCATGTCTAAGTACATGTAATTTTTTGCATACTTCACTATGTAACTGGGTTATATTCCCTATGTTTGGTGATTTATAGAAACAATTTTTTCTTTGGCTTAACTCCTCATGGCAAAATGGCCGTAAAAAAACTTTCTAAAGTAAAATGTGGTACTGATCAGTATTGATTATGATGTTAATTATCCAAGTTTAAATGAGATCAGGACAGTTCTGGTAGGCGTAGTTTTTTTTTTACTGATGAAAAAGATAGAAGTATGTGCTCCCTTTAATTGTCGAACTGAATATGAGCATTTAAATAAAATAACACTGGCAAACATCTATGATCTATTCATGGATTTTTTAGTAAAAAACTATAACTAGGATATGAAGTAAATAAATTTTAAAAGGTAAATAATCAACCAACCATTAGTTATGCGTAGATGGAGGTATAAAACTATAAATCATTTCCTAATTTTTATTGAAACCCCAAACCATTGTAATCATATTATGCGTTAGTTTTGGGTGGAGAATAATTTTTTTGATCTAACTGCTGTTTCCTTAATATAACCAAGTCACTGTAGCCAAGTACTTCTATTCCTTGAAGAAATTATCAACCATCATAATATTATACATCTCTTAGATTTCGATACTTGAGAATTAACTAATTCCCTTATTTTAGCTGGAAGTAAAATTATATCTCTTACATTTCGATACTTGAGAATTAACAAATTCCCTTATTTTCGGAGGAAGTACCCAGGAGACAAGTTCACACAATTAAATTTTGCATCTGATAACTGCCTAACTTTCTCCATACTCCTCCTTTTGAATCCGCTGATAGTCGAGATTTGATTTTCCATGCAGTTTATTTTCAAAAAATCTCCTGTAGAAGTCCAGGGCCCTTATTTCTTTAAATAAAGCGGGAGTTTCAGGTGTAATAAGGCTAGGTGCTGGACTCAAAATCCCATCCATATCTGGCATCTGAAATGTAGCGATTGATTGCCTCTCTTGTTCCGAGTTGACTACTGCTCGATGCTCAATGCTCTTGTAAATTCCGTTTGTTGCAATCTGCCATGACACCAAAATTTAAATGATTGAAATTTTGTACTTTTTTAGCCATCTGGTTAAAGGTAAAAGCGCTCATGAAATATATACTTAATTATAGATGAAACCGAGTCCATGCTGTACAAATGGAAAAGTGGATGGAGACTAATTAAAGGTTTTTTGCACAGTTTTGTACACTAACCTACCACAAAATTCTGATTTTGTACAAAAACCAATCACTTTTCACGCTAGCTATACTAACCTGACATAAAAATATCAATGAGGGTAACTCCGTCTAAATTTACAGAAAACCTCACATTTTTATCACTTTTGTACACTAATTTTTGTTATTATCACTATTTTGCACTAATTTATTAGTCAATGCTGTTATCCATTTTGTTCACTAACCTATTTGTTAAAATCAACAGGAGTTTACTGAGTGATTGAACAATAAACGTAGGTCCACGTACTAATTACAAAGCAATATAGGCTAGTGTATAAACATGATAGATTGGTGTGCAGAACAGTGAAACCCCCCCTAATTAGATCTTAATAGATATTAGAAAATTACTTCGAGGCTATCTCCAATGTTGACCACAAATGCATTATGGAGTGGTTTAACTGGAATCCATTTCCCATCTTTTTTTATCTGTAAACCTTCCACTTCATTGAGTTGTAGGAGAATTGTTAGGCTTCCTGCATCAGAATGAGGAGTAAGACCCATGACAAGATCTGGTTGTGGACACGGACGATAGTAGTTCATTCTCATTGCTTGTGATCCTTCTTCAAATATGCCCCTCAATTCCTCTGGCCTTTTTATATTTAGTGCCTTTTCCATCTGGTTAAGTAGCTTTATGTAAATATTATTCACTTCCGTGGAGTATGAAACCAAGGTTTCCCTGCAGAGGTTTAAAAGTCCACCAATACTTTAGTTGTTTTTGCTAAACCATCCCACATAAAACATTATCATCTATTCATGTGTGTACTCATATAGGAAAATTATTCATACCTCGGTAAATTGCACCAAGAGTTCCTGAAGGGACTGATTTGCAATTTCCAGATTTGCAAATCAGTGCTTTCAGGGTAATTTTGATGCAATCTGGCAGTGTAATTATTAGTACTCAACTACTCATATAAATGCATCTTGTGTTGCAATTTCCATAATTGCATTTCGGTACTTTATCCTTTAAGGAGGGATTGAAATGCACTTTCACAAATTGCAACTTAGTCCATTCAGGGTAAATTTAGGTGCAATCTGGTGGTTTTAATATCAGTACTCATAAATGCATTGAAGTTATAGCTGAGGGACTGATTTTTAATTCTGAAATTGCATATTGGGTTCCAAAACTGCAAATCAGACTTCTGGTTATCAATGCACTTCCATTTAATATATTGTCTAGTTTGTAACTAATCTGTTCTGTTGTTGGTGTACCTGAATGAAGAGGGAAGATTAGAGAAAAAATTTGGCCTTGAATGAGACGGAAGAACTATCATGTAGAAAAGGTCCCCCCAGTCTAGCTTTTGCTCTTCAGATTTGACAAATATTTGCCCGAAACCCTGCAAATCCCCTGTACTTTGCCAAAATTTCTTTTTTTCTTCCATTGGGAGATCAAAAAGCTTTTTGATCTCCTGTTTCATTTTGTTGATCAATATAGAGCTAACACCATGATCTGTTAACTGCATTTTTGCATTCACAATTTAGTAAAATTTATGGAGTGTACTATATTTCACCGTTGGCTTCCTTTGTTTTAACCTGGACTCATCATTCTCATCATATAACAGATACTTGCATGTAAAGGTTCTATAGTAGTAGTAGTAGTAGAAAGTACTTTTTTGCTTTTTTTTCTCTCTATGAAAAGAGAACGATGATGGATTGATGGATACACACACAAAAAGAAGTGACGGAAATTCAAATTTTCCTTATCAAGATTAATTTGAAATTTGGCGTGATTGAAAAACTAATCAATTGAAATTAGAATTCTATTTTGTATTTGATATTTTAGTAATTATGTATGGCGATAACTTCACGTAAGGAACAAAATATGGGGAGCTAGGCTATTCTTTTTCAATTTATGGACTTCTTCAACATATAATCGATGTATGTTAAACAAACAACTACCTCTGACAAAATCAAAATCTTCGGCTACGATCGTGCTTGCAGAGCTATAATATTATTGATTTGTATTGAAATTATGTACATCAATGATTTCAAGCCTCCCCTCTACATGATTAAAGTAATATAATGTCGGAATATATGAAATTGTTGTTATCAATGATCCCAATCTGTTGGAATTTTTGCAATAGCATCGTCTTAATAAGACTGCAGTGGTACCAGAAACGAAAATTGACTTGGAATTATAACATGGCAATTTCATGAATAGGATGAACTGATTTGCATAGTTTTGCATACCTGAAAAAATCCCCAGTCTTTGCAGGCACAGTGAAGTTTCTGAAGCTCAGGATTTTTTGAATCTCCGGCGACTAAGTTCTGAAAATTTATAACAGGGATATCATGTGATAAAGTGTTTTCCTCCTTGACTGAAGGTTCCTGATCGGATTGAATGTATCTGCCCGGAATTGCAGCGAGTGCTCCTTTAGCTATTTCCTGGACACATGGTACCTCAATAGAACTCCCAATGCTTTCTGAATTTGGCTCCATCAGGTGCTCCCTAAGACAGACTCGTCTTGCAAGTTTCAATATAAACCTTTTTGGTTAAAAAAATATTAAACTTTATGTTTATTCTTTTTGTACTCCCTCCGTACTACATTATAAGTCCTATACGAAATCACATGCAATTTTGACCGACAAATAACTCATGTCCAAATTGTCTAAATATATATTTTTTTAAATTCTATCTTATAATTTAATATTTAAACTACTGCAATTTAGTGACATGGAAGGAGTAATAATTTTATCCAAGAGTTATCTTGGTTATCGTAAAAGAATTGTCTACTTATTTTTGTGGACCTTTGCCGTTGTTTCTGGACTTTTCAATTTGTCCATATGCTCGTTTGTTATAATATGCAGATATAGTTAGGCATTATCTTATTTTGTTTTGGGATGATGTATGCTGTTAGTGGGAATAGTTCTGGGTCCACTTTCTATTTACTTTATAGTTTATACACCTGTTCCAAAAAGTTTTTTCAATTTCTTCGCATATCATTTGATTTGCCCAAGTTTTTTTTTTTTTTTTACTGATGAAAAAGATAGAAGTATGTGCTTTCTTTAATTGTCGAACTGAATATGAGCATTTAAATAAAATAACACTGGAAAACATCTATGATCTGTTCATGGATTTCTTAGTAAAAAACTATAACTAGGATATGAAGTAAAAAAAAAAATTTAAAAGGTAAATAATCAATCAACCATTAGTTATGCGTAAATGGAGATATAAAACTATAAATCATTTTCTAATTTTTATTGAAACCCCGAACCATTGTAATTATATCATGCGTTAGTTTTTGGTAGGAGTATAATTTTTTTGATCTAACTGATGTTTCCTTAATATAACCAAGTCACTGTAGCCAGGTACTTCTATTCCTTGAAGAAATTATCAACCATCATAATATTATTATTATACATCTCTTAGATTTCGATACTTGAGAATTAACTAATTCCCTTGTTTTAGCTGGAAGTAAAATTATATCTCTTACATTTTGATACATGAGAAGTAACATATTCCTTTATTTTCGGAGGAAGTAACCAGGACACAAATTCACACAATTAAATTTTGCATCTGATAACTGCCTAACTTTCTCCATACTCCTCCTTTTGAATCCGCTGATGGTCGATATTTGATTTTCCATGTAGTTTATTTTCAAAAAATCTCCTGTAGAAGTCCATAGCCCTTATTTCTTTATATAAAGCGGGAGTTTCAGGTGTAATAAGGCTAGGTGCTGGACTCAAAATCCCATCCATATCTGGAATGTGAAATGTAGCGATTGATTGCCTCTCTTGTTCTGAGTTGACTACTGCTCGATGCTCAATGCTCTTGTAAATTCCGTTTGTTGCAATCTGCCATGAAACCAAAATTTAAATGATTGAAAATTTGTACTTTTGTGCATAGTTAAACATTTCTTGAGAAAAAGTATGCAGAATGGGGTTGCAATTTTTTAGCCATCTTGTTAAAGGTAAAAGAGCTCATGAAATATGTACTTAATTATAGATGAAACCGAGTCCATGCTGTACACATAGAAAAGTGGATGGAGACTAATTAAAGGTTTTTTGCACAGTTTTGTACACTAACCTACAACAAAATTCTGATTTTGTACACAAACCAATCACTTTTAACGCTTGCTATACTAACCTGACATAAAAATATCAATGAGGGTAACTCTGTCTAAATTTACAGAAAACCTCACATTTTTATGACTTTTGTACACTAATTTATGTTATTATCACTATTTTGCACTAATTTATTGGTCAATACTGTTATCCATTTTGTACACTAACCTATTTGCTAAAATCAACGGGAGTTTATTGATTCATTGAACAGTAAACGTAGGTCCACGTACTAATTACAAAGCTACATAGGCTAGTGTATAAACATGATAGATTGGTGTGCAGAACAGTGAAAAACCCCTAATTAGATTTTAATATATATTAGAAAATTACTTCGAGGCTATCTCCAATGTTGACCACAAATGCATTATGGAGTGGTTTAACTGGAATCCATTTCCCATCTTTTTTTATCTGTAAACCTTCCACTTCATTGAGTTGTAGGAGAATTGTTAGGCTTCCTGCATCAGAATGATGAGTAAGACCCATGACAAGATCTGGTTGTGGACACGGAGGATAGTAGTTCATTCTCATTGCTTGTGATCCTTCTTCAAACATGCCCCTCAATTCCTCTGGCCTTTTTATATTTAGTGCCTTTTCCATCTGGTTAAGTAACTTTATGTAAATATTATTCACTTCCGTGGAGTATGAAACCAAGGTTTCCCTGCAGAGGTTTAAAAGTCCACCAATACTTTAATTGTTTTTGCTAAACCATCTCACATAAAACATTATCATCTATTCATGTGTGTACTCATAAAGGAAAATTATTTATACCTCGGTAAATTCCACCAAGAGTTCCTGAAGGGACTGATTTGCAATTTCCAGATTTTGCAAATCAGTGCTTTCAGGGTGATTTTGATGCAATATGGCAGCGTAATTATTAGTACTCAACCACTCATATAAATGCATCTTGTGTTGCAATTTCCATAATTGCATTTTCGGTAGTTCATCCTTTAAGGAGGGATTGAAATGCACTTTCACAAATTGCAACTTAGTCCCTTCGGGGTAAGTTTAGGTGCAATCTGGTGGTTTTAATACCAGTACTCATAAATGCATTGACGTTACATCAGAGGGACTGATTTTTAATTCTGAAATTGCATATTGGGTTCCAAAACTGCAAATCAGACTTCTGGTTATCAATGAACTTCCACTTGACATATTGTCTAGTTTGTAACTAATCTGTTCTGTTGTTGATGTACCTGAATGAAGAGGGAAGGTTAGAGAAATGTTTTGGTCTTGTATGAGACGGAAGAACCATCATGTAGAAAAGGTCCCCCCAGTCTAGCTTTTGCTCTTCAGATTTGACAAATCTTTGCCCGAAACCCTGCAAATCCCCTGTACTTTGCCAAAATTTCTTTTTTTCTTCCATTGGGAGATCGAAAAGCTTTTTGATCTCCTGTTTCACTTTGTTGATCAATATTGAGCTAACATCATGATCTGTTAACTGCATTTTTGCATTCACAATTTAGTAAAATTTATGGAGTCTACTATATTTCACTGCTGGCTTCCTTTGTTTTGACCTGGACTCATCATATAACAGATACTTGCATGTAAAGGTTCTAGGGATACATTGAGTAGTAGTAGAAGTAGTACAACTACTTTTTTGCTTGTTTTTTTCTCTATGAAAAGAGAACGATGATGGATTGATGGATTGATGGATACACACACAAAAAGAAGCGATGGAAATTCAAATTTTCCTTCTCAAGATTAATTTGAAATTTGGGGTGATTGAAAAACTAATTAATTGAAATTAGAATTCTATTTTGTATTTGATATTTTAGTAATTAAGTATGGTGATAACTTCACGTAAGGAACATATTACGGGGAGCAAGGCTACTCTTTTTCAATTTATGGACTTCGTCAACATATAATCGATCTATGTTAAACAAACAACTACCTCAGACAAAATCAAAATCTTCGGCTACGACCGTGCTTGTAGAGCTATAATATTATTGATTTGTATTGAAATTATGTACATCAATGATTTCAAGACTCCCCTCTACATGATTAAAGTAATATAATGTCGGAATATATGAAATTGTTGTTATCAATGATGCCAGTCTGTTGGAATTTTTGCAATAGCGTCGTCTTAATATGACTGCAGTGGTACCATAAACGAAAATTGTCTTGGAATTATAACATGGTAATTTCATGAATAAGATGAACTGATTTGCATAGTTTTGCGTACCTGAAAAAATCCCCAGTCTTTGCAGGCACAGTGAAGTTTCTGAAGCTCAGGATTTTTTGAATCTCCAGCGACTAAGTTCTGCAAATTTATAACAGGGATATCATGTGATAAAGTGTTTTCCTCTTTGATTGAAGGTTCTTGATCGATTTGAATATATCTGCCCGGAACTGCGGCGAGTGCTCCTTTAGCCAGCTCCTGGACACATGGTACCTCAATAAAACTCCCAATGCTTTCTGAATTTAGCTCCATAAGGTGCTCCCTAAGACAGACTCGTCTTGCAAGTTTCAATATAAACCTTTGTGGATCAAAAAAATATTAAACTTTATGTTGATTCTTTTTGTAATAATTTTTATCCAAGAGTTAACTTGGTTATCATAAAAGAATTGTCCACTTATTTTTGTGGACCTTTGCCTTTGTTTCTCGATTTTTCAATTTGTCCATATGTTCGTTTGTTATAATATGCAGATATAGTTGGGCATTATCTTATCTTGTTTTGGGATGATGTATGCTGTTACATACTGGGAATAGTTCTGGGTCCACTTTCTATTTGCTTTATACACCTATTCCAAAAAGTATTTTCAATTTCTTCACATATCATTTGATTTTCCCAGGTTTTTTTTTTGATAGAAAATAAGAATTTCCAGATGTTGATTTAGAGTAACATTAAGCGTCTGAAATACTAGGCAATCACATTCAAAATAAAAAGTAGGGAATTGGGAAAAATATCTAAGCCTTCAATTGTTCAAAACATAACTTATTTGTTCGTTTCGTTTTTGCTTTTCATTGTTGTTGAACTGTATCTGAAATTATATCTCACAAATTTTTGGTCTGCTTACTTTTATGCTACTGAAACGTTATTCAAATTCATAACTCTCTGAACAGACTGAACCTATTCACGAAATTAGAGTTTATCTCACGATTATGTACCACCCATCTCCTGGTCTCGAACGGCTATACAGAAGTAGTTCGTAGTGGGGAATAAGTTGAAACTTGTTAAATCTGTTGCTTTCTAGATATATTTCTTAATTTCTATATCAAGGCTAACATTCTAAGATCATAATTGGTAAATTTGCAGCATTTATATATTGTTTAGTAGGTGACAAAGTACATATATACTTGATATATTTTTGGTAAGTAAAATCAGTTTTTCGTTATTAGTTTCGAATTTCAATCCTCATGATCTTACGATGAGTTGTACCTTGAAGTTTTCGAGAAAAATACCCCTTGTAAAATTCTGCAACAAATTCTCTTCTGAAACTATAATGGAGTTTCTAGAGAGACAAGGCTAAGCGCCGACACGAGTATATAATATGTATCGAGTTTTGGACTATGAAATGGAGGCCCACTGTCTTTGTGAACTGTTTCTCTGGGTTCAATGCTTCTATACATTTGTGATTATATGCCGGATCAAAGGAAAATGACTGACATTAGTTTAGGCTCTGTTTGGAACCCAGAAGGAAAAGTAGGGGAAAACAATATTTTCCACTTATGTGTTTGGACGAGTTTGAAAACATTCCCAGGAGATCATTTTCGTTTCTTACAGGTTTTTTTGTTCACCAGGGCCTTGGTGATTTAAAAAGCAGCAATGCTTGTCCATCGGTAATTTGGATGTAATTGGCATTCTAAATTGATATGAACCTTGTTGGCAAAGCAATATTGTGCAAATTTTTAAGAAGAAAGCCTAAATTTGCTTTAGCTTGATTGCCTGAATCTACAGGCCTACAAGAATCTGATTTTTAAATCTGTAGGCCTTTCCCTTTATTGAGTTGGAGCAGGATCATGAGGCCACTTGCCTGTGACAAGGTCTGAGGCCACTTGCCCGTGACAAGGTCTGAGGCCACTTGCCCGTGACAAGGTCTGAGGCCACTTGCCCGTGACAAGGTCTGATTGTGGACATGGCAGATGGTAATTTTGCTTCATTGCTAGACTAATTTCGTCAAAACGTTCCTAATTTCGTTCACCCTAAATATTTTGAGTGCTTTTTCCCATTTTGCCAAGCAACACCAAGCAAGTATTATTTAGTTCTAATGAATATACTTTCGTTGTTCTCCTGCGCCACACAAGTACTCGATAAATATACTTGTTGTCTTATAGTTATACACCACCTAAGTACTGTATAACTATATTTGACTGTGTAGTTAAGTATTGATCTCTGTTATTTACATTTAAGTTTTCAGTCCTGACTCGAATTTTCTTCTGTTTCACTGGGAGCTTAAAGAATTCTTTGATCTCGCCTTTTACTTTCTTGTTGAGTGTAGAACTAACTCCATGATTGATCAACTGTATCTTTGTTCAGTAACACCGAATAATATATCATACAGTCACATATTCTAACCTTCAAGCATTTTTTTAAAGTCTATTTCGCTTGGTTATTCATTTTTCTGTTACTAAATTTTAAATAGTAGCCACTGTCGATTTCATTTGTACGTATGAGAGTAGGTTCTGTTTAGTGCAGTTCTTGACATTTAGATGAATCTAAATGATATGTTAGGTGAGAAAGAGGGACCAAATGTGTAGTATTGAGAAGTTATATGGTCCCTCCTATAAGCCCATGCATAGTACGGGTACCTCTCGTTAGGGCCGGACGGAAAAAAAACCGAACCGAAAAATACCGAAACTTTTTCGATTCGGTTTACAATAAAACCGGACCGGAAAAAAGCGAAAAACCAGAAAAAAACCGAAAAATCAAAAATTAAACCGAAAAGACCGAAAACCCCGGAAGAAACACCGAAAGACCAAAACCGGACATAAACAAACCGGTTCGGTTCGGTTCAAAAAATAAAAAGACAGAAAATAAAAATAAAAATTTATGCTCGTTTTCAGTTTCGGTTTTACCAATAACCGACCCGAACCCAGCCCTACCACTCATTTCTCCAACCGGAAAAAAAAGTTAATAGAGTATATTCCTAAAGGGTATACACACCTAATTTTGAGAAACAATAATATTAACCCGGTACACTATAATTAAGGGTGTGCCAATTAATAGAATTTTTTAGTTTTAATTTTGAATTAATTTTAGTGTAGTTATTTTTGAGTTGATTAATATGTATTGAATGTTTAATAGATGACGTATCCTAAATTATAATACACGTTTACGGTAGTGTTACTCCATTATTCATTAGTTTTCAATGGGCTAGATTAATCCAATTAATTTAATGATATAAACACTCCCCCTTCTTTCTTTTATTATTACTTATGTGCATAATAATTCAGTTAAACTCTAAAATTAGCTTTATACAAACAAAACCCAAATTCGTGGTCTAAATTCTTAGTACGCTTTTAGGCAGAAACATTATTTTCTCTTAAAATTTGGGACAGAAAATAATTTTTTAAATCTAAGACGTGATTAGTAGTTAGGCTAGGGTTAAATATTTTTCTTTTTTGGTTGCAGCCTTTTAATAATTAGGTTGTGGTAGGAATTTTGTTAATATTTTTCCTTAAATTTGGACTATTGATCGAGTTAATCGATAAGCTTTTCAAATCCTTAACCGAAGAGATAATTTTCGTATGATGGAACCCAGATCTTGTAAAAGCAAAAACTAGCGTATTTGCTAAAAAGCTAATTTTGTAATTAAACTAAATTATTATGAACATAAATTATAATAAAAGAAAGAAAGAGGGTGTGTTTATATCATTTAATTAATTGGGTTAATCTAGGCCAATTAAAACTAATGAATATGGATGGTTGAGATCTCAATGTAAATTTATGTGTAAAATTATGTGTGTATATAATATATTAATAAAAGTTGAAACGCGTAATGACATAAATCTCATGATATATTTTATTTTGAACATAATATTCAAATTTGGTATCATTTATTATAGTTATATAGATTAAAACGAATTGTTAATTAATTTAGTTTACATCTGTAATTAGAAAAATATAATGAGAACAAACTGTTAATTAATTAGATTATATATATTTGTAATTACTAAAACATAGTGAGTGTTATAAGATTATTGGACTCTTGGGTTAATAAAGATTATACTGTTCTCCCCTCTCTCTACTTCTGTCTCCCTATATACGTAGCTAATAGTGTATTACGACACGTTATCAGCACTGCTCTCGGAGATTGGAGTACGGATTCCGGGTTCAATAAACCTTGAGGTTTATCCGAATTTTTAATATTTTGCTATATCAACCTTCACCAACATACCGTGCGTAAGGTAATCGGATATAATTTTTTTTGAACTATACAAGTCAACATGTTTATATGTTATATGACTTTACTGCATGTTTGTATGATGCACGAATTGCATGACATGCTATGCCATTTGAAAAAAAATTGATTCTGGAATGATTGCATGATATGTTTGCATGATTCTGGAATTTACATACATAATAAAATTGATCCAGTAATCTAGAATTGCATGTTTACTACTGTATTGCATGTTTGTATTGTATGTTACTACAATTCCAGTAATCTAGAATTAGATGTGTTACTACTGTATTGCATGTTTGTATTGTATGTTACTACTGCGTATGTTTAAAAAAAAAAAGAAGCTTATGCTACTAGTATAAACTGAAACGTATGTACTGATTTGTAATTCTCTGAAAGCTGTAAACTATTATGTAAATTACTCAAGGACTAAACTGAAACTTGTCTGAAATTATGGACTGAAGCTGTAATAATGCTGTAAATAGATATATAGTTTGTTGTAATTACACGGATAGTCCCTGTAATATATTACATGTATAAAAACAGTATATATGTGTTATAAAAGTCAATGTTCGGTCTAAATATTCACCCACATGCATGTTAAAACTACCATGTATAGAATTACTTATATGGCAATAAACCGTAGATAATTGATTGATATCTTGTTAGTATAATCAACATATCTTTTGATATTATCATAGATATAAATATACCATATGACAGTTAATTGTTTGATTTGATCTAATTGATTTGATTTGATTTGGTATGATATAATTTGTGTGATTGATAATACTGAATTGATTTAGTTTATCACCAAATCTACTGCATGATTAGATATATATCATGAATATATTTTATACTGCCTTGTATATATATGTGGTTATCTAGAATAGATATACCTGTTATTTATTGCCATGAATGGTAGAATTGCGAAATCATATATATTCACATTTAAGTTGGAAAAATTATGAATCTTCCCTAAATAGGCTCACCTATTTGGATACGATGTCTAGGAAATATATAGGCGGAAGTCGATATCCTAATGAGGTCGGGTTTTAAGTGGCATTCGTGCCCTCCACCCTCACCGTCTTTCCTGGTCGTGTTCAATTAGAGCTACCGAAAGGGGTTGACTAAATAATAATTTCCCCGAGTGTGTTTATATAGTGATGTATGTTTCGCCGAATTGGTGTCTCAGTATCGACCCGTCGTTCGATCAATGAGAACCAATTCACATTAAAAGCAAAACTAATGTTTTCGAACCTGTCGTTTTGAAAAAAAAAAAGTTTGTGCTTATGCAAACCATAAACATATAAACCAGTCGTTTTATATGATAAATAATCCAGAACTCCCAACACATGTTGGATGCCATCTATGATGAGAAAAATCGTAAAACATACTTGCGAAATGACTGTTTAAACGTTGATTTTAATCCGTCACCACATGTTACTCACCCTGATGTGTGAAAAATGTGATGCCCAATTTTTTTTGGATGCCATCTTTGATGAGTAAAACACGAGTTTGTTGTTACTAGCGAGATGAAAGATAAGGCGTTGATAATATTCCGCCGCCACATTTGAGACGTGATGACGTCTATGGTGAACAAATGTCTGAAATTGACATATTGGAGCAATCCTTCACCAAAATACTAGCTTGGAAATTGTATTCCATAAGCTGTATCGTGAATTTATATTCACCATGTTCCTTTATCGCCCATATGTTATTGGATAAGAAAATTACCCCGGTGAGTAGTTTTAATCCTATTTGGTCAATGGCGAATTGTTTGCCTGATATTAATGATCTTCGTGCACAATTTTTTTTCACGAATCGAGAACCGAGACAAGTGTTATTTGTCTCGAACTGTCGTGATCCCGATGAATCGCTTAACCAAGAGAGATTTTAGACAATCGTCAAAATCGAAAACCTGTGGCTCCAAGACAGTAATTGAAAGGAACAATATGGCCCGTTGTCACAAAGCAAGAGATAATGCTCAAGGAGCCAATTCTATGCTATAAAGACAAAGGTCATGCACGTTTACTCATTAAATAGTTCACAACTATTATAAAGGAAAAAAAACTGATGCTAATGTGGTTAAAGTTAATTGAAAGGAAACTCTTGAGACCCCCGATTTTGTGGCTCAAAATGAGTTTGATACCTTTCTTTATTGATTTTGATAAATCATTGAGCCGTTTTTTTCGCTCATCTGGATTATGTTTTCCATTTGGATTATTATTTTTCCATTTGAACCATACTTTTGGATTATGGTTTGCCTGTTTACAAAATTTCTCGAATAATTTAAAGTGTTTTGAGCAAATTCCTTTGACAAATGTGACCAAACTTTAAATTATGAAATTTTAGGCAATATTTGTGGGATAGTTGATTTTTTTTTGAAATAGTGGGTAACAGTGTACCACATAATTTCACCAACTATTTGCCTAAAATAGTACTCAGTGACAACGATTCTGGATCTGTCGTTCCAAAATCGAAATCTTTGGTAAAACCAAATTGATTTGTCAAATATGAGGTCTTATACTCATGTAGGTCCTGTCGTACCTTGTTGAGTTATAAAATATTAGAGAAAACCAGTGTTATCTGGTAACAGCTCATGAAAGAATTAAAATTTCTTTACATAACCTCCATTCAATACGACCAAAAGCATATTTTAGAGGAGTTAAAATGTATTTCAAGTGGTTGCTACCACATTCTTTAAAGCATTTAAAGTTACCTTATCATTTCGCCTGTCGTCGAAATGATAAATGACTTAGCTGCTAAGACATGATTGTCTGTACTATCATTCGCCTGTCGTCGATTGATAAGAGCATTTGATATTGTGGCATTGACCGGATGAGATATTCCCGGGTCAAAAGACGATGCTTGATTTATAATCGCATCGCATTTGGATTCTCTCTGAGAATATATTTCGCGATTAATCCGAAATTCATGCCATTAATGCTCACTTTGAAAGACTGGTATGTGTAAAGATCACGAAATGAACTCTTAGAATTCTTGTAAAGAATTGAAGGAGTTATTGTGGACTTATCCAACCATAAGACGGACCATAAATATAAATGGTTATGGTTGATGCATCGACAATATGGTCACATTTTAATGTTGTCCACATAAATGGAGCACTTTCCAAACTTTTAGCCCTATCATTAAGTTGATGGCTCATGATCCGGATTATCCTAAAAAGTCTAGTCGACTTGATAATTCCGAAGAGTAAGAATCGAAATTTCGATTTGAATTACTTGAGTTTGGAAATTGAAATTGAACATCCTGTCGATTATGTTCAGACCCAAATGGACTCACGGAAAGTTTGATGATGCGACTGCAAATGATTGCACGCATTTCTTGGTCTTGCGCACCAAGATTTATATTTCCGTGTGGGGTTATGCTATTTTGCTGCATTGGTCCGTCTGAGGCCCATAGTCACTCAAAACACTAAATGCGTACCAGTTGGTTACTGGTTATGAGCCAGACGCCTCATATGAACGCGTGTTTAAGTGCTAATATTTTGATTGAGCCGCTATAGCGTTCAAAATATGGACCTCTGAAGGGGACATAAGTCGATTATGAATCCCCTGCCTATCATTTGATAGAGTAACATTGGCAAGCGATCTCTTTGCCGCATGATATGGGAAAAAGTGACATCGCTAAGACTGTTCTTCCCGTCGTTAGGGGGAGATTTGCACGTTACCATTGATAAGAAACGACGTGAAGTAACGTGGCATAACCCACTCGGTCTTAGCTTGATCCTCAAAACTGCACTTAGTGATAAGTAAGTGCATAGACTCCCTCAAGTCTAACTAAATGCCAAACACATTTAATGAATTTATGAGATGTCACGAGATCATTTATACCTGCTGCAAAATGCTTGCAAGGATAGACGTCCCTGTCGGACGCCGTGTTCCTGTCGTAACACGTTGCTTTGGCCGAACCCGCCAAGCAAAGGACGCTGCCGTCGGCCGTCAGTCTGTCGTCCTTCCCAAGATACGAGGAAGTTGACCGGTTCCAAATTCGTTCAGCCTCAGAGGTGGTGAACTGAAACTCGTTTGTCGCACGAGATTATAAAGGATCAAGGAGATGTGTGATTTCCCCCTCATCCTAAGAATCTCGAAATATCTGTCGATCATGATATCTTAGACGATATTGAAGCGAAACGAGACTGTCATTGATTACTTGTTCATATATTCAGTGATGACTGATAATATGAACAAATTATGACAAAGAACCATGTACCGTTGCCTGAAGTCAACGTAGAATAGACTGTACTAATGGAAACTTGCAATCCAAGTAGACTCCTTAGCGAAAGTGTGTTCGGACCTGTAGTTCCAACACCACCAATGTTAAACGAGTTCGTTTATTTGGTTATTCGTAAGGAAAAGTGATGAGAATAATGAGATTGTAGAATGCTCGCCTAGTAGCGCAAGGCTTCTCTCACACCTTGGAATTGATTACGAGATGGTTGATTTCCTCGTAATGGACATTATAACAGTCCCCTACTTTACCAGTTTAGTAGTTTCCGAAAAACTGAGTATGCAGCCATGAATGTGGTCACGGTTTTATCTCTATGGGGATTTAGACAAAGAGATATAGATGAAGGTCCCTGTGTGACTTCATGTGCTTAAATCAAGTAGTTTCTGACCACGGAACACGATCTCAATTGACTGAGACGTTCACTATATGGATTAATATAATCCGAGCGGATGTGGTATACAGCCTAAGTGAGTACTTGATTAGCTTGGGATACTTGAACAAGTATTATGCCCTTGCGTGTTTTATTACGCGATCCATTTTTTGGATTTGCCTTCGAGATGAAGGATCTTGGGAAGACACGATAGTGACTCAACCTGATGATTGAGTCCCATAAAGATTGAATCTAAGTCCATGATTCAGACTACACCCAGAAGGTGTTATGACGTTTTAGTCATCCTGACACTAAGTCGTCAGATTCTCCCATGATCGTTCGATCACTAGACATTGATATAGACCCACTCCGTCCCTGATGAGACGATGAAGAGATATTGAACCATAATGTTCATATCTAAGTACAATAAGCGCATCATTGTACTTGGTCTAATGTGCTAGGACGAACATCTCGTCTGTTGTGAATGGTATAGCTCGACACAACATCGCGCTAACACGCTGCCATCAAAATGGCACTAAAGACACATTCCCTTACCTTATGGTAATTTTGGAAGTGGGCTAGTTTATCCCATTTGCGTCATCGAGTGTACCTACCCCCTTCGGTACTCGAATTAACGCAACCCTTTTTCGGTTATACCGATGCCGGTTACTTATCAGACCCGCATAAGGGATATTCCTAACATGGTATGTCTTTACCATTAGAAATAAGGCGACATCTTGGAGGTCTTGGAATGACTCCAAGTGAATCACTCTGATCTATTCGTGCTCTATGAGACGACTAGAGAGTGTATATGGCTTCGAGCTAGTATTAGTTATATTTGAATTACATATGTTCTGTCTCACGATCTAGATAAAATACTTGTCATAGAAGACAACTTGTTGTTATTGATCAAGAGAGACATGACTACATTATGCTATTTAGCATTTCTCGCAGAAATTAATCTTCACAAATGAAGTTTAAGAGCATCTAGTTGAATGCTCGTTCTATTCCACGTTAGATTTTCTTGCATCCAGTCGTATGTAAGTAAATGAGGCATCCAGTCGAATGCTCGTACTCTTTCTTGGAATATGAAATCTTTGCACCCAGTCGTGTGCAAGTGAGGGGGAGCATCCAGGTGAATGCTTATTGCACTAATTACTACTTAGTCGAAATCTTCGCACCCTGTCGTGTGCAAGTGAGGGGGAGCATCCAGTCGCATGCTCGTGTACTCTTTTTGTCCTTAGACCAAGGTTTTTTTCCACTGGGTTTTCCTTGGCAAGGTTTTTAGCGAGACACGTTCCCATCATATCTCACTTAAGATTGCCGAAATTAGGGGGAGTATCCGGTTGTATACTTCTTAGCACTGTGTACTCTTTTGTCCTTCGACTAGAGGTTTTTCCCACTGGGTTTACTCTAGCAAGGTTTTGATGAGGCACCTGTGGTTGATCCCCTACTACTACCACTGTTGCACTCTTTTTCCTTCGATCAGAGATTTTCCCATTGGGTTTGCTCTGGAAAGGTTTTGATGAGGCACACTGTTTTGTGGTTAGTTACTTACATGATATTTCGGCCTATATCATTCGGCTACACAGTTTCTCCTAGGTACCGGTTTTGTCCCACACTGGGTTTTCCGTCCCTAAGGTTTTTATGTGTTTAGCACTGCGAATGAACTCGACTCAGATCGACTGCATGAAGACGAATAATTCAAGACGTCCAAAGGGGGAGTGTTGTAAGATTATTGGACTCTTGGACTTTTACTTAATGGGTCCAGATGGACTTGTAACCCTAACCCTCTATCTATATAAAGAGGGCTAGGGGTCTTGTATTTGATACACATTCATATTCCTTCATTAATAAAGATCATACTGTTCTCCCCTCTCTCTACTTCTGTCTCCCTATATACGTAGCTAATAGTGTATTACGACAGTGAGAGTATTTTTGAAAAAAATAGACAAAATTAGATAGGTTCATTTTTCTTGGTTTGACTTATTATAATAGAATAATATATACTTCCCCATTCTTAAATCTTTATGTTTCTTGACATTTTTCCACAATTGTATCTTTGGACACGTATCTGCAAGCAGTGATTATTTTATGTTACGCTACAAAGTCATAAATTGAAACCAAATTTTTGGTTCATCTGTCACAATTTTAAGTTTGACACTTGAACAAATATTTAGTTTTTAACTAGCTTGGAATATAGTATATTTGATGACGTCATGTTCTCGAGAACTTTAACTAAACAAATTTGAGAGGTAAATAATTAATTAACCATTAGTTATGCGTAAATGGATGTATTAATCCTTTTTATTCAAACCTCAAACCAATGAAATCAAATCATGTGTTAGTTTTTGCTGGTTTCCGTGTACGAAATAACAATTAACAAATAATAAACAAAAATAGTGTAATCTTTATTAATTCAGATTTGAAACTGGAATTACAGATTACAAACTGTACGGACTGAATAGTAATTAAAACAAACGTTAGTCATATTATTATTAATTAATAATCTGACGGACTGAATTGTATTAAATAGCAACTGCCGGACTGGAAAGTAAAAACTTAACAACCGGACTGTTCTGATTAAAAATTAAATTACATGACTGAAATGAAATTATTCTAATTACAGAAATTAAATTACATAAATGAAATTACAGAACAGAAACAGTACTTTAAGGAAATTACAGAAAGATAAAAAACAGAATTAAAAATTACAGCTAAGTACAACAAATTAAAATAGTGAAATAAAATTACAGAATTGAAATGAACATAATGTAATTGCGGAATTTAAATTGCAGAATTGAAATGACATAAATGAAAAGACGAGGCGACTGTTAAACAGTATGCCCTTAACCGATATTCGCCTAACCACCTTAACTTTCTGGTTGCGTTGGCGCTTCGATCTCAAGGTACAACGTCTCAGATGACTGGCCGAAAAATGGCGACGAGTAAAGATCGAGCCGTTGGTGGGTGGTTCTCTCTCTTTCTAGTATGCTATGAGAAAATTATGTATGCTGTTTTCATAATGTAAAAAACGTTTAGAGAGTGGGGGAGAGCTGCGTACTTATAGACTGAGCTGAAATTTCAGCCATAATGATCACTTAATTCAGCATGTGCAATTATTTTCATTTAATTGCATCAGTTACAAACTTACTAAAATTTTGAGGACTGTTTTGTTATTATTCAAAACTCTTAAACTTTCTTGAAACCCGAACCCCAAGACCGAGCGAGCGCGTGTGTGGTGCTCTTACTTACACACATCTATGAGGTTACAAACTATTACCACTCTCTTGTGATGAATATGTATATAAACTATTCAAAATACTTTTTACTCTCTGATGTGCGATAAACATTTGAGTGGCTTCCACACTTCTTTGTTTTCGCCCACTCTCTTTCCAAATTTCATATTTCGTCTCTCCATGGTACAACTTCGGAGCCAATTTCTATTCACACCCATTCACCGAATAGGTCATGCGATATACCGTTTCGAATCTCGTCACACGAGCTACCCAAACCATTTGAGTACGGAGTCTAAAATTTAGATTATTCGCATAGAATTTGACCAAACTTTTAGACCCGTGACTAATTCGGGAAACCCCGTCAAACATGTTTTTCCCAACAACTTTTTGGTAGGGGAATAATTTTTTTTGATCTAATTGCGGTTTCCTTAATATAACCAAGTGACTGTAGCCTTGTATCAAGTACTTATTTTCCTTGAAGAAATTATCATCCATTATAAATTATAGTATCTCTTACATTTCGATACTTGAAAATTAACAAATTTCCTTATTTTTTGAGGAAGTAACCAGCAGGTCCAGCACACAAATTCGCACAATTAAATTTTGTATCTGATAATTGCCTAACCTTCTCCATGCTCCTCCTTTTGGATTCGCTGATAGTCGAGATTTGATTTTCCATGCAGTTTATTTTCAAAAAATCTCCTGAAAAAGTCGACAACCCTTATTTCTTTAAATAGAGCGGGAGTTTCAGGTGTGATAAGGCTAGGTGCTGGACTCAAAATCCCATTCATATCTGGACTCTGAAATGTAGCGATTGATAGCCTCTCTTGTTCCGAGTTGACTACTGCTCGGTGCTCAATGCTCTTGTAAATTCCGTTTGTTGCAATCTGGCATGAAAACAAAATTTATATGAATGCAAGTTTGTAATTCTCTGCATAGATAAACATTTATTGGAACTAAATTATGCAGAACGAGGTTGCAATCTTATTGTAGCCATTTTGTTTAAGGTGAAAGAGCTCATGAAATGTGTACTCAATTATAGATGAAACCGAGTCCATGCTGTACAAATAGAAATCGGAATGGGGGCAAATTTAAGGTTTTCTGCACAGTTTTGTACACTAACCTACCACAAAATTCTGATTTTGTACACAAACCAATTACTTTTTACCCTTGATATACTAACCTGAGATAAAAATATCAATGAGGGTAACTACGTCTAAATTGACCGAAAATTTTACATTATAATCACCCTTTTATCTAACTTTTTCTAAATTATCACTTTTCTGCACTAATTTATTGGTCGATGCTGTTATCCTTTTTGTACACTAATCTATTTGCTAAAATTTACGGGAGTGAACTGATTGAACAATAAATGTAGGTTCGTTTACTAATTAGAAAACAATATAGGCTAGTGTATAAACATGATAGGTGAAAATTACTTCGAGGCAATCTCCAACGTTGACAACAAATGCATTATGGAGTGGTTGAACTGGAATCCATTTCCCATCCTTTTTTATTTGTAAACCTTCCACTTCATTCACTTGTAGGAGAATTGTGAGGCCTCCTCCATCAGAATGAGGAGTAAGGCCCATGACAAGATCTGGTTGTGGACACGGTGGATAGTAGTTCATTCTCATTGCTTGTGATCCTTCTTTATACACGCCGATCAATTCCCCTGGACTTTTTATGTTTAGTGCCTTTTCCAACTGGTTAAGTAGCTTTATGAAAATATTATTCACTTCTGTGGAGTATGAAACCAAGGTTTCCCTGCAGAGGTTTAAAAGTCCACCAATACTTTAGTTGTTTTTGCTAAACCATCTTACATACATCATTATCATCTATTCATGTGTGTATTCATAAAGGAAAATTATTCACTCCTCGGTAAATTGCACCAAGAGTTCCTGAAGGGACTGATTTGCACTTTCCAGATTCGTAAATCAGTGCTTGCAGGGTGATTTTGATGCAATATGCCGGTGTAATTATAAGTACTCAACCACTCATATAAATGCATCTTGTGTTGCAATTTCCATAATTGCATTTCGGTATTTCATCCTTTAAGGAGGGATTGAAACGCACTTTCACAAATTGCAAATTACTCGCTTCAGGTAACTTTTGGTGCAATCTGGCGGTTTTAATATCTGTACTCATAAATGCAGTGAGGTTATAGCGGAGAGACTGATTTGTAATTTCTGAAATTGCATATTAGAAACTCCATAACTGCAAATTAGACCCCCTGATTATCAATGCACTTTCATTGACCATATTGTCTAGTTAGTAGCTAATCTGTTCTGTTGTTGTTGTACCTGAATGAAGAGGGAAGATTAGAGAAGAATTTTGGTCTTGCATGAGACGGGAGAACCATCATGTAGAAAAGGTCTCCCCAGTCTAGCGTTTGCTCTTCAGATTTGACAAATAGTTGCCCGAAACCCTGCATATCTCCTGTAGCTTGCCAAAATTTCTTTTTTTCTTCCATTGGGTGATCGAATAGCTTTTTGATCTCTAGTTTCACTTTGTTGATCAATATAGAGCTAACACCATGATCTGTTAACTGCATTTTGCATTCACAATTTAGTAAAATTTGCGGTACTAGAAAAGAAACAATAACTTAATTGTTCTTTTTCATATGACTCCGCTGTGTTTACATTTTTATCTTGAATTGTCCGAGATTTTTAAGATGTCTTGGAATTAACCCACACTTCCTTTTCATATCTACATAAAATTATATCATGGCAATTGCAATTTACACGAGTAAGATGAACTAAATTGCATAGTTTTGCATACCTGAAAAAATCCCCAGTCTTTGCAGGCACAGTGTAGTTTCTGAAGTTCAGGATTATTTGAATCTCCAACGACTAAGTTCTGCAAATTTATAACAGGGATATCATGTGATAAAGTGTTTTCCTCCTTGATTGAAGGTTCTGGATCGGATCGAATGTATCGGTGTGGAATTGTGGTGAGTGCTCCTTTAGCCAGCTCCTGAACACATGGTACATCGATAGAACTAAGCCGCATATTATCAAATTCAGAACTCTGCTTACTCCCTAAGCTTGCAGATTTTGGCTCCATCAATAGAACTCCTTACGACAGAATCGTTTTGCAACTCCCAATATATAGCTTTTTGCATCAAAAAAACACTATGCTTTTTTGTTGATTCTTTTGTAATGATCTTATACTAGAGTTAAACTTGGTTTATGTTAAAGAATTGTCCACTTCTTTTTGTTGTCCTTTGTCCTTATTAGTTGGCATTTAAATTTGTCCACATGCTCGTTTATTATGATAATGCATACTTGGTTGGGAATATGCTGTTATTGGGTATAGTTCTGGGTCTCTTTGCTTTATACACCTACTCCAAAATGTTTTTTTATTTTTCACATGTTCACTATTTTTATTTTTATTTACCCAAGAAGTTTTTTTTTGCTAGAAAATAAGAATTTAAAGAAGTTGATTTAGAGAAACATTAAGCGTCTGAAATACTAGGCAAGCACATACAAGATATATACAGCAGAACCTCTCTACAGCAATAATTCCGGAACCAGAAAATATTCTTATAAGAACGTTATTCTTAAGTAGAGCGCGGTTGATATATAAAAAAAATAAAAAAATAATTAAATAAATGTTCCGCATAATAAAAGTTATATGGGTATCTAATTTAACTAATTAGCACAAATATTCAAGAGATAAATACATGCATTTATGTAACAAATCAAACACATAATAGGTGACAACCCGCAAGTTAGATAAATATTTTAAATGGTCTTAAATTTATCTAAAATTAAGTACGTACCCGTAAGTTAAAAGATATGGTGACAACCCCAAAAATCAAGACAATATCACAGACTACATTAGATAAATATTTTAAATCGTCTCAACTTTAATGTAACGACATATATATAATTTTACACCTTTTATGTAATTTATTCGTATACGTAAGCAAATTTGTTAAGACGGGAACATAAAAAATCATGAAATATTACAATACGGAGGTTATTCTTATTTTAAACTGATCCGAGTTGGGACCGAGTATTTTTATTCCTATAGTGAGTTTATTTCTATAGAGAGGTTATACTGTAGTAAGGAATTGGGGGAAAAAATCTGCCTGCTATTGTTCAAAACATAATTTTTTGTTGTTGTTGTTGCTTTTAATTGTTGTAGAGCTGTATCTGAGATTATATATCAGACTCACACCATATTGGTCTACTTAGTTTTTTTTCCGGTAATTTGGTCTGCTTACTTTTATGCTACTGAAATGTTATTCAAATTCATAACACTGAACTTGTTGACAAAATTAAAGTTTATCCCACGATTCTGGATCGCACGTGCTGTATTACCCATCTCCTAGTCTCGAACGGTTTTATAGAAGTAGTTCCTAGCATATTTCGTAATTTCTATATCAAGGCTAACATTCTAAAACGTTCATGTGAGTACATACTTGGTATATGTTTGGTAAGTAAAAACAGTTTTTCATTATTAGTCCCAATCCTCACGACCTCAAGATGAGTTGTACCTTGAAGTTTCCGAGAAAAATACCCCTTTTAAAATTCTGCATCAATTACTCTTCTGAAACTATGATTGAGTTTCTAGAGAGACAAGGCTAAGCGCCGACACAAGTATTCATCGAGTTTGGGACTATGAAATGGAGGGTCTCTCTTTGTCTTTGTGAACTCTTTTTATGGGTTCAATGCTTCTTATATATACATTTGGTATTATCTGTCGGATCAAAGGAAAGTGACCGACATTTAGGTTATGTTTGGAACTCACAAAATACGCAGGAAAAAGGGGAAAATCATTTTCCACTTATGTGTTTGAACGAGTTTGAAAACATTCTCCTAGGAGATCATTTTATTTTCTCAAGTTTTTTTTTTGTTTGAAACAAGGCCTTAGTTTTTAAAAAGTTACAGTACAATTTTTATCCGTCGGAAATATAGACAACAAAATATATGTTAACTTACCATCAGAGCGTCTGTTGCTAAACTGATGGGTAAAGTGAGTATCGCTAAATTTAGCAAGAATTTTTGTTGCTAAATTATTACTAAAATTTTGCGACACTCATTTTTACCAAAAAATTTCAAAAAATAAACTGTTTCTATCTTAATTTTTTCTTAACTACCATTCTTAATTGATATGAACCTTGCTGAGAAAGCAATTGCGAAAATTTGTAAGATGAAAGCCTGGTTTGTCTTGGCTTGATTGCCTAAATTCCTGGTAAGTAAGTTGCATCTCTGTCAAAAAATGTTATCATATTTCTTATAGTTATACTTATACAACATTCAAGTACTATATAACTATTTTTCGTTTAGTTTTACAAGGTTTCGCCAAGTTAATATATTTATCGGTTTGTTTACCCTTAAAAAAAAAAAACTATATTTTACTGTGTAGTTAGTATTCATGATCTTTGTTATTAATATGTAAGGTTTCAGTCCAGCCTCGATTTTTCTTCTTCTTTGATCTCACCTTTCACTTTCTTGATGAATGTAGAACCAACTCCATGATTGATTAAATGAATAAGAAATATCATACATACACTGATAATGTTTGATTTAATAAGAGTCAAAAACTGTCACAAGCCTGTTACTAATTTAAAAAGTTGTCACAAATCTGTCGTAAATTGACTAAACTGTCACAAAGCCGTCACAAAAACCGTCACTAATAAGCTCGTAACAAAAAATACTGTCACTAATCCCGTCGCTATTTGAGTATTTTTTTTATAGTGATATTCTATTCTTTAAGCATTCAAGAATATATAAGTCTGTTTCTCTAAGTCTTAGTTATTCATTTTCTCCTCTGTCACACAATAATTAGTACAAATACGTACTAATCGGGTCATGGAGTCCCCAACAGCCTTAGAATTGTTTTAAAAAAAATGACTTGCAATTTGCTATATTTTATTGAAATAAATGATTTGTCTCACTCTTTGCTTATCGGTAAAAAAAAGTTATATTTTCTTAAATCTTTCTGTTTGTTGACATATTTACACCCCGGTCCGACGTCTTTCTGCACCTTATAAGTCATACAATTTTTAGGACGTCTTTTTAATTTTGTTTGAAAAAATTCATATAAGTTACGTAAAAGAAAAAAATTACACAAAAATTATAAAATCAAAACTCTATCACAATAAAATAAAATATTATCTTTTACATAACACAAAATATGCCATCAATTCTTTTGTATTATTATAAGGCAGCAAAATGACTTATTTCTGAAAAAAAATAATAATATTTTGTTGTGTTTATTCAAAAACGTGTAATCTACTTGCCTTATTTCACTTACACTTAAACCGGCCCTGCGTGAAATTTTCACAGTTGTAAACTTATAACTTTGGACACGTATTTGCAGTGATTATCATTCTATTATAATAAGTCAACCCAAATCAAATGAGACTGTCAAATTTTTTCCATTTTTTCCGGAAATACCCTCACTCTATTTTAATAATTACCAACATACCTAATCTAATTAATTAACAATTTGTTCCCACTATATTTTCTTAATTACGAATGTAGTATAAATTAATTAACAATTCGTTCTAAGATGCATAAGTACAATAAATGATGCCAAATTTAAATATTATATTTAAAATAAAATATATTACGAGATTTATACAATTATGTGTCTCACCTCAATGTATTAGTAACTTTTACCAGGAGGTCTTAATTAAGTTGAAAACAAATTTTTAGTTCATCTGTCACAATTTGAAGTATGACACTTCAACAAATATATAGTTTTAACTATCTTAGAAAATATCTTATTATAATTACCTTCGTATCTTTGATGTCCCCCTCCTACTTTCCCCTACCGTGATTGACTCGAGAACTTATCATGTTTATATACTACTTTTGGAAAATAAATCTTAAGTGTTTTTTTTCCTTTTCAAATTCTTACATTTTGACTAGTCTTTAATTTTAAATGACATCATAAAGTTAGATGCCCAAGACCAAAAGTTATCAACTTTGTCACAATCTCAAACTTAGCAATATATATAGCCAATATTTGGTTGGTTTCTGATCATGAAGTAAATATAATTACTGTTCCGGTTCCGGTTCCGTTGCTCCTCCACTATTTCAAACCATTTATTAGTTGGTTTCTGATCATGGAGTAATGCAATTTGGAAAGAAAAACTTATTTGCCAGTTTAGGACCAAAATATTAACTGCTAATCATCACTTTGGCTAGGTTTCGATCTAAGTATTCGAAGGTTGTAATATATTTTGTTTAGCTGTAATCTGGGTTAGGTTTCATATATTTTAATGAAAGTTTATGTTTGGTTAAAAAAGAAAAAGAAAAGCTTATTTAGCATTTTGCTACAATATTAATTTTGAAACATTATGTATTTGTCTTTTAAAGTGTTAACTTTATGCCAAAGTATTAATCTATAATGATAAGAATACCTGGAAAAAAAATCCCCATTGTTCACCCACATGATGAATTAAGTTTGTCAAGCTCTGAATGATGGGATTCTCTTGTCCTAATCGTAAATTTTGGAAGTTGAAAATTGGGATTTGTGGCTAGACTTGAGAGAGAGAGAGAGAAATTTTGTACGTGTGTCGGCTCTTGATCGAAACCAAATTGTTGATGTGGATTGTTGTTAGGACCCGCAAAATGTGTGGTAGTAAAAGCGTGAAAAAACGTCTTCTATATAATCTATCTATACGGGTCGGGCAAAAAATCGGAAAAACCGAACCGAACCGATAACCGAACCGAAAAAACCCGAAAAAGACCGAAACCGAAAATTTTTCGGGTCGGTTTCGGTTTTCAGTAAAACCGAACCGAAAAAGATCGAAACCGAAAAAACCCGAAAAATAACAGAAAAAAACCGAAACTGGACCTAAAAAACCGGTCCGGTTCGGTCCAAAAAATAAAAAGACGAAAACTGAAAAAAGCCGAACCGAAAAATATGCTAGATTTCGGTTTCGGTTTTGCCAAAAACCGAACCGGATCGGACCCAGCCCTGTATACTAGGAGTCTAGGGCCGTGTTGCAAATATTTCTCATGTAATTTAATACCTAATCCATTTACTTCTAGTGAGAGAATACTTTCAAGTTGTTAAGTCTTAATTACTCTTTTACTGAGACCAATATAAAAGATTATATACTATCATGGGAAATTATGAATTCATGCGATAATGTTGCAAATCCATTCATTTGAAATTAATAAATTTCAGAAAAAAGTTATAGCGATCATGAGTACTGTTTATTTTATTTTATATATAAGCCAACTTATACTTTACAGAAAACGACACCATCAAAGGACGCATCACATATGTTACAAATTTCATACTCGTACTTTAGATCATCGATTAAGATTGAGGGTGTCGATTGCGAGTTACACGAGTTTCTCCCCATTTGATTGTATCTGTTTAACTCGACACCTGATTAATTATCACAGTTAAAGTACAGCCTTACTATCCCCATTGGAAATCCTCATTTGATCTAAGTGAGACTTTCCGTCGAGCTTCTTAGAGAAGAAATCTTTGAAGTATTTTCTCATTCCGACACTTTTGAATATCGGAGGATTGTTAGGGTTCTTAGTAATGCTATGAGCTGGCCCAACATCTGATTCAAGCTTAGGGTTGAAGAACATTGCTACTGATATTCTCTCCTTCATTTTATTTACAGTGGCTCTGTGTTCAATGCTTTTGTAAATGCCATTGCTAAATATCTGTAACATAAAAATGACATACTGTAATCATGTTCTAAGAGATCAACTTATCTACAGAATAAACATTAACACAAGACCAATATATATATATATATATATATATATATATATATTAGCGGGACTGTCCTCCCGATAGGTGTGAATTCAAGAAAAAATCTGTAACCCGTTATGGTCGATAATTTGTGAGAATATGCAGGAAGTTAATAATTAAATGACAGCTATTTTTCTTTTAATTCCCGTGTAAAAGGTGTTTACTACTATTTTGTAATTTTTTAAATTAAGAGAACTTTTTTGCAAATAATTATTTCAAGCCTTCGTAAGCCTTATTCACATAGACTAATAATATATATATTTCATGCCATGCAATAGAAAAGATCTTACAATTAAAGAGTTGGCTAAAGCCAAGATCACATATAGATAAACATAATTTTAGTTTTGTGACGTCATGAAAAGGCTTGCCAAAAAATAGTTTGGTTGTGCGAAAATGGTAAATTTGCAAGCTTTACCAAATTACACCATTTGTGATTTTTTTTTTTTAAATTAGTCTTATTTAAAAACCAATTAACATTTTGTAAGATTTTGGTCATACACATACTTGTGTGTGTGTGTATGGATAGAGGAAGCTTGAACATACCTCTAGAACATCACCTACATTAACAACGAAGCTATTTGGGAGGATATTAACAGGTATCCAAACACCATCTTTCTTAACTTGAAGGCCATCAACTTCGTTTCCTTGGAGAAGGATTGTGATACCGGTACCATCTGAATGAGGCGTTAAACCAATTACTGCTTCTGGCTGTGGACATGGTGGGTAATACGTCATTCTCATCGATTGCATCCCGTCTCCAAACACATCGTTCATCTCTTTATCATCTATCCCTAGAACTTTTGCCATCAACCCTAGTAGTGACATGGCAAGTTTTTGTAACTCTAGTATGTATGACTCCAAAGTTTCCCTATATGGTTGAAGGATGAAAGGATATAAATATGGTCAAATATATTTAATTATATATCACTTCATTTAAATCTTGATATGATGCGTTTAATTTATTCGTTAGTATAGATATATGGGTTGTTGCATATGGGAGAAGTTGGTAAGATATGCATTGGAAGCCCTTAAAGCATGTACTTGGTCGAGTGTGTGTTCATCTTAAACAGAAGGACGACGATGGGCGTTTTTCGATAATCCAAGTTATTTTTTTTGGAAACTAACCATATATGAATCACATCAGAGAAAATATTTGACTTCGAAATAGGAATATAGATTATTCTTCCGGGTTATAGCTATGTTTCTACGGCCGTCCGTCTTTCTATCATATCAGAATTCAATGTTGAGTCAGGTTTAACTTTTTCGCCAAAATAAGTAGTTACAATCATTAAATGGCATTCTAACTTTAAAAAATTAACCTGGTACTCTATAAACAATTTTTTTTGATAAATAAAAAGTTTCATTCTCTAATAATCGGTTTCATATGGAGTATATCAGTTGCATATATATCGGTTTCACTTAAGCTCTTGCTTGCGTTGTCTTCTTAACCCATTTAATTTATTCCTTTAGCGTGTTAATCTGGGATTATATTTTATCTCACCCTTACCAAACAATCAAATCGATGTTTTAATATGGTATTCACATTACAATATTGCACTAGATAAAATATGACATTCGAGAATGGAAGGCGAGAGACGAGAGAGAGTACCTAAGCGATGAAGGTAGCTGAGGAAGTAAGTGCGCTTTCCTTGTATGGATAGGATTTGTTACCATATAAAATCTATCTGCCCAATCAATTTTCTGATCTTCTTCAAAGATTAGGGTTTGCCCATATCCTTCAACATCTCCTTGTCTTACTTTATATGCTTTTTTCGCTTCCTCGGGTAGCTTGTAGAATTCTTCAAGTTCAAGTTTGAGTTTTTCCACTAGCAAAAAGCTTACTCCATGGTTCACTAGCTACAAACATGAAAACTATTACCAGGCACATTATTATCTAGGTACATATGCACAGGGAAAAGGCTCAAATGTCATTTTCATTAAATATGACCAGTTTTGGTAGTGGGGATAATTAAGTTAAATGTTTTCCTCTCTAGATATTTAGGTTTATCATCAACATGTAAACAAGGAGCTCGTATTGAGTAATGTAAGAGAATGATCTTCTAGTTTAATTTGGATTAAAATAAGGAATTAGTCAAATCAACATTATAACGGAATAAATTCAAATAAAAAACCAAAATAAAATAGTTTCCAAGCCTTTGTCTCTTTATAAAAACTTAGATCAAGGGAACATGCATGATCCTGGCAGCAAGGACTACAGTTGACATTCTAGTAAAATATTAAGCTAAAAATATTTGAGAAGTTTTTTAGTTCATCAAAATTTGTTTTTGAGAAATTCATTAAACTTAATTGGTACAGAAATAATTTAGAAACTAATTACATCAAAGAAAAACCTGAAAAAAGCCCCATTCTTGGCAAATGGAATGAAGCTTTAGTACTTGTTCATCTTTGTCTTCACCAACAATTAGTTTTTGAAAATCAATAATAGGTATTTTAGGTATGGGATTGGTGGGATAAGATAGAGTTATAGCAGGCTCTTGATCTAACTGAAGATATTGATGTGGTATTGTAAGCATAGGCTTCTTAGCAAGCTCCTTAACACTCTCTAAGTCGATAGTTTTTAATGGTGCCATTGTAGATATGCAATTGCAACATAAAAAGAACACACATTTTAGTACTTATATATATAGGCAATTAAAGTTTGACTAAGTTATAGTAATTTATTTATTTCGAATATATTATCTCATGAGATTCTTATCTTTGTAGAATTCTTTTAAGATGCACGTTATCTGACATATTTTGTAGTTGTTAATTTGGATGTCGCATTAATTAAAGTAGCCGTTTTAGAAGTAAAATTTGGATTAAACCACATTTATGGAAAAGTATAATAATTTCGGTTACTTTTTTGGTAAAGTAAAAAAACGGAAACTTTTTCACATGAATTCATCACTCTCACTCATTCTTTTCTTGTTTTTCTAATGTGGCCAATGAAACAAGCAAGTATAAAGATAAAATACAAAATTATTACATAATATTTTGGATAATACTATTAAAAACCTACACAATATTTTTTTTGTTAGGTTTGATGCCTAGTTAATATTTGGAGCCTAGTTTTGATGGTGAAGCAACAATTCCATAACTACAAGTACATATCAAGCTGCAAACTTGTTATTTAAAATATATTTTACATTTTTGTAAAAATACATTTAAGTTATAGTTTTGGCTTCTAGTAAATGATATTAAGTATTGGCTAACGGAGTTTTGGCCATTCTGTGATCAGGTGACCATCTGTCATTTTTCCAACCAACTTTTTAACTTATGTACCGATACGTAAAGCTAAAATTAATCTTTATTTGGATATCTTAATTTTATTTAATTAGTCCAGGTTTATATTATAATTCTTATTCGGGCAAATGAGTTATAGGATATGAATCGCAAGAAATTGGCACTATATATAATAGCTATCAGGGGGAGGTAAAAAAAGAAAACGTATTAAGTATTAATGTGTAATACCTTAAGGGTCAGGTACGCTTAAACCTAAATCAATTGCATAAGATCTCAAGGAGCGGCACAAAAGAAAAAAGTCTTAAGTACCAATGTGTAAAACCTCGAGGGGCATCATGTACACTTAAGACCGAACCAATTGCGTAAGACCTCAAGTGGCAGCACAAAAAGAAAAAAAATCTTAAGTATTAATGTGTAAGACCTTAAGGGGCATCACGTACGCTTAAGACCGAACCAATTGCGTAGGACCTCAAGTGGCAGCACAAAAAGAAAAAAAATCTTAAGTATTAATGTGTAAGACCTTAAGGGGCATCACGTACGCTTAAGACCGAATCAATTGCGTAAGACCTCAAGTGGCAGCACAAAAAGAAAAAAAATCTTAAGTATTAATGTGTAAGACCTTAAGGGGCATCACGTACGCTTAAGACCGAACCAATTGCGTAAGACCTCAAGTGGCAGCACAAAAAGAAAAAAAATCTTAAGTATTAATGTGTAAGACCTTAAGGGGCATCACGTATGCTTAAGACCGAACCAATTGCGTAAGACCTCAAGTGGCATCACAAAAAGAAAAAAAATCTTAAGTATTAATGTGTAAGACCTTAAGGGGCATCACGTACGCTTAAGACTGAACCAATTGCGTAAGACCTCAAGAGGCGGCACAAAAAGAAAAAAGAGAAATCTTACTGAGTATAACATCCAAAAAACGAAGGTCGGCCCATGATGAGGGAGACCGAGACCGACAAAAATTTGTAGTTATTCTATATGCTAGAGATTTTTGATCCAAAACAAGATTTTAAAAATCTTTTTTCAGAATACAATGAAAATCTAGATTATAAAAATATGTATTTTTTTAGCTTTTTCAGTCTAAAAATCATATTTTTAGAATCTAAATAATCCGACTGTGTAAACACTCATACATTTTTAAAATCAAAAATAAAAAAATGAACTAAAAAAATGTGTTACCAAAGGGACCATGAGTAATAATAATATATAGCTTATATATAGGTGAAGAACTTAGAACCATCTTATGTTGATTGATAGGGTCTTGTTTAATTTTGAAACTGTAAGTTCAAAATAGCAATTAGTCAAGGAGGCAACAATATACTAAAATATGCTTTAACAAAAAGAGGGCTGTTTCTTTCCAGATTATTATTTCAGATCAATATTCAAAGTTTTATTATGATAACTACATCTAGCTAGAAGAAAGCTAAGTTGGTATTTTCACTAATTGCCTTAAATGCAACACAAGTAGAGTCTGCAAACCGGCAAATTAATTAATTTATAACACAGTAGACATGGTACTTGGAGTTATGATCTTCTAAATCAAGCAGACAAAGTGATAATTTCTATGCATACAATTCAATTAATCAGTTATTATTTGTATCTCAACAAGTAGGGGAAAAAAATCCCAAAAACACTACAAGAAAATAAGGTTTGGAGCAATGACGATAAGGCAAATTTTCATCATATATAGCAAAAATCAATTGCGAAAATGCTAAGAACCTGGGCTGTTAGCTTTTTGCCCTTAATTTGTAATAATCTATAAAGGCTCAAATTATAGAGAGTTCAAATCTTCTATCCCGTTTTTTTACCCCCTTGCTTATTTTATCTAAAAAAAATTCTAAAAAACTTAAAAAAAATTGTACAATTACTATAATACATGTATCAATACATTCCAATAATTATTTTTAAAAGAAAATCCACACCAAATTTATTTTGGAATAAATGTATAAATTAGTGTAAATTAAACATTGAATATTAAAAAAATTGTCTAAAACAATATTATGTTCAAATGTTTTAAAATTTGAATACAATATAATATAAAAGTTTATAAAGTTGCGGTATACGTTGTGAAAATTTAAAATTTGAGTGAAAATAAGCAAGGGGCACGGAAGAAGGTAGATAACAGGGAGCATAGGATTTGCATTCCAAATTATAGTGTGTTTCCCCTATGCACTAGTCTGGCTCTTATCGGATTTGATCGTATCAGCTACTATGGAAAGAATCCTTTATTTCATTAATAAGATGAGCCGATTATTACTAAAAAGAGGAAAATATTGTTCGAAGTGATTACTATAAGCACGTTAATTTATGCTTGTAACATAATTTTTTTATAAAAAAAACAGGGTTTGGTAGATTGTGGAGATGTCATATCGGCTAGTCCATGCATGCCCCACTATATATAGCCTTCCCAATTCTCATTGGTATGGCCCAGTTAGGATAGTAAATGAGATAAACTATTCGTGTGATTGTATTAAATTTTGGTTTATGTTCATTTATTTATAAACGAACATGATAATAAACAATATTATAATGTTCGTCTATTAATTGAACTGAATATGAACACGACTCTGTTCGTTGCGTCTAATCTCGTGTTCGTATAACTGAAGTTTGATAAAATAAAATAAACTAAATTTATTCATAATGTAACAAAAAGTAGCTAGTATCACTATAAATTAATAAATTTATTTATACTACAATAATATTAATGATATATTTATATTATTTCAAACTTATTAAATTAATTTATATCATCATACTATAAATACAGTCACCGATTTTATTGTTAAATACTCGACTCGTTAAAATAATTAATAATACGTATGTAAAAAAGAATTTATACATTAATTAATCGAATATAGAAACTTAAAACTAAGAAAATATTATGTTATAATGTCAAATAAATTAATTAACTAACGTTTTAGTTTTTTTAAACAACTTTATCATAGTAAACAATTTAATAATAAATGATAAAATTATAATATATTCTAAAATAAAATTAAAAAATACTACTTTTTTAATTATTAAAATTTTGAATTAATGAAAAGAGACGTTCATGAACAACTCGTGTTCGGCTCGTCAAACGTTCGGTTCATGTTCGTCAGATGTTCGTTTATATTTAAAGGAACATGAACATGTACAGAGCCATGTTCGGCTCGTTTCGTTTCATTTACACCCCTATGCCTAATCATTAGGTCACTATTTAGTAATAACTGATGAAAATGCGACTTAATGACTTTCGAAACATATACCATATATTCAAAAGTAGGGCTAAACATGAGCCGAGCCGAGCTTTGATCTGCTCAAGCTCGGCTCGTTTACTAAACGAGTATGTTCAGACTCGACTCGTTTACTAAACGACTATGTTCAGACTCGGCTCGTTTATAAACGAGCTCGAGCCGAACATGTTCATGGGTTCTGTCTGGATACGTTTTCGGACAAGTTTAATATCGTTTCGACAAAAAAATCTTTTTTAATTTGCTAAAATTGATGTTAAGTATAGTAATAATACAGTTATTTATTGTGACTTTTAATTTTAATAAGATTTAGTTTTAAAAAATGAATTTATTGTATAAATTGAAGAGTATTAATAGTCAATCAACATTATATTTGTAAATTTTACGTATATAAGCTGAAATATATATGAAAAAAATTATAAGAGCTTTTAAAAGAGCCAGAGCCTGCTCACGAGCTTTTAATGAGCCGTTATTTTTATTAAGACTCGGCTCGTTAGTAAATGAACGAACACGGGCCGAGTCTTTAACGAGCCGAACACGACTCGGTTCATTTGCAACCCTATCCAAAAGTAATCTAAAGAAGCCCGAAGAGTTTAACCCCTACAAATATTTGTAATTTAGGGTTTATCACTAATCACTATGCTACTGAAAATGAATATTTGTAATTTTTTAGGCCTTATAGTAATTATTTACGTTACACAATATATGTAATGGCAATTCTAGGCGATGTGATTTATGCTTTCATTTTTTAAGTTATATCTTTATTTTTATTTTTTGAAAAGAAAAAGTTATATCTTTATTTGATCTAGCAAATTTGAGCACTGACATATAATGTCAAAAGTCATGACAGAAAAGAGAGGATATTATCACAATGTATGTTGCTAAATATAGTGTCGATAAATTTAATAACAACATACGCAACACAACAATAACACATTCTGTTAATACAGTGTTGCTTAATTTAGTTAGACTCACTTTATAATTAAAACAACAACCGGTATAAGAATTAAGAACAAGTAGGGAGGAGTCCAAATCTTCTACCCCATTTATCTACCCTCTTCCGTGCCCCTTGCTTATTTTATCCAAATTTTTAAAAAAAAAATTTGAAAAATATTGTACATTACTATAATACATGTATCAATACATTCCAATAATTATTTTTAAAAGAAAATTCACACAAAATTTATTTTGGAATAAATGTATAAATTAGTGTAAATTAAACATTTAATATTAAAAAAATTGTCTAAAACAATATTATGTTCAAATGTTTTAGAATTTGAATACAATATAATATAAAAGTTTATAAATTTGCGGTATAAGTTATGAAAATTTAAAATTTGAGTGAAAATAAGTAAGGACACACGAAAGAAGATAAAAAATAGGAGTTAAAATATTTGAACTCAACAGGAGTAATAGTAGATAGAAGAATATTTATGGTAACATCCAAATCAGCCGAATTTTCATCAACCAATATAGGGACATTTACCAAATTTGTAATTTGCACATGTTTTAATATCCAAAATCTAGACACTTCAACTGCTATACGAAATATAATGCCGGCGGTACATGTACATTAGTCAATCCTATTAAATTATATTACCAAACATTATCATGTCATTATATAGCACGACCACTTCAAGTCCATCTACTTTTCAGTAACCCTATAGAGGTAGACTGGTCCAATCACATTGATTACCAGACGGTCTTTTATGTAATTTTTAGAATTTTTTGACACCCAACCAAAACAAAAATAAAACCCCAAATATAATATTTATAGAACACTAGCTGAGACTACCCTAAATTTAAATATTAATTAAAAATATTTACAATTTTAATGATTTTAATATATTTTATTTGACTATTTAACAAAATAAAACCTCAAATATAATATTTATGGAACCCTAATTGAGACTACCATAAACTTAAATATTAATTAAAAATATTTAAAATTTTAATGATTTTAATATATTTTATTTGACGATTCAACAAAATAAAAATCCAAATATAATATTATAGAACCATATTTGAGACTACCCTAAACTTAAATATTAATTGAAAATATTAAATATATGCCCGAATAGCTTACTCTTAAATTTCGGGGTGAAATGAAATTCTAAATTTACATTAAGGACTTGTGTATTGAGAGTGAGCTTGAGTCTATCTGTCTTATTAACATTATTGTCTAATTTTGGTGTAACAATATATAATAGCTAGTATATTCGGTGGTATTTTTAATTATTGTGTTTCGACTTCTACACTGGCTTTGATGAAAATTATAGGGTAGCCATGAGTGAGGGATCTTGTTTTCCGTCGAAACCATTCGTTAATCATGTACACTTATTACCCGGTTATAAAAAAGATCAGTCTTTTAATTTAGATAACTAGCATATGGAATCGATATACTCAGCCTCTTTAATTCTCTTCTTCCTTTATTCGAGTTGTATATTTTTTTAAAAAAATTGACGAGTCCTTACCCTTTATTTACATGTACATCGGAAACATGTACGTATCACCTGGCCATTTAAACTGAGTCTTGTATTATATGATATCGACGCAAATTCACTTTACCTCCATTAAGTAGCTTAATTAGTGTTTGCATCACATGAAAAAATCTTCTTAAACATAGATTAAGCCGAATGCACACGACTTATTTATCCTAAAGTATGAATATTTTTTTTTGAAAAAAAAAAAAAAAAACCTAAAGTATGAATTGATCTTTAAAGGGATATACTAATCTATGGGAAAATAATGAAAAAGTGGTAGTACATACTATTTGTAATTAATTAAAGAAAACTTCACACTCAAAAATACTTTTATTAGGATACATGATACTACTACATATGTTACATGATACTATTTATTTTATTTTTAGTTTTTAATTTTGATGTTCAAATGTTATCATACGTATACTAAACCCTAAACAAGATTTGAGAATCCGATCAGGTTTTAGAAATTAAGTATGTTTTTAAGTACTAATCAATGATTCATTAATATATGGTATATATAGGCATGAATTGTTGCTTTCATTGATTTCGATGTGTATTAGGTTAAGTACTATTTTCAAACTAAGATGATCAACATTGAAAAAACGTGTACATATTAAATTGTTACATAATTGTTGGTGCGGTGAATCAGTCATATATGTGTTTTATATAAAATTTATTATTAAACTATTGGTTTATAAAATGATTGTATGTAAAAAAAACACATGTTTGATTGAGACTATAAACTATTAATTGGTTGGGGATATTCAGTATGATGTGAACTGTTCCCGTCAAAATAATTCATCGTGCTTATTTAATAGTTTTATATTTAGTATTATAAAACAATTCGATTACTACTAACTAACAATCAAAGTCGTCGCCGATGTTACAATAAGAGTTTAATGAAATCTATTTTTTATATATATACTTAGAAAATAATAATTGTCCTTTAAACAATTATCCCAAGTTTTGTTTTTCATTTTTGATAATATAATGAAATCTATTTTGTATAAATAACATTAAGTCATGCATGACGTTAATGGCATTGGATATTTGTATTGGGTGAATAGGATTTTATTCTTAAGACTTGTGAGTCATAATATTATATATATCTCGATCGGGCACGTTGTTAAAATGAAATGGAATAAAATAGGTTAATTTCATTATAAAATAATGTTTGATTTAGTGAGAATCAAAAGCTATCACAAGCCTGTCACTAATTTAAAAAACTGTCAGAAATCTGTCGCAAATTGACTAAACTGTCACAAAGCCGTCACAAAAACCGTCGTTAATAGGCTCGTAACAAAAAATACCGTCACTAATCCCGTTGTTATTTGAGTATTTTTTTGTAGTGTTTATATAAGTTCATTTGACTAAAATAGAAATTATATTAATTGCAATAATAACATACTCACATAAAAATATAAAAACTAAAAACTAATAAAATTATTTATCCATTTTTAACAACCAAACATTTTTTTAAATCTTAAACTATGTTTTTTTTTTTGTATTATCCACATATTTATATCATAACTATACATATTTTCTATATTTTTATTGCATTACGCGCCGCACACGCAACGCGTGGGGCACGATTATTGTGTATGCGTGATGATATGTCGACGTTTTACTTCACATCGGATGATTTATTGAAAAACAAATTAAAGAAAAAGAAGTGAAAAGATACAAGAGTCGCTATAACTTATGACATCGATCTCCATATAGTAAACAGTCAGTGAGTTTGCTACATGTTTTTGTGTGTGGCTAATTAAAGAGCTCTTGGTCAATTGATATCCCTTGGTGATAACATTTTTGCTTTTTCAACTTACAATTTCCTAAAGTCTCGAATAAAATTTTATTTCCAAGATAAAGATGTGGAGCATATATATAATATGGTACATGTTGTAATACACTATTAGCTACGTATATAGGGAGACAGAAGTAGAGAGAGGGGAGAACAACATGATCTTTATTAATGAAGGAATATGTGAATGAATGTAAAATACAAGACTCCTAGCCCTCTTTATATAGATAGAGGGGTAGGGTTACAAGCCCAACTTGGGCCCATAAAGTATAAGCCCAAGAGTCCAATAATCTCACAACACTCCCCCTTTGGACGTCTTGAATTCTTCGTCTTCATGCAGTCGATCTGAGTCGAGTTCATTCGCAGTGCTAAACACATAAAAACCTTAGGGCCGGAAAACCCAGTTTGGGACAAAACCGGTACCTAGGAGAAATTGTGTAGCCGAATGATATAGGCCGAAATATCATGTAAGTAACTAACCACAAAACAGTGTGCCTCATCAAAACCTTGCCAGAGCAAACCCAATGGGAAAATCTCTAGTCGAAGGAAAAAGAGTGCAACAATGGTAGTCGTAGGGATCAACCACAAAACAGGTGCCTCATCAAAATCTTGCTAGAGTAAACCCAGTGGGAAAAACCTCTAGTCGAAGGACAAAAGAGTACACAGTGGTAAGAAGTATACAACAGGATACTCCCCCTAATTTCGGCAATCTTAAGTGAGATAAGATGGGAACGTGTCTCGCTAAAAACCTTGCCAAGGAAAACCCAGTGGGAAAAAAACCTTGGTCTAAGGACAAAAAGAGTACACGAGCATACGACTGGATGCTCCCCCTCACTTGCACACGACAGGGTGCGAGGATTTCGACTAAGTAGTAATTAGTGCAATAAGCATTCACCTGGATGCTCCCCCTCACTTGCACACGACTGGGTGCAAAGATTTCATATTTCAAGAAAGAAAACGAGCATTCGACTGGATGCCTCATTTACTTACATACGACTGGATGCAAGAAAATCTAACGTGGAATAGAACGAGCATTCAACTGGATGCTCTTAAACTTCATTTGTGAAGATTAATTTCGGCGAGAAACGCTAAATAGCATAATGTAGTCATGTCTCTCTTGATCAATAACAACAAGTTGTCTTCTATGACAAGTGTTTTATCTGGATCGTGAGACAGAACATATGTAATTCAAATATGACTAATACTAGCTCGAAGTCATATACACTCTCTAGTCGTCTCATAGAGCACGAATAGATCAGAGTGATTCACTTGGAGTCATTCCAAGACCTCCAAGATGTCGCCTTATTCCTAATGGTAAAGACATACCATGTTAGGAATATCCCTTATGCGGGTCTGATAAGTAACCAGCATCGGTATAACCGAAAAAAGGTTGCGTTAATTCGAGTACCGAAGGGGGTAGGTACACTCGATGACGCAAATGGGATAAGACAAGCCCTCATCCACAATTACCTTAAGGTAATGGGAAAATGTCTTTTATGCCATTTCGATGGCAGCGTGTTAGCGCGATGCTGTGTCGAGCTATACCATTCACAGCAGACGAGATGTTCGTCCTAGCACATTAGACCAAGTACAATAATGCGCTTATTGTACTTAGATATGAACATCATGGTTCAATATCTCTTCATCGTCACATCAGGGACGGAATGGGTCTATATCAATGTCTAGTGATTGAACGATCATGGGAGAATCTGACGACTTAGCGTCATGATGAATACAACGTCATAACACCTTCTGGGTGTAGTCTGAATCATGGACTTAGATTCAATCTTTACGGGAGTCGATCATCAGGCCGAGTCACTACCGTTTCTTCCCAAGATCCTTCATCTCGAAGGCAAATCCAAAAATGGATCGCGTAATAAAACACGCAAGGGCATAATACTTGTTCAAGTATCCCAAGCTAATCAAGTACTCACTTAGGCGGTATACCACATCCGCTCGGATTATATTAATCCATATAGTGAACGTCTCAGTTAATTGAGATCGTGTTCCGTGGTCAGGAACTACTTGATTTAAGCACATGAAGTCACACAGGGACCTTCATCTATATCTCTTTGTCTAAATCCCCATAGAGATAAAACCGTGACCACATTCATGGCTGCATACTTAGTTTTTCGGAAACTACTAAACTGGTAAAGTAGGGGACTATTATAATGTCCATTACGAGGAAATCAAACATCTCGTAATCAATTCCAAGGTGTGAGAGAAGCCTTGCGCTACTAGGCGAGCATTCTACAATCTCATTATTCTCATCACTTTTCCTTACGAATAACCAAATAAACGAACTCGTTTAACATTGGTGGTGTTGGAACTACAGGTCCGAACACACTTTCGCTAAGGAGTCTACTTGGATTGCAAGTTTCCATTAGTCCAGTCTATTCTCCGTTGACTTCAGGCAACGGTACATGGTTCCCTGTCATAATTTGTTCATATTATCAGTCGTCACCGAATATATGAACAAGTAATCAATGACAGTCTCGTTTCGCTTCAATATCGTCTAAGATATCATGATCGACAGATATTTCGAGATTCTTAGGATGAGGAGGAAATCACACATCTCCTTGATCCTTTATAATCTCGTGGGACAAACGAGTTTCAGTTCACCACCTCTGGGGCTGAACGAATTAAGAATCGGTCAACTTCCTCATATCTTAGGAAGGATGACAGACTGACGGCCGACGGCAGCGTCCTTTGCTTGGCGGGTTCGGCCAAAAGCAACGTGTTACGACAGGAACACGGCGTCCGACAGGGACGTCTATCCTTGCAAGCATTTTGCAGCAGGTATAAATGATCTCGTGACATCTCATAAAGTCATTAAATGCGTTTGGCATTTAGTTAGACTTGAGGGAGTCTATGCACTTACTTATCACTAAGTGCAGTTTTGGGGATCAAGCTAAGACTGAGTGGGTTATGCCACGTTACTTCACGTCGTTCCTTATCAACGGTAACGTGCAAATCTCCCCCTAACGACGGGGAGAAGAGTCTTAGGGATGTCACTTTCGCATATCATGCGGTAAAGAGATCGCTTGCCAAGGTTACTCTATCAAATGATAGGCAGGAGATTCATAATCGACTTATGTCCCCTTCAGAGGTCCATATTTTGAACGCTAGAACGGCTCAATCAAAATATTAATTAATCACTCTAAACACGCGTTATTATGAGACTTCTGGCTCATAACCAGTAACCAGCTGGTACGCATATGGTGTTTGAGTGTCTATGGGCCTCATAACGGACCAATGCAGCAAAATAGCATAACCCCATACGGAAATATAAATCTTGGTGCGCAAGACCAAGAAATGCGTGCAATCATTTGCAGTCGCATCATCAAACTTTTCGTGAGTCCATTTGGGTCTGAACATAATCGACAGGATGTTCAATTTGAATTTCCAAACTCAAGTAATTCACATCGAAATTTCGATTATTACTCTTCGGAATTATCAAGTCGACTAGACTTTTCAGGATAATCCGGATCATGAGCCATCAACTTAATGATAGGGCTAAAAGTTTGGAAAATGCTGCATTTATGTGGACAATATTAAAATGTGACCATATTGTCGATGCATCAACCATAACCATTTATTTTTATGGTCCGTTTTATGGTTGGATAAGTCCACAATAACTCCTTCAATTCTTTACCAGAATTCTACGAGTTCATTTCGTGATCTTTACACATACTAGTCTTTCAAAGTGAGCATTAGTGGCATGAATTTCGGATTAATCACGAAATATATTCTCAGAGAGAATCCAAATGCTATGCGATTATAAATCAAGCATCGTCTTTTGACCCGGGAATATCTCATCCGGTCAATGCCACAATATCAAAATTCTCTGATCAATCGACGACAGGCGAATGATAGTATAGACAATCATGTCTTAGCATGTAAATCCTTTATCATTTCGACGACAGGCGAAATGATAAGGTAACTTTAAATGCTTTAAAGAATGTGGTAGCAACCACTTGAAAAACATTTCAACTCCTCTAAAATACGCTTTTGGTCGTATTGAATGGAGGCCATGTAAAGAAATTTTAATTCTTTCATGAGCTATTACCAGATAACACTGGTTTTCTCGAATATTTTATAACTCAACAAGGTACGACAGGACCTATAGGAGTATAACGCCTCATATTTGACAAATCAATTTGGCTTTACCAAAGATTTCGATTTGGAACGACAGGTCCAGAATCGTTGTCACTGAGTACACTTTTAGGCAAGTAGTTGGTGAAATTATGTGGTACACTGTTACCCACTATTTCTAGAAAACCAACTACACCACAAGTATTGCCTAAAATTTCATAATTTAAAGTTTGGTCACATTTGTCAAAAGAATTTGCTCAATAAACACTTTAAATTATTTCGAGAAATTTCATAAACAGGCAAACCATAATCCAAAAGTATGGTCCAAATGGAAAAATAATAATCCAAATGGAAAACATAATCCAGATGAGCGAAAAAATGGCTCAATGATTTATCAAAATCAATAAAGAAAGGTATCAAACTCATTTGAGCCACAAAATCGGGGGTCTCAATAGTTTCCTTTCAATTAACTTTAACCACATTAGCATCGGTTTTTCCACCTTTATAATAGTTGTGAACTATTTAAGGAGTAACCGTGCATGACCGTTGCCTTTATAACATAGAGTTGGCTCCTTGAGCATCATCTCTTACTTTGTGACAACGGCCCATATTGTTCCTTTCAATTACTGTCTTGGAGCCACAGGTTTCGATTTCGACGATTGTCTAAAATCTTGCTTGGCTAAGCGATTCATCGGGATCGCGACAGTTCGAGACAAATAACACTTTTCTCGGTTCTTGATTCGTGGAAAAAAAATATACACGAAGAGCATTAATATCAGGCAAACAATTCGCCATTGACCCAATAGGATTAAAACTACTCACCGGGGTAATTTTCTTATCCAATAACAGATGGGCGATAAAGGAACATGGTGAATATAAATTCACGATACTGCTTATGGAATACAATTTCCAAGCTAGTATTTTGGTGAAGGATAGCTCCAATATGTCAATTTCAGACATTTGTTCACCATAGACGTTATCACGTCTCAAATGTGGCGACGGAATAAAATCAATGCCTTAGCATTCATCTCGAGGGTAACAACAAACTCGTGTTTTACTCATCAAAGATGGCATCCAAAAAAAAATTTTTGGGCATCAAATTTTCACACATCAGGGTGACTAACATGTGGTGACGGAATAACATCACGTCTAAACAGTCATTTCGCAAGTATGTTTTGCGAATTTTCTCATCATAGATGGCATCCAACATGTGTTGGGAGTTCTGGATTATTTATCATATAAAACGACTGGTTTATATGTTTATGGTTTGCACAAGCACAAACTTTTTTTTCGAAACGACAGGTTCGAAAACATTAGTTTTGCTTCTCATGTGAACCGGTTTTCATTGATCGAACGACGGGTCGATACTGAAACACCAATTCGGCGAAACATACATCACTATATAAACACACTCGGGGAAATTATTATTTAGTCAACCCCTTTCGGTAGATCTACTTGAAAAACGACCAGGAAAGACGGTGAGGGTGGAGGGCACGAATGCCACTTAAAACCCGACCTCATTAGGATATCGACTTCCGCCTATATCTTTCCTAGACATCGTATCCAAATAGGTGAGCCTAGTTGGGGAAGGTTCATAATTTTTCCAACTTAAATGTGAAAATATATGATTTCGCAAATTATCATATCATAAACATGGCAATAAATTAAATATAGATTGTACCTGTCTATATTAACCATATATATATAAACATGCAGTAAATATATTTTAGGTATCTAATCATGCAGTAGATTTGGTGTTATAAACAAATCAATTTAAGATTATCAATCAATCTATAAAGATTCTAACATATCAAATCAAATCTATTTAAGATTATCAATCTATCCATAAAGATTCTAACATATCAAATCAAATCTATTTAAGATTATCAATCAATTCATGAAGATTCTAACATATCAAATCAAATCTATTTAAGATTATCAATCAATTCATGAAGATTCTAACATATCAAATCAAATCTATTTAAGATTATCAATCAATTCATGAAGATTCTAACATATCAAATCAAATCTATTTAAGATTATCAATCAATCCATGAATATTCTAACATAATCAAATCAAATCAATTTACATGCAATTTTTTCTATTCGTTTGCCTTTTAATAAAAAAAATTATATATATATATGCATGTGGGTGAATATTTAGACCGAATATTGACTTTTATAACACATATATACTGTTTTTATACATGTAATATACTATAGGGACTATCCGTGTAATTTCAGCAAACTATATATCTATTTACAACATTATTACTGCTTCAGTCCATAATTTCAGACAAGTTTCAGTTTAGTCCTTGAGTAATTTCCAGAATAGTTTACAGCTTTCAGAGAATTACAATTCAGTACATACGTTTCAGTTTGTTGCAGATTTAATCCGACAGATTAATACATTAGGTCAATACGTAAATTATGTACTTAATACGGGTATGCAATTCAATTTATATGCGATTAACAAGGTTTTATATGCAGTAACGTGACAAATTCCATATTACCTCACAATATCAATTAGGTCCAGTAACGTGACAAACAAACATACTGTAATCATGCTATGTACAGTATAACATACAAACATGCAGGAAATTGTAATCATGCAATTTCATAGGTACAGTACAAGTACAAACATGTTGGTGAAGGTCATCATATCATACAAACACAGTAGATACAGTAGTAGTCATCATATTATACAAACACAGTAGTAACGTGTTCCAGTATGTTATGTTATTATATAATTAACAATAGTACAGAACATGCAATTTACAGCCGTGTTTCAATAGCAATATATTTTTATCAACCGTAAACATGTAAAAGTTGTACAGTTAAAAAAAAATATCCGGATACCTTACGCACGGTATGTTGGTGAAGGTCGATATAGCAATAACCTAATAAAACCCGGATAAACCTCAAGGTTTATTGAATCTATAATCCGTACTTCGATCTCCGAGAGCAGTGCTGATAACGTGTTGTAATACACTATTAGCTACGTATATAGGGAGACAGAAGTAGAGAGAGGGGAGAACAACATGATCTTTATTAATGAAGGAATATGTGAATGAATGTAAAATACAAGACTCTTAGCCCTCTTTATATAGATAGAGGGGTAGGGTTACAAGCCCAACTTGGGCCCATAAAGTATAAGCCCAAGAGTCCAATAATCTCACAACAGTACATTAATATTTGGAATATACACTTATTACTTATTCGTAAAGTAGGTTGATAATTGGTAACAAATTAATGTCGTGAAACTTGTTATATTTATTTGAATAAATAATTATAATCAAGTACGTATTTCATTAACCATTTTCATTTACACAAAACATTCATGGTCATGTAACACAAGTACTCTATCTACTAGAAAGGATAACTATAGCATGATTACATAATTTCAAGGCGAGAGAAATTTATACCGTTTTTCGACTTTCAACTGCAACAATTTTGAATTATGATCCCAAGTTTTAATAAAAAAAAAATAATAGGTCAGGTACCTCACTATAAAATATTATTGATTTTGTGATGGTTAAAATCTGTCACAAATTGACTATCGTGTCACAAAACTGTCACAAATTGACGGTCCTGTTACAAAACCGTCATAATCCCCGTAACTATTAAACTCGTCACAATTCTCATAGCTATTTGTATATATTTTTGTTTTTTTTAGTGACCTAGAGTTTGATGCAAAGTCGTTTTAATTGACTTGATCCATCTTTTAGACTTTTTCCCAAAATAAACCCCCACTTTATATAAGATTTTATAGTTGGGTGATAATTGACTTGATCCATCTTTTTTTAGACTTTTTCCCAAAATAAACCCCCACTTTATATAAGATTTTATAGTTGGTGATGGTTATGAAGCGTTTGTTAATTAAGCTAGAATAACACTACGTACTGGACTTGTTGAAATTAGTTTGAAATTATTAATGCATTACAAAAACACCTTAAACAGCATCATAATTTTAGTGAATAGTCATAGAGGTATGTGTTTGTATATTTCATTCTTCTTCTTTTTTGTTTATTGGACATGCATGTGATCAAAAGATTAAGTTTCCAAGGCTCCGTTTGTTTCATAGTAAAATGTTTTATTGGGGAGAATATTTTCATGGGAAAATTTTACACTGAAAACTTGTGTTTGTCTTTTATTTACAAGGTGATTGGTGCATAAAAATTTTCCACCTCAAATTTTTTTTACAATTTCTTTTTTTTACAAATAAATCGTTGTTTGGTAAAAGCCTCAACATACGTAGAAAACCTTAATTGAACAGATTTTTCTTTCACATACGTCACTTGTAATAACTTATAAAATTTTAACTTATAAACTCATAAAATTATAAGTATAAAAGATAAAACATTGATTATAAATTATTTTCAATAATATATATATATATATTGACTTTTTTTTTTAGCTTTTTTCTGCTTTTTTCAGATTTTTCAGATATTTTTTTTCAATTTTTGTTATTTTTTATAATTTTTCCTTTTTTTTGTTTGTTAATTAGGTATAATTGGACTAATTCTTAGATAGTTTTGAAATATGACCTATAATTAATTATAGTTTCTATATGTTGAACTTAGATTTCAATAATTGATTTTGATTATAACTTTGATTATTTTTAATGATTTTACGATTTCTCTATTTCGATGATATAATACTTGTCGTTTCCAAAAATAGATAAAGTATATTTCAGAACGTTAAAATGATAGAGCATTCGATAACGAAGCCAACGGTCCAAGCGAAACAAGAATCGGAGCTAAAACGAAGAAATTACAAGCACTCGAAGTAAAGCGTGAATACTGAAGAAACGACCGATCGTCTGGACAAAAACGACCGATCGTTTTTGGTCCAAATTCTTCCAGTGAGGTCGTCTGAAAAGCGACCGATCGTTTCTCAGAAAACGATCGATCGTTTTCTGAAAACGACCGATCGTCTGCATACTAAAGTAAAGCGTGAATACTGAAGAAACGACCGATCGTCTGGACAAAAACGATCGATCGTTTTGGGTCCAAATTCTTCCAGTGAGGTCGTCTGAAAAACGACCGATCGTTTCTCAGAAAACGACCGATCGTCTGCATAAAACGACTGATCGTTTTCTGCAGTTTTCAAAAACAGCTTTTCAGCTTATTCTGGGAAATTGCTTAAACCAATGGATAAAAGCCCTCAACTACTACCAACGGTCATATTCCAAAAAAACAGACTTTGCTGACCATATAAACCCCCCAATCACTCTCCAAAATGATACATTCATACACATTCATCATCCTTCAACCTCTCTAAATCAAAACCCTAAAAATCATCATTTTGGTGAAATAATTCGAAAAAGAGGGAAATTGAAGAAAAAGCGATACAAACTCAAACAAAGATCGAACAATATCAAAATCACAAATTAGCTTATTTAGAAGCAATCAAATTGTGAGAGTTGTTTTAATTTCAACAATTTTGTAAAGAGCATTTTATAAGCTCATTTGTGAGTGAGTGTTTGGGTAGAAGCTTTTAAGCCAAAGTGTTGGTTAAAAGTTCTAGGTTAAACACTTGGTTACTCATAGAGTGAGGGGGAGTCGTTGACTCGTAGACGTGTTCGCTTGCACTTGTATCAAGAGTAGGAACCTCGGGTAGAGGGTGAGCCAATCGATTGATTGAGCTCGATAGGATTTGTAAAATCGGAAAGAATATTTTTAGTGAAATACTCGATAGTACCGAGAAGAGGACGTAGGCCGTTTGTCGAACCTCTATAAATCGCGGTGTCAATTTCTTTTCCTAAACTTTTACTTTCCGCAACTTATATTATTGCTTATTTTCTTGCTTGCGTTTAGGACTTCTATCATTTCATTAACTTTATTAAACGCTTAAGCTTAGAATTGTAAAAAGTTGAGTTGTTAATTGCCTAAGTTTAATTCCGCAAAAAGCGCCAAAAACCTTATTCACCCCCTCTAAGGTTTAGCCGCACGGGGCAACACTATACTATTATTAAAAAGAATATAGCGAGACACCGTAAACCGCTTCTAATTTTATTTGCGATGGAATCGTTTCCCTCAATTTTTCTGGATTTGAGGGAAAAGTTTTCCCAAAAAAAATGTTTTACGGTAAACCAATCATCCGGAAAATCTATTTTACTCTTAAATGTTTGTTTACACTCATTTTACAATAAAACAATCAAATGTTTGTTTACACTCATTTTACAATAAAACAAGCAGAAAAGTAATTATAGAGCTAGGGAAAATCCTTCACTAGTTTCCCATACATAAAACATTGTGTTTGCAATCAATCATCCAATGTGCTCTATTCACTATGCTTTATTTAAGAAGAAAGCTACACACACACATATTTAAGAGAAAAGCTACACACATGAAGAGAAATTGATAGAAAGTACCTACATAAAATAGTTTCTACCTTGATATTTGCAAAAATAAAAGACCTATTCTTCATTATATTTTTTTCCAGTTTCCAACTAGTAACATCCTACAAAATTTTGGTTAACAAGATTCTGATACAGTACATAACTACATATAAACTTATATAAACCACTAATAACATCCTCTATAATGGCAAATCTGACATATTAGATAAATACACAGTTAACCACAACATAACTGCAAGTTACATTTATATATACTCATTACATTCACATCACTAAACTCAAAAAATCAGCTCGCACTCTTCTATATCTTCTTGTCCATTATCATCTTCGTATTCCATGTAATCTTCGTATTCCATGTAATAATCGTCTTTAATAAACAGACCAAACTTTTCCAAAGCTTTCGAAAAGCGGCTTCTGTCTCCCGAGACCACTTCAGGGCTACTCTCGCAAGTGCTGCAACTATACTGGTCGGGAAAAGAACACCCACTCAACAACCGTAGATCGTTTACTACCGCATGGTCGTTATCTATATCAACAGTCTTCACCATCTGGCAATTAGATAACAAGGATATTAACTTTGTTGTTTAACATTTGTTCCAGAAATATTTGATTTAATTACGCTCATACTCAATATGCAAAGTTAAAAAATCATTGTACTTTCATATAATAATTCTTATTTTTAATTGAACTCAAAAAACATCATCAAGAATATATCCAAAGTAGCAAACACAAAGGTAATTCCTCCCCCCCCCCCGGAAAAGGGTTATCAGGATTCATAAAACACTGTCAACGAACGCAGAATAAGGGCCAAAAGGGAAAATCAGTATGCTTTTTCAAGAACCAGGACCAAAAGGCTGAAAACCAAATGAGATTTATTACTAAATCTTAACCCCTTCCCTTTTTACTCCTCTAACTCTACATGTTCAAGGTAGAAAACAGGATTAAGAAAATTTAGATGAAGTTGATGAAATAGAGCTTACCCGTTGTAGAGCAAGTCGGGCAGCCTCTCTTTCCCTTTGCCGCTGCAACTTCATTTCCGCTTCTGCTCGCTTTTGAGCAGCTTCTTTGGAAGCTCTGATTTGGGCTTCTATTGTAGCTCTTTCTGCATAAAACAAGAAATAATATTACAGTGATATCATAAAGCATCATTGCTAGTCCTACCTCACGAATAGACAAGAGCCGGAAGAAACACCTTAACTTGATTTATCTATAAACAGGCAGATGTATTTTATTTGAATAAAGCCAACATTGAAATCAAATATAAGACGTCAATTCTACGTCAAGGACCTAACCTATTACTGAGTATTAATTTATTATTGAGGTCTGCAGTATGAGGAAGAACCCGAAGAGGCTGGAAATCACAAAATCTATGTTTTGAACCTTTAAAAAAAATATAAGTGACCATGACTATTTAGGCAGATTCACTGCCAAAATTAACTTCAAATGTTCATTAGCCTAACCAGCTTCATATGCCTTTTTACTTATTTTAAAATCTGAACTAGAAAGTCTTGCATACATACTTTACCATACCAAAGAAATAGCAACAAACAATTTAAATATAATAACGGCGCAAACATGTCCCAGTTCTAATCAACACCAACAATGTGGTTAGGATGGACATTTAGTTGTGCAGAGGTATATAGAAGGCAAAGAAAAACTATGTATACCTTCTTGCTCTTGCCTTTCTAGTTTCTCCTTTTCATTCTTAAATTTCAAAGGGTCACCTCTATCCACCTGGACGATAAAGTAGAGCCTCAGCTAATTTTTCCCTGACAAATTATATTTTTCCGACGAACAAAATTTAACATTTCAGCAATGTAAACATTACTTGATTTTGAATTGCCTTTTGTTGTGCTTTTAGAATAGTGTCGGCAAAGCGGTTCTTCAATGAGACAACGCGGAGAGCCTTTTGGATTGACAATTGAACGTAATCCGATCCTAAACAATATTAGAACTCAAAATTAATTACCCAAAAACAAATTAATTTCCACAAGATGTACATTCCACAAAGGCTAACTTACTTGAAATGATATATAAATGAAATGATAGATACAAATCCAAATAAAATTAACCTACCTTCTTGAGATATTGTAGTAGTAGTGTCTGTGCTTGAGAACCGAGAACAATAGCCCATTTGGGTTTCATGTAGAGCGTGTTCATTCCCTTTAAATCAAATAAAGAACATAATTAGTTCAGAAAATAAATCAATACTGAAGAATCAAAGAACGGAAAGAAGTATGACCTGCAATCTTTTTACCTTTAGATTGAATTTCTGATTTCTCCAATGCTCGATCAGAATCGAATTTCACCTCACAATCCTGTTTAAATGAAACAAAAAAAAATGAGTTTCAACAAGACATATGTGAGGTTTAATCAAATCATGGTCAAAAGAAATTTTGGTATGTACCTTCATAATAGAATCAAGTTCATCCTGTAATCCAACTGAAGAAATACCTGTACCAAATGGGATGTGATAAAGACATAAAAATACGAGTATGTATAAATGATAAAGTAATAGTTTTCCAGAAGAAAAAAAACTGAATAAAGAAGAAAAGAAGTTTTACCGCTCGATGCATATTTCCCTGAGTTGGTAGATGGAATGACTTTGACAGAGAGAGAAACATCTCGAATGCCATTATCAATCCCTATAACACGGATTTCCAATTAGCTCCACGAACGCCATCTATAACAACTATTAGGCTTGTTTGGTTGGATTAAGTTTTTTTTGCTAGCTTAAAAGTTGAATGCATATGGTTGATCAGCTTTTAAGCTGAGCTTTTTGGGGGTTTTATCCCAAAAAAGCTACAATATTTAAGATGCATTAACCAGCTTTCTTTGCAAGCTCAAAAAATCCAACTTATTTGCATAAAAGCTTCAACCACTTGATTAATATCCAAAATTTACCTTTATGGATGATCTTGGCATGGTCTGGTTTTCTAGATATAGCAACCTGAGTTAAAACAAAACAAGCAAACTTCTAGTAAATGATAAGAGTCAAAGTTAAAAAATAAATTGAAGGACTTTTTATACCAAACATAAATTGCATACACAGATGATGAGAAGCTCACTGGTTGCGCATGAAAATATATAAATGTAAAAAAAAATCATCAAATAAAAATAAAAGACATACCTTTGCAATTCGCATTAGCCGGCTAGTTCTTATAGTTTTTTTCAACTTCAATAAGTCCTCATCACCAAGAGAATCTACAAATTTTCCAATCTTTTCCACACTGTGAAGATTTAAACCACTTTTCTTCAAGAAACTTTGCAGATGAGAAGGCACTTTCTTGCTTAGTAGTATTAAAAGCTGCTTCTTCAACTTTTGCTTCTCTATAGGCGATTTCAGTTTTTTAGGCTCAGATCTCAAATTCGAGGTAGGTTTTAAGATTATGCTCTTGCATGAGTCATCTATACAATTCACATTCCTGATTATATCTTGTCTGTCTTGCAACGTTTTCTTCCCGCCATTCCATTTCTCCCCCAATGCATTCCATTTCACATCGAAAAGATTGTTTAGCTCTTTAGCCATGCGGTGTACGTTATTATCAAGAGGATTATACCTCATGGCATTCGAAAAAGTCAGCCTAACATGCGCTGAAAACTGGTCGACGGTAGAGTATTCATTGTTGTTCAGCTTTCTCTTCACGGTTCCCAAATCCATTGGCTCGGATATAATGTCGAAATAATCAGGAAGTCCTAACTTGACCGGATCGAGGGGCTGATTAAAAACCCACCCAGCTGGATGATCCATCAACTCCTTCAAAATAATAGCACATTGTTGAATCACAATACGATCCATTTTTCTTCTCTTCTTCTTTTGACCATCATTCACCTCTGATAAAGAAGGCTTCTTAGATCCCATTGAAAATTTCTTCACATTCATAGTGTCAAAAGAATGGACCTTTGTATCGAGTGATTTTTCCACAGCAGAGTTGTTACTTTGGCTACCCAAGAGAACTGAATCGGCAAGTCTCTGGGGTAACTCGCAAGGTTTAATTTTAGAACTACCCCCAATCACGTAAGAGCCTATCCTAACCTTCACCTTCAGCTTTGTTTTCGTAATAATCTCGGTAAGAGACATACTTCACCAAATAAACTAATTGTAGAATAACACTGTATGACCGAAACAAAGAAACTCGCACGACACCGGAAGAGATGAGCTGCTATTTTCCAAGCGAGAAAAAAGATTCTGCAAAATATGAGTCAGGGGGTTATAATACCATTAAATATTAAGTGTACATGTAAAAGGATAAATTCTATTTAACACACATAGTCGGCTCCATTGATATCAGGTTATTTTTTCCTTATGTGGCCCATATATAAAAGTGAACCATAACAATGCTAAAGATTGCATCTCCTAATAATGTGTTAATCAAATAGTTTCAATAAAGCTGTATTACTATTTAACAGGTATCATACCCATGTTTTAAAAAGCGAAATCTGAGCTTAAGCGTTTTTGCAAGAGCTACGTAAGCTTTTGGCGGCCTAAAAAGTGGAAAAGCGGGGTTTTAAGCTTTAAATCGAGCTTTTTTACTACGAAACGCGCTTTTTTAAAACAGTAATCTATACTAGAGACTAGTAATCCTCTTAAACATAATCATGGAGAATCTAGGTATCTAAGTATATGTGGAATTGGATCATCCTAATTTTGAACTTTGTTTTCGTAATAGTCTTGAACCTCTCAGTAACAGGCATATTTAACGATTAAACTAATTATAGGATAACACTATTCAAGATTCGATAATGGTTTAGCTCATCTACCTGTTAGTCTGACACAAAAACTCTGAAAACCTTAAACAATTACAACCTCTAAATTGTATTACATGGAATCATATTTACAATGTCTTCAACTCTTCAATAAATCAGAATCCAAAAACCATAGGGAAAAAGAATTGTGAAAATATCGTTTTCCGCCTAGGCCCGTGTTGCCCAACTTATTCACACATCACGGTCAGAGACATATCACCACTTTCAATGTTTTTAAATTCATACTTCCATGTTATTCAGCAATATTGTTATTTGTTAATCACAATTTCACTCACATGCTATCTACTCATAAAAAAATCACTGCTATAAAAAGCTGCTTCAGAGCACGATAAAAGCTCAATTCAAAGCTTAAAAAAGCACAATAAATCCGTTTTCTCACTTTTTTACACTTTTTTTTTGCGCTTGCAGGCTCTGTTAACTTTAAAAAACTTAAATTTTTCTGCCTTTTAAGCCGCTAAAAGCTTACACTTTTTGCACTTCTAGAGTAGATCCTGCAAAAAACATTTTAGCTAAGTTTTCGCTTTTTAAAAACACTGCTTTCAAGTGAGCTCTTGTAAAAACACTTTAGATAAGTTTTCAACTTCACAACACTAATAAAAACAGATATTGCAGTTGTACAAAGTCCATCCATATAAAAAAGACAAACAACATAGCATAAAGCATTATAACGACCCTAATACTAGAACATGTAAGCATGCAAACATAAGAACCCACAATAAAAAATAGGATTGCTTTCTCCTCCCCTTTAACATTGTATATTAATGCTTTCGACTTTTAAAACACTAATAAAAACAAATATCGTATAACCAGTAGTACAAAGTTGATCGATATCAAAAACAGAAACAACATTGTATATTACACGATAAAACCTCGTTTCAAAGCTTAAAAAAGCATAATAAACTCGCTTTGCCACTTTTTCACACCGTTTTTTGTCTTTCCGGTTAGCTCTTGTAAAAACGAATTAGCTAAGTTTTCGACTTTTAAAACACTAATAAAAACAAATACTCCATATAACCCAGATGTACAAAGTCCATCCATATAAAAAAGACAAACAACATAGTATAAAGCATAACTCAAATAATTAAAATATGCTTAAACCCAAGTACATATGTACGCATGCAAACAAATTAATCCAAAATAAAAAAAATACAATTGTTTTCTCAACCTACACATGTATATTACACGATGGAACCTCGATTCGGAGCTTAAAAAAACATAATAAACTTGCTTTCCCACTTTTTTAGATCGTTCTTTTTTTCCTTTCAGGTTAGCTATTGTAAAAACGAATTAGCTAAGTTTTTGACTTTAAAACACTAATAAAAATAAATAATAACCCAGTTATACAAAGGCCATCCATATGAAAAAGACAAACAACATAGTATAAATCATAACCCAAATACTTAAACACATAACCATGCAAACAAAATAACCCACAATAAAAAATACAATTGTTTTCTCAACATTTAACACGATAGAACCTCGATTCAAAGCTTTAAAAAGCACAATAAACTCGCTTTCCCACTTTTTTACACTGTTTTTTCTTTCTTGCAGGTTAGCTCTTGTAAAAACGCTTTAACTAAGTCTTCGACCTTTAACTACTAATAGAAACAGATATAATATAACCCAGTTGTACAAACTCCATCCATATAAAAAAGACAAACAACATAGTATAAACCATAACCCAAATACTTAAACATGTAAGCATGCAAACAAAATAACCCACAATAAAAAATACAATTGTTTTCTCAACATTTAACACGGTAGAACCTCGATTCAAAGCTTTAAAAAGCACAATAAACTCGCTTTCCCACTTTTTTACACTGTTTTTTCTTTCTTGCAGGTTAGCTCTTGTAAAAACGCTTTAACTAAGTCTTCGACCTTTAACTACTAATAAAAACAGATATAATATAACCCAGTTGTACAAACTCCATCCATATAAAAAAGACAAACAACATAGTATAAACCATAACCCAAATACTTAAACATGTAAGCATGCAAACAAAATAACCCACAATAAAAAATACAATTGTTTTCTCAACCTTTAACACGATAGAACCTCGATTCAAATCTTTAAAAAGCATAATAAACTCGATTTCTCTTTTTTACACCGTTTTTTTTTTTTGCTTTCGGGTTAGGTTTTGTAAAAACGAATTAGCTAAGTTATCGACTTTTAAAACATTAATAAAAACAAATATAATATAACCCAGCTATACAAATTAAGTCCATCCATATGAAAAAGACAAACAACATGGTATAAAGCATAACCCAAATACTTAAAAACATGCTTAAAGCATAACCCAAGTATATATGTACGCATGCAAACAAAATAAACCACAATAAAAAGTACTTTCAAGTTTTAACATTCTATATTACACTACAATACAAGTAAAAGGAACCTGCAAAAATATAAAATAAAACACAAACTATAAAGTCAACTTAAACATTCTATATTACACTACAATACAAGTAAAAGGAACCTGCAAAAATATAAAATAAAACACAAACTATAAAGTCATAAAGATGATGAATATTACCTTATTTGGAACCAGTTGAAGTAAGATAAAGAAACTTATAAAATATTTCTTTCCCTTTTCTGTGATTGCATATATATATGCTTAATGCGTGTGTGTCACGTATTAAGGCGTGTATTTATAACTTATAAGCATTAATTATAAGTCAGCTATTCTTATGGGTTTTAGAAATAAAAAATATTGCTAAATACTAATCCTAGTATAAATGGAATAGGAGTACTTATTACTGATAATTAACGATTGATACAAAAAGGAAATTAAATAGAAATAGGACTAATTCTTTTTATTTGTTGTAAAAACTATTGGTAGCACTAAAAAAAAAGATTTCGAGACAAATTATTTGGAGTTAATCAAAATCCGTCTCGAGTATTACTTTTCAAGAATAAAAAATATTTTTTAGGGAGAAAAATAAATCTTTTTTGTCCCCGAAATCTAATTTTTACGGATCAAATTACAATGCATTTCAAATCTATTTTGATATATATAATTAAATTGTCTCATTATACTGGTATGAGCTGTATTTGAAGATACTTTCGACATAAAAATCGAAATATGATGGTGAGCATAGTATATTAAGACCCTAATGTACACTTTTACAAAGCATTAACCATATGATTGATTAAACCACAAATGTTTGTTTGATAACTCCAATGTGTGTGGTTTATTGGATGAAAATATAAAAAAAATATTTAATTCAAGTTTAACAGTTCAAATCAAACTATTCAATTGGTTCCGTAAAGTACAACAAAAACTTTGTAAACAAAAAAAATCGGGATCAACGTGTTTTGTTATTCTACAGAGTTATCAATTACTGATAAATTAATGATTTATCAATTTAAAATGTGTTTTTACTTATTGTAAACATGTAAACTAACATAAAATAATGCAACAATCAAATAATTATTCATTGTATTACCTTTTCAAATAATGTGTTTAACGAACTTTTAATTAAATGCAACACGAAAAATCCAGGTAGTACTACAAAAAAAGTTAAATCTGTCGTTAAGTTACAATACATGTCCGTAAAATTGAAATAATGTGTTCGAACTAGTGATAGTGACAGTCAAATCTGTTAGAAATATGTCGCTACATTACAATATATGTCAGTAAAATTGAAATCCGTCCCCATATTGTCCACGATTAGGGTATTAGGAAACAAAATATGTTACTAATTCCGTCTACAATGTAACATTTATTTGTAGTGTAGATTTAAATTCGATGCAAAACCAAACAAAAAATTATCTTTTTTTTTTTTACTTGCAGTTCTATATAATAAATAATTTCATATTTAGACGTGGTTTTAACAAATAAAACATCTTATTTGTTTTCTTTAGTACAACATTAATTTTGATAATTTTCAATTAAAACTTCAACTTTCCCAAAAAGAGAAAAAACATCTATACTAAATTACCAATTGATCCTACTTTTCTCTAAACTTGTCACAATTAACCCATTCCCAACTTTCTCTCTCTCTCATCCTAAGTGCCACGTCATCATCTCTATGATATTATGTTACTTGCTGGAATACAAAACGCAGTCGTTTTTAAACCTCTCAAATTCGAGCAAAATAAGGTACTTTTTTAGTCACTAAATAAATGCTTTTTTATTTATTAAATTCAAACCATGTTAACCAATGTTATTTTTCCATAAATATTGCTAATTTTTTCAGATTAAAAGCTGGGAAGCAAAACCCTTTTGGGGTTTAAGGATTTTGAATTCCAGAGTTTATAGTACAGAGAAAAAGGCAAGTTTTTATTTATTTATTACTCCTTATATATAAGCAAGAAAGAATGGCAAGAATTATTGTAATTGGAAATACTATAATTTTAAGTAGATGTTAAGCTTATAGAGGGATTGTTTGGTTGCAGCTTTGAAGAAAATAATCTGTTTTTTTTTTCAATGTTGAGAATAAGGTTGGTTAGATTTTTCAGTTAAAAACGTCGAAAAGTTTAGTTTTTTTTTCTTGCAATCAAGAAAAAAGCCAAAAATTGTTGTGATTGGAAATACTATAATTTTAAGTAGATGTTAAGCTTTTGAGGGCTTGTTTGGTTGCAGTTTTAAAGAAAATAAGCTGGGTTTATATATAAGGTTTGTCAGTTTTTTCAATCAAAAATGTCGAAAAGTTTAGTGTTTTCTTGATGATGATGAATCAAGAAAGAAAGGCAAGAATTATTGTAGTTGGAAATACTATAATTTTAAGTAGATGTTAAGCTTATAGAGGGATTGTTTGGTTGCAGCTTTGAAGAAAATAAGCTGTTTTTTTTTCAATGTTGAGAATAAGGTTGGTTAAATTTTTCAGTTAAAAACGTCGAAAAGTTTAGTTTTTTTTGTTTGCAATCAAGAAGAAAAGCCAAAAATTGTTGTGATTGGAAATACTATAATTTTAAGTAGATGTTAAGCTTTAGAGGGCTTGTTTGGTTGCAGTTTCGAAGAAAATAAGCTGGGTTTATATATAAGGTTTGTCAGTTTTTTCAGTCAAAAATGTCGAAAAGTTTAGTGTTTTCTTGATGATGATGAATCAAGAAAGAAAGGCAAGAATTATTGTAGTTGGAAATACTATAATTTTAAGCAGATGTTAAGCTTATGGAGGGCTTGTTTGGTTGCAGCTTTGAAGAAAATAAGTTTTTTTTTTTTCAATGTTGAGAATAAGGTTGGTTAGATTTTTCAGTTAAAAACGTTGAAAAGTTTAGTTGTTGTTTTTTTTGTAATCAAGAAAGAAAGCCAAGAATTGTTGTAATTGGAAATACTTTGATTTTAAGTAGATGTTAAGCTTAAAGAAGGCTTCTTTGGTTTCAGCTTTGTAGAAAATAAGCTGTTTTTTTCCCAATGTTGAGAATAAGGTTAGGTAGTTTTTTCAGTTAAAAACGTCGAAAAGTTTAGTCTTTAATCTGATCAGCTAAATACAGTGTAACTTTTTAGCAGAAAAAGGAGCGTACGAACTGCAAACATAGAAGGTCAAAAGTCCAGTTTGGTCACCTAAAAAAGTTTGTAGCTTTTTAATCAAAAGCACCAGAAAAGCTACAAACCGCGTTTTTGGTTGCAGCTTCCTAGAAACTAAGCTACGTTTTGTGATGTTGAGGAAATTCTGGGTTCATTTAACTAAAGAAAAGTTTCTTGCTTTTTAATTAAAAAACAGCAGAAAAAGTATGTTTTTAGTATGAACAGCCAAATACAATGCAACTCTTGCAGAAAAACGGGCTTAAAATCTGCAACCAATGCCTGCCAAAACACTGTATGAACATTATGATAACGTGACAATGACGGTATGCTATTTTTTAGGGACAGTTAAGTAAACTGAAAAAAAAACATTTATGTGTTACTGTGTTTGTTTTGAAAGAATTGGATAAGCTACTATAATTTTGCTATTCATAATTTTGTAGAGTTAGTGAAGTATTAAATTTAGCGAATGGTTGCAAGGCAACGTGATTATTTCATATGATTTTATAATTATATAGTCGGCCCCAAATTCTTGGGATTAAGGCGTAGTTCGATGATGATGAGTATTAAATTTCTTTACAACAAATGTGCTTGATGACTGATGAGTGATCACTTATCTACTACTTACTATATAGTAGGATATATTACTCATCAACATCGCTGATGTGAACTTCACATTCAGAGGACTTGAAGTCAGGTTTTAATTTCTTAGAGTTTATATAATTAAAATTTTGTTGTTCTGAACTAAAAAAGAAGTGGTTATTCTCCAGGTAGTCTGTGTCTCTGCGATTAAATGTGGTTATGATCATAACGTGAGGCTTTCGACAACTCCAAAAGCTGTTGAGAGGTACATGTTTATCTTCCTTAGCATTGTTTGTGAAAAAGTGCAGCAATCAAATCTTTATACTCATGTTTATGGCGTTCACCACTAGAGGTGGGCATAACCACCAAACCCGACCCGAACTCAACTTTTGCGGAGTTGGGTTGGGTTCTTTGTCTAATTGTCTGACACTGTATCTTGTTGATTTAGGGTTGTTTTAATGAGGTTGCTTGGGATTTTATGCAGAAAAGTTATTAAGAAGGTTGGGAAGAATGAGCATCACTTGTGGAATAAAAGAGACTCTGCTGGCTCTGGGCAGAAGGCACTTGACCTTGTGAGAATTGTAAGCAATTTTTTATTTTATTTTAAATTATATGGTTGAGTTTAGTTTAAATCATTTAACTTGAGAGAATTGATCAAAAGCTGCTATTAACAATTTAAAAAGATTAATTGTATTTCGAATTTAATCTGATAGGTATCTGGACTTCCAAATGAGAAAGAGGCTGTCTATGGAGCATTGGATAAATGGTCAGCTTGGGAAACAGAGTTTCCGTTAATTGCTGCTAGTAAGGCTTTGAAAATCTTGAGAAATAGAAATCAGTGGATCCGAGTGATTCGGGTATGTCAAAATCCATACTTTATTTACACATTTATGATTTCTTGCAAAAGATAATATATTATTATTATTGTTATTGTTTTTACTTCTTTCGCTTAGGTTGCTAAGTGGATGTTAAGCAAAGGCCAAGGGGCAACTATGACAACATATGACACTCTCTTACTAGCATTTGACATGGATCAGAGAATTGACGAAGCAGAATCACTATGGAATATGATATTACATACGCATACACGTTCTATATCAAAGCAGTTGTTCTCTAGAATGACCTCTTTGTATGATCATCATCATATGCCTGATCGAATTATAGAGGTATGACAAAAATGCTTTTCAGTTTTATGTATCTCACTGCTTCCTTTTGGCTGCAATTTTTAATGCAAAAAGGCTGGACTTTCTGAGGTTGATGAAAAGTTGAGTACATAGATCTTTAATTTTGCACAACCTTGTGGGGTCAAGACTCAGGAAACTAGAACTCAGCCTTTATACTTTTCAACCTAAGAGGATGCAACTTTTAAGCAAAAAGAAAAACTTAGCTTAAAAGATGCAACAAAACAACTTTACTCGTTTCTGTGCTAGATAATGGCAGAAAGTAGTATGAATAAATCATCACCGCCATTATATCAGAATAAATATCTTGATCTTCTTTTAAATAGTGTATGTGAATTCATTAGGTTTTTGCGGATATGGAAGAGTTAGGGGTAAAGCCAGACGAGGATACGGTTAGAAGAGTTGCAGGGGCGTTTAGAAAACAAGGTCAGGAAGATAGGCAGAGGCTTGTACTACAGAAGTACCTTGGTAAATGGAAGTATATACATCATAATGGTGAACGTGTCAGAGTAAGGAGAGATTTGAAACACCTTAATGTTTCCCTGAGCAGCTCGGTTTGATTGGAGAATTTGTTACTATTTGGCGAAATATAATTACTTAAACCAGAGTTCCAGACTAATCAGTACATTTAATGTTTACACCATGTGATAGTTTAAAGAAGTATTCCTCTTAGTTTTAGCAATATATCATTGTGTGAGGCTGCCAGTGCTAGCTTATTTTCTTGCTTCTGCACAACCTATCCGTAATCTCAAGTCTCAACTTAAGCCGGTTTTTGTCAATGCTTATATAATTGTACTGGATTGGGTGTAACAAACCTCATTTCGACCTTGTATTTGCAAACCTGAAGATGTATAGTTCCAACATTTGGAGTTTTCTGAATTACAATTTGCCTCAAATTTGGTCATTATTCGTCTTGTTATGCATCAATTTTCGAGTATTTATATTTTATAGATAGTGCTGAAGTCTTTCTATGGAAGAAAACACTTCTTCTCGTTTGCTTTGATTATGGAGTTATTTAAGAAGTGTTGTATATTCATCGTCTGCAGGTAAAAAAGTCATAACAAGAAGTCAAAATGTTCACCAATTTTTTAGAACTACTCAAAATGTTAATTTATTTGTGCTAGGATCAAAACAATCCGACATTTCAACAATTCCAATTGCTTATCTTCGTTTGAAATCACCTTTTTGCTATAATACTCCCAAACTAACCTAAAACTAAAAACGAAAAACTTAAATAAGTAAACCTACTAAGCCAATGACACAGCAATTGGACTACGAACTATATGAACACCATCTGCCCAGACCAACCACCCGAACTCATAACCTTTCCCTCCTTGCCCCTTGTCTTCTGCCACAGTTATAGTAAAGCTTTTCTTCTCACCAACTTTGCTAAAACGAAGTAAACGTGGCGAGACTTTAACCGAGACCCCCTTCGGAGGCATCACACGGGCGAAGTAGATGCTTTTACTTCCTCCAACATTGGTTACCGTTCTTTTTACAGTTACAGTTCCGTTCAGCTTGGATACTGAAAGTGAAGGGTAGTTGAGATTGTTTGATGAAGGTGTGTTGTTGAGGCACTTGAATGTTGGGTCGATGTTTGTGGCACCGTTGGTGCATAGAAAGAGGAGGTAGTCTGTGTAGGTGGCATCGTAAACAAGGCCTGGATCAGCTGCTTTAGTGGGCTGAAGATGGCCTGATCCGTACTGGAAGGGGTCTGCGCTTTTCCCTGAGGCTTCGGTGATTAGCTTTCCCATGTTGTTTAGTAAACCAGCTGCAAGGTACAATTTGAAAGATAATGAAAAAGTGAATATTTTTCATGTCTGAAAGAGTAATGCTATTATACAGATATGCATATCATCATCATATTTAGAGGGGACTTCGAACACATTCTATATTTGCAACATTACCCATACATGTATTTAATCACCCATTATTAAAGCTAAATGAGTTGCTAGTAATTAGTGTCATAGCATGCAAACCGTAAAACCAAATTTCCTATCGGACATGCATGCTGCATTAGCGATGATCAAGTTGGAGGCAAAGAACTTGCTGTATCTTTGTTATTTCACTACGGACCTTACGATTTTAATTTTTGTTGGACAATTCCTCCTTAGTAAGTTCACCAAGTAGTGGTCGGTTTAATCTTAAAAAAAAAAAAAAAAATTCACCAAGTAGAGTTACATTTTTAAATTTTGGTATACTGTCGTACTGATATAGCACTGCCCTTTTACTTGGTCTACCTTTCCGTGTATACACACACACGCGCGTGCACACACACACAACTTATATTACAGTACGTACCAGAGGTCATGAGGGCAGATCTAACAGCAGCACTGCTCCAAGTCGGGTGAACGGCTTTGACAAGAGCAGCTGCGGCTCCCACATGAGGACAAGACATGGAAGTCCCTGAAAGAATGTTAAATTTCACTCTACGAGGATCGTTCTCCAACTTTGTTGGAGACGATGCTCCACTCCATGCTGCTAATATATTCAGTCCTGGAGCAGTAATATCAGGCTGCAAAAAGAAATCATCATATTTTATCAAAAATATCAACATGTTGTAAGACAGTGACAAATGTTAGTTTTCGGTAACAACTTTGAAACTCATACATGTTTAGTTGGCAAGTTAAGAGCTCGAGTATTTTAGTTTTCTAAGCTTTAAAAAACTGAAATAAAGTCGAAAGAATCCAGTTTGTTTCCAAGTCTTAGAAAAGCCAACCTATTTACTTTATGAGAAGTGTTATTGTCAAAAGACTTGCCCAACAAATCGATGAATAGATGAACTAATGTGACAGTTGCGAGTTGGGAAGGAGCTAGTTTTGATCAAAATCTTTAAAAAGAAGCGTTCTCCCCAATATTACCAAAAAGAACTCATACAAGGTATGAAAAAAAACATATAGACTATTGGGTATTGGCCACTCTCATTTAAAGTTATTGGTTATGTCCCTGGTTGCGAGCACCACACATTTTGTTATGATGTCGCATTAGTCCATCTATTAGGCAATCTGTGCACTAAGAATAATCGTGCTATAAAATTGCAAGCCGAAAATATCCAAAATATTTACCTTGAGAATATCAGGGGTGAGTGAATTAGGACCCCGACTAGAAAAAGCAGCCATAGCTGGTGCAGGCTGACTATGTATCACGGTAGTTGCAGGCACAATATATGCCATTGGTGCCTCGGTAGAATTAATATATTTTAGGATTTTTATAGCATTATCTGAATTTACAGCAGTAGCTGGGAGAACATGAGAATCAACTGCTAGCTCTGCACCATTAGCTGGGCTGTTGCCCAATATATAGCCTACGCCACCGGCACGTTTAACCTCTTCGCCTTTTCCAACTCTAGTCCCATTTCCTCTTAAGCATAGAATTATTTTACCTTTTGCTTTTTCTGGGGATAGAGAGTTTTCTAAGCATTGCCTGAAAAATATTTGTATTAATATTGTAATTCCGAAAAATGATTTTTTGCCTTCCAGAAATTAACCAACAATGTGATAGGAATTACCCTGCAATATAAGTTTTGGGCACGTTCGATGCTGTTACCTGTGCTGCATAAGCTAGAGGGTACATTTTCTTCTTCAACTTGTATGAAGTTACTGTTTCTCCCTGGTAATACGAACAAAAAACGAATAGAGTAAGAAATTTGACGATGTCTTGAAAAATGTGGCGAGAAATATATATTCGATTTTGAGGAAAAGTTGATTTAGGTCCTAGTAGTTTGTTTGGAAATGTATCGTCCCAAATTGACAATGTATGTATTAACGTGTTGTATTTAAGCATTTTGGAAAATGTTACATGAGAACGCCAATTTTGATTATTTTAAGCCTCTAAGGTATTCTCCTAATAGGATAAAAATTAAAAGAGTTGATTATCTAATATTTTTATTTTATTTTGAAAACTACCTCAATTTTCATGCCATTTCCAAGCTCAATGGGTCCATAAAATTTTCGATCCACGCTACTCGCCCCAACGGTGATGATCCATGGGGCCTGGTTGGACAAAGTGGACGGTGTCGGTCCACTATTTCCAGCACTACAAACCACAACAATATTTTTCTTAATTGCATGTAAAGCCCCTATAGCTATACTATCTTCACTATAAGGTGTGATCTCATTCGACCCGATCGAAATACTCATCACATTGACCCCGTCTCCGATCGCATCATCCATCGCCGCTAACATATCCTCTGCAAAACACGTGTTCCCGTCCTCCTTGCCCTTGTTTGGGATGGCCCAACAAACCTTGTATATGGCTAGATGGACCAATGGGGCACCGCCTGAGGCAGTGCCTCTCGCGAAGCCGCCCCGTGCTGAAGCATTATGCACCCTTTGTCCACCGACTGTGGATGCCGTGTGGGTCCCATGTCCATCCTTGTCTCGGGGGGAACGGTAGTCGAGGGATGTGTTTAGTTTTCCGTAGTAGTGCTCGTAACCTTTAAGGTAGTATCGAGCTCCGATTAGTTTCCTAAGAAAAAAAAATGTAGCATGGTTAGATTTGTATTTTATTTGCGTGGAACTTACAAGTTATAATGTTAATATTCTTTTAATAAGGAGTCGCATTCTGTCAAAAGCTTAAAAATAATTTGTGAAAGGTTATCATTATGTGGAAATGTGATGAAATTGAGGCATGAGCTATAGGTTACAAATAACTTTTTTTTAGGTGAAGTGAAAATAAAATAAAAAAATAGGGCACGCAAGAGTTCGTGAACATGTGAACTTTTAGGGACCTACCATCTCAAAACTATAGCCATCACAAGCAAAACAGCAAGATTACCCACGATTTTATTTTTTGAAAAATAAAAAACAAGATTACCCAATGAGATGCATATACTTTTGTATGTACTATAATGCTTCTCTATATAACATTTGTAATTGATAATATGGTCCATGCAAAGAGAGAGCTGCATCATGATATTGCATTTTTGTGAAACCAGTTAGTAATTGTTATGAATTAACTTATTATGCTTCATGTTAATATAAATTCCTTTACGGGAATTACTAGGGAAACAGACGTTCTATATGACTGGTTCACAACCCGTTTGCATAAAAATGTGTCAAATGTATAAATAAAAAAAATTGATTAATATTTAAGTTTAGAGTAGACTCCCGTATGGTTCTATATTTTTATTTGAGTTAATTTATCAAATTCTAATTTATAAAAAATAGAAAAAATAAATTAGTTATTGAAAAACGTTATTTAACTATCCATTTTCTAATTTAACGGTGCCGTAAGCCGTCAAGTGACCGTTCCAAATAGTCACTCCTTCAGCACTCTCACATTGAGAAGAAGAAAAAAACACCTATTTTTAACATGTATTTTGATTTATTTATTTTTATCGATTTTAGCATTTCAGCACCTCCATAATTACGAAAAAATAGTTATAGTTTCGCCATCGTTGCTAACATGGTAATTTGACATACCTATAATCTTTTCCATTTGGATCAACAATTACTGGATGAGAGATGAAATTTCACACAAGATGTCGATAGAAAAAAAGGCAATAAATGAAAAATGAGTGATTTGTTTTGAAGGAAATGGACAAAGCTTAAAAAAGTATCATGTCTATTGTCTACAACCAATGGCACCAACCCATTCATGTAAAGACAGTATCCAAGGGGTCACTGTGAGTCCCAATTCATGTGTTCACTAAAAATGTCTTGTTTGGTACTATTGTTTTGGAAAATGTATTAAACTTTTAATAATGATTTAATTATATACCTTATCACAATTAGTAGGGTTGGTATAATAGGATGAATGTCCTCAATTATATCAGATAGGGCAAGTTGTTGACGTAGAGCTAATAGGGTGTTTAGCATTTAATTAAAAATAAAAATAAAGTACATGTTCTAAGCCCAAAAAAGTACTAATAAGTGATAACGGGATGTGCATGAAATTAGACTCAAAACACTGGTAAAAAGAGCTTCTTAATTTGGTAGTATGTTGATAAATTCTGGTTTAGATTGTGACTTGGGGGGGCCTTGGGGTTAATTTTTTCCTAGTATTCCATTCGGCTTTCTAATATTATTCAATTTGTTTTTGAAGTTATTTACAAATTATGAGTAAGCATCAATCGCATTTGGTAGAGACTTGTTTGTATTTTTCGGTTATGGTTTATTGTATTATAAGGACGTATCGAAAGATGGCTAATTATATATAACCATGTTTTTGTTGAAGGCACCATCTTTCTATCTATGTAATTAGTTTATTGTTTAATATCTTGGCTAAGAACAGCCGTAGTTCGTTACAAACTTAATTATATTAAGCCTCGGAATTATGATATTAATACCCAAACCTGAACAGTGAAATGTATTACAATTTTATAACTACAGTCGAAATAATTTAGTCTCTAAAGTCTATATAGCAAGCAAACGAATTTTAATTCCTAACCCTAAAATTTGTCACAAATGCAGATTTGGACATATGACCTAAGCTTATAATGTTACCACTTGTTACTCATCACTAATTGTTGTGCAACATATAATAGTTTTTCAATAATCAGCATAGTTTGCATTGTTTTTGTGTGTTAATGTGATTTTTTGTAAATAACATGAGCAAGAGCTAATATTATTCAACGTAGTTTGCATTGCATTGCATTGGTTAAAAAGAGAAGAAACAAATTTGAAAATTTATGGTAGAAAATAACATGGTCTTCTGCAAACTTATTTTAGTCAGTCCTGTAAAAGCTAATACTACCAAGTTTATTTTTTGGGTAGATTCCAAAAAATAACATGGTCTGTTTTCACCAGTTGGTGGTATATATAGTGCAGTTTTTTATTTTTGTTTTAGAATTTTTCGAAGCCAAATTATAATTAGATTATACAACAAAATATGCCATATTAGGAATATGAATACAAGTTTCTTTTATATACGAATGTCACATTATTGATTATGTACATAAATATATTGAAAAAGGTCATGTATAGAAATGAAAAAAAGAAAAAAAGTGACTCACTTGTTACAATTTGAGGAGTTAAAAGAATCTCCACTCTCGCAAATACCTTTCCATGATATTGGAATTGGTCCCATTTTTGCATCACTGAAGCTCTGTGACTCGGGCCAAACACCTACAAATTTGGATTTATATATGAAATGTCTTCACCCAATAAAAACCAAGCTTAATATTTATATTATTTACTATTTATTTAGATGTGTAGGCCATTATAACTTTATTAAATACTTCTCTGATAATTTTTGTCACCTTTTGATGAATATATGATATATTATACTGAATGTGGATAATAGTTTTGTGATAAAGTAAACTGTTCCGTTAATATTGTTCCTGTGCACATCCACTATATGTTGAACGTTCAAAACAAGTCTGAAATCTTGTTGAACTTTACTTATCCGTATTCGTTTTGTTTACTAAACATGATAAGAGCTGGGCGTTGTAAATATTGGGAAGTCTTTTCAAAATAAAGTTTAAGTTAAAGGAGTAATTTTTCCAGCTATGTTTTGAACGTTTTCCGGTGATGTTTTTTGAGATTCTAAAGGTTGTAAAGACATGTTTGTTATTATTGATAAAAGTTGGTCTTGTGCTTATTAAAAAAAAAAAACACTATATTTACTAAATTAACGTTAAATGAACATTTATAATGTTAATACATGATAAATGATATGTGTTTATTTAATGTATAATACACCACTTACCATATTTTAACACTATTTAATACATATAGATATATTTATCACATTTTTGTGTAATGATTTACACCCTTAGAGCAAATACTCATTCAAGTGTAACACAATGCGATATCTATTTTCTTTTTCCGATATCAAGCTTGCAGGTACTGTATGCTAAGAAATGAGTTCTATCTTCTAACAAACCCATCTACGGACTTCGTTGGTTGCAGCTTTAAAAAAACGATTTCTTGTCTAACTTATCATAGAATTGTTAAGCTTAAGAAGGACTTATCATATGCAAATAAACCAATTTATCTGCTTAAAAACTACAAGCAAGCAAGGCCTAATCTCTTAAGGATGATGGTTTATGACAAAGAAAAAGGTATAGAATTATATGATTGATTACCGCTATCCAAAAGGCCAACGACGACTTGTCTCCCGTACTTGGCTTTGTATAATAAGCTATCTTTATAATCCACATTATGATGCAAGTCCTTTTTATCTTCCTCTTCCAAGCCTATAAATTCCCATGACCTGGTTGTGTGCAATGAGTACTTCCTTGGATGGCTCGGAAACACCGATACTACTTCCACCATTGCTGATCACACCCAAAAAAATAAATATAAAATTATAAATCCATCAATTAAGCAGTAAACAAATTAAACAAGCATAACTATTCATGATATAGTACGCTATGTACAAGACTGACTGTAAAGATAATGTATCTCAATAATTTTAATTAATAGCTAAGTAATTGCTTTTGTATTAGAAACAAGCTCTTGCCGATTAATAAAAAGTTGTAGTACTTTGACGGTTTGCTTGGTCGGAAATAGTACTATGCTCAACTAATCAACTTAAATGTTTTGTTTTCTATGCGCCAATGCATTTAACAGGAATTAACTTAATTATTGAGTGTTTCTTTTGTTCCAAAACATGAAAAACTGAAAATCAAGCTTCTGTAAAGTTAACCAAAATATATTTATTTAGAAAGTAAACCAAGTTATGCTCTTGAATGCTGCAATTAGGTCTTGGTACTCAACTATAATGACGTGCTAAAATGAGCGTGACATAGAAGGCTGAGCGAACCGATTTATTGAACAAAAATAGAATTAGTGTATTATTTACCGGATAATCTTGCGGCTTCATCGGGGGTAAGAACTGCAGCGAACCCATTGATGCTGTGTTTGTAGCTATAAAGAAGAGAACTCTTAGCTTCATCAACTGACTCTTTCAAAGAGTACAAATAAGAATGGTGATGTTCTTCAATTTCAGCATGTGTCTTTTCTCCACTATGCTCTCCAAAATATACTATGTACACCTGTTCATATTATTACACTCTTTTAAGTTCAACAAAAATATAAATACAAAGGTCTTAAAAACAAATAAATAAATAAGTCATGAAAAGGATTTGTAACCTGTTTATCAAGACATGAGGCTAGTAGAGGTAAAAGGAGTAGAATAAGAAGAGAAATAGGAGTAGTTTTCTCCATAGATTATGCTATATATGAGAGAAAACCAAGATATATTTTTTGTGATAATAATTCACGTATTTATATAGTTAGGCAAATAGTGCCGTGTCCTTTATAAATAGCTTTTCTAAGAGTTCAAGTGAACCATATATAGCTCAACACATTATCTCATAGGTATTTAATTAAGATTCAATAAAGTATTTCGTAAGATTTGGTTTTTATCTAGAATAAACTACCGATAACAAAATCAATATTCCAATTCTCAACTTATTTAGCAAATTGTCTAATGTTTAATTATCCCCTCTAGTTTTGAGTTTTTATAACTTAACTATAGAAATTATGTGTAACTAGATAAATTGGATTTTTTGCTAATTAATTAAACTCAACACTAAAACTATATAAGCCAAGTAGATACTGTAAATTGTTCTGAACTTAAGACTCACAATCTAGTTTATAAGATTAAATTGACATTTTTTGTATAAAAAAAGGCTTATGCAAGTTTAGATATTTTTGAGTAAATTTTAAACGGGATAGAAGTAAGGTTGCATAAATATTTAATTTTAGCAATATTAACTTTGGCACATCATCATTTAATTACATGTTAAATGACACATGTGTAACTTAAATTTAACATTCACATTAGTGTATTAATTTAACAAAGTTATCTAATTTTAATTAAAATTAATTATTAATTGAAATGTCATTAATTAGTCATTTTGTAAATTCCACTAAAATAGGAACTAAAATAGTAATAGTTGAAATAGAGTTCAAGTTCAAATTAATGATATTTTGCCACATCATCAATTAACAACATTAAAAACATTGTTATCTTTAACAATTTTTTTAACATCTACAAAGATAACACATGATTTAACATAACTAATTGAGATAAAAAATTGTATTTTTAGCTAACTATTTTGGTTAAAGATAATAACACTATTGTAGATGCTCGTATATGGACAAATAACTAGTTACTCACACTGATCCTCTGGGATATCGTTTAACAGATTTAGCTTCTCAAGGAAATGATATGTTTGTTAACATTAGTTTAATTTTTTCTTCTTCTAGTTGGTTATTCCAATAGTCAGTAGTGTTGATTTATTAATTGTTTATGTGACAATTTCAATAAAACCAAATGAGATACAAGTTACAACAAACATTTTAAACAAAATAAACAAATGTGCCATCATGCATTTCATTCGACATATAGCGGTGAACCCATTTTTTTTAAGTTTTGTTAGAATCACTTTTCTTAACCATGAACCGATCTATTTATTAATTCAGTTAGCTTGCAAGTATAAGACTCATCATTATTGTATATATAGTAAAACCTCTATAAATTAATATTATTGGGATCATATACATTTATTAATTTAGAGATGTATTAATTAATAGATAATTTTATTATTATTTTTAAAAATATCGATTATATAAATGTACTCGTTAATGACATATAAAACTCATTTTATATTACTAAAAATACATGTTAGTAAAGTCAAATACACTACTTCACTTACTAATATATAAATTATGTTATATTTTAAACCGTGTAGTAAACTAAGAATATATATTAAACATATTAAACTAGTAAATACCTCCAAGTAGATTTAAACTTTAAAAAGAAGTAAATGGTTATAAAGTCATATTTTACTAAATCGTTCTAGTAATGTTTGTCATTTTCAATAATTATTAATTTATGATTTTGTGGGGATCAAATATTATATAAGGATGTTTTGAAAATTTATTATTTTATCGAATTTAATGATTTTTTACATTTACCCAATTGAGACCGGAGAAAAAAATTATTTTAAAAAAATTATTAATTTATGGAGGATATCCTGTAATACATAATACTACTATATATGCTTTGGAATAATATGGATACATTACTAAAATCTTATGCGAATAATATTAACGATATCAAAAAGTTGAAGTCATAGAAGTAGTTTTGGATTGCAAAAATGTCCAAATATTTAGCACTAAAACTGAAAGGACCACTTAAACTTGCATGAAAGCATGCGTGAACTAAGTTTTGACTCTCTATAGATGCATGGCCTATCTAAGATTGTTATATTGCGGATTCGAATTTCACTTGACCCCATTACGCATTACCTAGACGTTCATCGTTTTCGTGGTAATTTGTTAATGAATAATTCGTATCGGGTCTTTTAATATATCAATTTACCCCTCGCCGACCTAGGCCTTTCCAGCATCCCACTTAAGCTCAATTTTATTGCTTTTTAACTTATCCAACAAAATGATTCAGTGAACCAGAAAATGTATCCAAGCTGAAGTAGTTTTGGTAGGAAAAAAAGAGGATATATCCCAAATGTTACCAACCTTGTAGCTTCATTCATTTGTCCCAAAACGACATTGTTTGTTAATTAGAAAAATAAGTTTAATTGGCCCATCAGGTGGCTCGTTGTTCTGCCTAGTCTGTGGCTGAACCTGTTTGTTGCGATATTAAGTTAGTGTTACACCTGGTAGCAGTGCCAGCCCGAAGATCCTCAACATCTTAGATGGACCGAAAATTTATGCTCACCCTAATCGGTTGGATGTCTTATTGATCATTATCAATATGCGCACTCCCTAACAGATTATAATTATGTAACAAATTCTCATCGCTAATCCAGTCGATATTTATGTAAACGAACAACCAATACGTGGTCGTGCCTTCCAAACGAGAAGTCATGTCCCACTAATAGATTTTTGCACACGCTTATGGAGTCTTAAAATACGCATGCAACATTTTTGTCACTTGAAACAAACACTTGTTGCCAATTTTGCATAAAATTGTATCCAATATCCGACTTCATTTACACCAATTATTTTTCCTCTTACCTTTTTGATTGTCAACAACTGAGTAATATGTCATACTCACAAGTCACAACTTTCTATAAAGCAATTGACATTCCTAGAAAATGTTTGTGTAAGTGAGTTGAAAGTGGTCCAGTTTAAACCCACAAACAAACTTTTTTCACAGTTGATCGATCAATCAGTCAACTAAACAACTAAAGAGTAGTAGTGTAACACAATTTTCTACTCCTATTACTTGATCAATCAAATTTTTTTCATAAATAAATAAATACTACAAAAAATTGTGATGATAGCAACAAATACTTTTTTAAAAATTGTTGATAATGTGAGCGTCGATAAATTATAACAATTTAGTAACAAAATTAGTTGCTATTCTATTATTAAAATTTAACGTCTCTCGTTTTACCAACAGATTTCAAAAAGTTTGTCTTTTGTATACGGATGTTTTTTTTCCTAGTGAAAACAAAACGTCATACTTATGTTTTGATTGTAAAGCACATGACCACAGTATGGCTCACAAAAGTAAACAGACTAACATAGAATTCATCAATTTCAGAACCAATGAATACTTCATAATTGTAAATTCAATTAAATAACATACATTTTACCACATAGAAGCATTGTTATATACACGTTTATTGAAAAAGACCGTTCAAGATCCTCACTACCATGTTTTTCTGGTCTTCACCACTTTTGGGAGTTCAAACATAGAAATTCCTTTAAATCCAAATATTGTTCTCACGAAACCACTTTTTATCCTTTTAAAAGGAGAATCTTTCGCAACGATACAATGGACATTATCTTTATGTTACATGCATCGTGCCTTATGGTCGAAACCCGATTCGTAAACACTTAAATCCGTATCCCAACCCGATTACTTTCGAAAATGAAAAAAAAAATCGACCTCGACCCGATAAAAATCGGGACCCAACTTTTTTGGGACCCGAATTGTCGGGATCCGGTAGGGTCGGGATAGGTTTATCCCGAATCTCCCGACATTTTTTTTTTTTACGACGTCATTTTTTATTTACAATTTTCATTTGAAAAGTCTAAACATGTTATTAACATGAAACATAATTCTAGTTTAAAAATAACATTCCTAATAAATGAAAAAATAAATTAACATTTAGTAGAAAAAATAGTGTGAAACTACAAATAAGGGAGTAGATAAAAAAATTGATACGTTCTTTATCAGATTCTTTTAGTATTTAGTTTTATTCACTCAATTAAGCAACAATTATCATGCTAAATGAGATATATTATCATTGTAATTTTCATAATCGGAAAATAATAATCATTTATCTTTCTTGAAAATAACAATATAATTTTTTAATTTAAATATATTTTTTATTTTAATATTTCATATATTTAAAACTACAAATCTATATTATATTTATATAATTATAACTAGTATATTAAACAAAAAGGATTGTTTCTCATATGGTAGAGTGTTTATACTATATACTAGAGGTACAAGGTTTGATTCTCATCACTTGCATTTCATATAAATTAATTTATATTTTATATAAAATATAAATTTATTAAAAAATCGGGTCGGGTCGGAACAGCCGACGAAATCAAAATTGTCACCCGATCCCGAAATTTGTCGGGTCGGAACAAAACCCGACATTTTCGAGTCGAGAAATTTCGGGTCGGGTCGGGATTCGGGATTTTTTTTTTCCAGCCCTAGAATTATGATAGAGCTCTACAAAGGTGCTCAAAGGTTAAAATCGACAGCTTTTTTCCAAAATACAAGATAAAATATCGTTATTTTCTCAATATGAAAGGTGGTGTGGTCACTTTTAGCCTATTACTAGTTACTCCGCTGACTACCATGCGATTAATATAAATGCATTTCTTAACTTTGGCCTTGGATGGTCTGCTGGTCGATCCAATCCTCCATCACTTCGAAGCTTTGATCGATAATTAAACAAAAAATATATAGAACCCTAGAGTTTAGATTGTGACAAGGTCTAGAGAAGTAATCTCCTCCAAAAGAAATGGATATAGTAATCAGTATAATTACCATATGAATCAAGAATTCCACCTTCATTAGCTATTAATGGGAAAAAAATACATTTACTATATCAAACTATAGTGTTAACGATTTGGGTACCGACCTTTCAAATTTTTCAATTTGGCTACCACACTATAACAACTTTCCAATTTAGGTACCACCGTCTAAATAAATCACGGAATCATGTCACGTAATATTTGACAAACATTAATTTGATTGGCTAATTTGACAATTTTGCACAAAAATATGTCATATTAGAAAAAATTTTCCCCCAATTTAACACAAAAAAAATTAGCATATAATCCAAATTTTTGTTATGTGTGAAATTGAGAGAAACGTTTTTATAGGATGGCATATTTTTGTGCAAAATTGTCAAATTAGCCTCTCAAATTAATGTTTGTCAAATGTCACGTGACATGATTCCGTGATTTATTTAGACGGCGGTACCTAAATTGGAAAGTTATTATAGTGTGGTACCTAAATTGGAAAATTTGAAAGGTGTGTACCCAAATCGTTAAAAGCAGATAGTTTGATGTACTAAACGTATAAAACCCCGCTATTAATGTAACTAACAGCATAATATGCTATTAGACACTGCATTAGCTATTAGCTATTAGCTATTTAGACACTTGATTTTGTGACAAGCTCTAAAAAAATTAACAGCCATCAAAAGGTCTAATCAGCCGCCAAAACTATAATTACTTCATAAAAAATGTACAAATCATAATATAGTTTGAGTTATTGACTAATAATGCTGAGAAGCAACAACAACAAAGAAACTGAATGAATTTTCTTTTGAATGTAACCTAAGCAACTGATCAAAAAAAAAATGATGGAGAAAAGACTATAATTGTTGTTTGGCTACTTCATGCACCCTCATTCTTGGCAGTTAAGAGCATTTCCAGAATATCAGCATTCACCTTTTCCGAATCTGCATAAAGGTTGAAATTACTTTTGAAAGTACCATATACTTTTAAATTACACTCTTAAGGCATTAATTTGCTTAAAACAAAGTATTAATAGCAACCTATCTTTAATCACAAATTAGACACCAATCTAAACTACATACAGCAACTAGTATACTAATTAACCTATCAGAAGTCACATGTGATTACAAGTTTAAATTTAACTTTTCTGTACTAATAAATTTGTGCTTTAAAAATTGGTTTGATTGAACAATTAGTACACAGCTACTAACTTTGCGTTGTAATTTTGATAATGTCATACTAATTTTACGATTTTGTGTAGATCTATATCCAAATTGTGAAATTTGATGGTGTGTTTTTGTACTTGTTACGATCCGGTAGGTTACTGTACTTGATAATATTTTTCCTTCTTCTTTCTTTTATTTTATTGAAAACTAAAATAAAGAAACAAAAGGTAGTGCCGTCATAATTCATACCTCTCGCATTTCTTCAGGGCTCTTGAATCTGGTTAAATCAATGATTGGAGCAGAGATAAGTTGTCGTCAAGTAGATGATATTGTGGCATTTGCAAGCTCTTTCAATAAAAACACAACCTCGGTGGGTGTTCCCAGAAGATATCTTGCATTAGATCTTTTTCGTCCAACAGTACATGAAAAATAATTCTCACTCTTCAGGTCAAGCACAGATGAACCCTCATGAATCGCCGTTCCATTGTACATACCGGGCCATGAACCACCCTTGATAAGGCTTAGTTTCTTTTCCATGCTTGATAATGAATTGTAAGCCTTCTTTTGAGACACTTTTGGCTTGCATTTGATTTTTGTTGTAGATGATGGCTTCACTACCATAGGTCGCACTGGAGGAGCTGGTTCAGAAGGTAACTCTGGCTCGAAAAATGTGTATATATCTTCATCCTAAATTAAGAAAAGTATAAATTAACAAAACATACTACTTTTGAAACTAAATTACAAAAAACATACCCTTTAACTATCAAAAATATACATTTATTCTTTTCTTTCTCTATCTCTCATTTACTCTCTCTCTCCTCCCTTATTATCTCTCTCCTCCATTCTTCTCTCTCTCACCAATTCTTCTCTACATCTCTCTCTGATCTTAGTCTCTCTCTCCTCCATTGTTGTTTATATATTTCTTTTATATCACACTTTATCTCTCTCCCCTCCTCCACCACGAAAACCCGCCACTAACTACCGAACACCATCTAAATTATATAAACATCTATATACATATAAATACATATATATATATGCATACGTAATACACAAATATTACACTGGTTGATACCCCGTAATATATGAAAAATATATGAAATTGGTGAGATTGTTTTCTATCTCATAATATATGAAAAATATATGAAATTGGTGAGATTGTTTTCTATTTATTGAGGTTTGAAACTATTGTAAAACTTGTGGGTTTCAAGTTGAAGGAGGAGAATCCATATGTATAGTATTGAGAGAAATTCATATGTACGGTATGAAGTTTTAAAATTAGGGTATGAACTCTTTTTTAGATATTTGATTGTGATTCAGAACATTTAGGGTATGACATTTTAAAATTAGGGTATGACATTTTATAATTAGCATATGAATATTTTGTGAGTTTTTAGTCATTTTGAGAGAGAGATGAGTGATTAGCATGTGTTAGAAAGAGGTGCGATTATCGTGTGTTAGAGAGAGAGGTACGATTAAAGAGAGAGAGTTGCGGTTAGAGAGACAGAGGTTAGATTATGGTTTGATTAGAATTAGAGAAATAATAAGTATATATATGTATGTTTTTTGTAATTTAAGTTTTGGAGGTATGTTTTTAGTAATATAATAGAGTTAATGTATGTTTTTGTTAATTGCCCCTTAAGAAAATCATAAGATATTAACGTGTCTACCAACCTTTCCCTTTAGATTGTTTTCAAAATCTAAAACAGAAAACTACAAACAGGGCTTATTTAAATTATTATTTTTCACTACCTATTTAAGGAATCATAATAAGAAAAGCTTATTCATGATGGTCTAGACTTTTGTTTCGTGAAGTAACATTTACAAACAAGGTTTCAAATGGAAACTATGGTTATTGATATAAGCTTCATATTGAACAAAGTAATCAACAACATACAGATTCACAGTAGTTCTGCTATCACATACCTTAGATTGAAAGTGCCCAACAGATAATACATAATCAATCGGTTCCTTCATGCCTTTGTTGTGTACTATTTCTCCTAAAATTCGATCAATTGCCGCACCCTATTCAAGAGATACACCATATATAATATAAACATGTTAAACCAATATTAATTCTACAGCCAATTTTTTAAAAACAATACAAAATAACGGTCGCAAATTTTCATTTAGTGGATAAAAAAACAATATCCACACCTTTGTGACACCAACAGCTCGGGCCTCAACAGAGCGGCCACCTTGAATCACATCAACAGATGCATTCGAGATTGGTCCCGTCCATAGGTGCTGCAACATATCCCTTGCTTGAAGTCTTCCAAATTCGACATCTGCAATCATAATAGTGTCATATAGACATAATATGGAGATCTATTTTTTTGTGCGAAAACTCGATACTTAACTTCGAGAAAATAAAGAAACAATATACCAATAACCATAGCCAAAAAGGATCAGATTACAAAGCGACAAACCTGCATACTTGTAATTCCAAAGAAGTGAAGTCTCACGGAGCTCGACATGAGACCGAGGTGTTCTTTCAGTGAAATACTCAAAGACATGCTGAAATTACCAGAAAAGATTAAAGATTATAGTCAGGATGAGATATACTCACATGTCTGCTTATGTTGCACATATATAAATGAAACTATTATTCAAAATCTTTATCAAGGTTAATTAGCTTGCTTATCTAATTGCTTGCTTTTTTTAGATGAATTTTTTTCTGTTTTCTTCCTCACCTAATTATATTCGATTTTTATAATAAAAAAAAAACTCTTATTCTATTTCTGGAAGGTTGTAACTTATTCTTTTTATTTATTGGAAGGTTATTACTTATTCTTTTATAACAACCTTAACACTGTCAACCCAATCCATATGTGCATTTTCAGGCATTGTTGTCATCCAATCTCCTTTTGTAAGGCGTAAGAACATCCCATGTTCGGCTGCTAACCACATATCATACTCTCCAAAGTTCTGCACAAATGGTAGTCTTATAGAGAAGAAACGATATATGAGAATAAAAAAGTAGAGAATTTGAAATACAAAATACCTTGTCAAGGACAGTTCGATCGCTTCCACTGAGAATTATAACAGTAGTCTTTGGGTCACTGCAAAGGTTCTTTAACGGTTCTTTTAAATCTGGATGCAATTTCAGGTCCATTTCTTTCAACTGATCGCCTCTCCTCCCTTGGGCATCCAAAGGTTCTGTTAAGGTTGAATTAAATCCCTGCAGATCCACAGTGAATAGTTACCACGTGAAAATACAAGTCTACAAAAAAAAATTAAACTAGAAATAATGCCTTTAAAGTTAGTGTTAATGATAGGGATTTACCAGTATGAGTAAACGGTTATTAGATTGCAAGTAACGTTGAGTAGCAACACTAACTGGTAAAGGAGGTGGAATTTGTCTAATGCGTAGTTGAGCTTCCACAACGGTGTCATTGAGTTCACTACAAAAGTGAAATCGAATTCTAACCATATCAAACAACTGTAAAGTTTAATTAAAATTTTGTAGTTAGTTAAAAAAACAAATAATTTACACACTGACATATCATTTTAATTTTGTCAAAATTGTTTATTACTCCCACACTTTCTTTTTCTATATCATCTACAAAAGCGGGAAATAAGTAGGATATGATAATAATTGCTAACTTTTATAAGTTTGTGTAGATAGTCAAAATTTGATGATACGTTGTTGTGTGAAACTATAAGTAATTCTTTCTAGAAAATAACCTTTTTCAAGTTGACCTTTGGGTTTTTGTCAGACACATTTGGAACAAGAAGTAACGAAGATGATATCAAACTGTAAATGATAGTATTAAACTGAAGAGGAGACCTGACAAAGGTCTCGGCCCATTCTTGAGATGTATGAGAAGTCACATGCATGAAATTGTGGTGGTGTCGCTTTTCTCTTTCAGTAGCTGACATGTTCAAAGCATAACCTATTGAAGATGCAACTTCTGTAATATTCCAAGGATTTACCAGTATAGCTCCAGCGCCAAGAGATTGTGCAGCACCTGCAAACTGGAAGAAAGAAAAATGCAGATATTAATAAAAAGTATTTTAGACTATCACTAAATGAAAGCGAAAAAATTGCAGTTCTGAGTTACCTCACTAAGGATGAGCACCCCTTTCTTTGAAGCTTGACAAGCTACAAACTCGTAACTGACAAGATTCATTCCATCCCTTAAAGAAGTAACAAGTGCCACATCTGAACCAGAAGAATAAAAAGGAAAGGGTTAAACAGGAAATCACCATATGAACAACGAGCTACAAGTTAGCATACAATCTAATATAACCTTTTTGTTCAACTGGTTGCCTAGTAGTATTTTCAATTTAGGCTATACAAGATCTTTTTGTGTTATGCTAAGGCTATTATTTTACTTAAGCAATCTCTTTTTTTCTTTTATCCTCTTTGTGTGACTACCAACCTTTCTTCAGAACCGACGGTTAAGCAAATATGTGCAACAATTTCATTTTCTGATGTGGTACAGTTAACGAATAAATAGATAACAAAAAGAATAGTACCTGTAACAGCATATAACGCACAAAGCGCGTGGAAGTCAAGAGATCGGTCCTATAGAATAAACCATTAGTTCATCTGATTAGTCAAATTAAAATTGGAAATTTCATTGCAAAGGTAAGACCGTCATGAAAGTCTATACCAATGAGAGGAAGAACTTAGCAATTCTGACGGACAGATATTAGCTAATATGCTCATCTAATTTTTATGAATAGAAATTCAAGTAACAAGGTGGAAACTGACCAGATGATGTATCGGAACGGTCGTAAGTGTACCATATTTTCCATTGATACGCCCGACAATTTCATGAACCTGGCAAGTCAGCTTCTGGTCTGTCAATGAAAGAGAAGGTACAAAAAATAGTTAGCATCCTTGTCAAGCAATTCGTAACAAGCTTGTGCTTTGAGAAGAAACTCACACTCAGGAACATCAGTCCTTGTCGGCACAGCAATTTGGAGTAAAACAACTTTATCTCGCCAGTCTGGATTTTCTTCCAAAAATTTCTCAAATGCTAAAAGTTTCTGAGGGATTCCTTTAATCATGTCAAGTCTATCAACACCCAACATCACCTGCCAAATTCATTTAAATAGAAATTGAACTCCAATATGAAAACCAAAAGTTCTTTACAGCAGAACTATTTGGCAAATATAAAACTTCTAAGTACCAAGGCAGCAAAATTATGAACTGACACTGCTGATACTAAACTACATATCATAATATAAATGTTGACCTGTAAAAAAAAAGGATACCTTTCTTCCAGCAAATCTTTCTTGTAGTTCTTTGACGTGGTACTGGACTTGAGGAAGTTCAAGTGCTCGAATGAATCTCTCAGAATCAATGCCTATGGGAAACTGGATTCCAAATTCGCAAGAGAGAATAAAAAAACTGATCAGCATAAGATTAAAGCAGCGAGTTGTTGATATGATTACCCAATAACCAGTTTTTCCAAATTCAACGAGCAAATAGATCTCCAATTTCATTGATGAAAAAAGTGAAAAAACAAACAAACTATATCACACAAAATATGTACCGCTGCCACACGAGTTAGCTTCCCATGATCCTCCACTCCATCAGGTGTACCCTCAAGCCCAAGAATTCGTGTACAAGCACTAACAAAATGCCTTGCATAATCGTATGTATGGAATCTGAAACATTAATAATAGAACTAGTTAGCTTACATGGGAAAAAATCATTATCCGGGACGGGCGAAGAATTTGAAAAATATGCATTTACTAGTTAGCACCTAGACGTATGTATCTTTTAAATCTGGTACACTGATGCGATGATTGTTTGGAGGGGAGATGTTTTTTTTGGAGAGGAGCACGAGGGGTATACTTTGTGAATATGCCATATTTGTACCATTAAGAAGTCATCACAGGCATGATATGAGTTATACTTATTTACACCCCCTATAATCCTAAAACTAGATCCTAACATAGTCTAAGGTGGGTTCCACGGTACAAAATTTTTGATACCCTTCTTGTCATTACAAACTTGTGTACGTCGTGGACAATTTGCATTTGGATAAAACCTGAGTTTACAAAACTATAACTAACCACACACACACACACACACATACATAACATATACTACACATAAAGACTGACCCGACCAAATCAGCAGCAAGAACAGATTTCAGCAGCTCAAATCGAGATGGGAGTGTCCTATGAATTTCAGAGGAAGGGAAAGGGGTATGTAGAAACCACCCAACTTTCATCTTACTATTGTACTCTTTTAGGCATTGAGGGAGAAACATTAGGTGATAATCATGGCACCAAATTATATCCCCTTCCTGATAATTTGCGTTCACCACGTCAGCAAAAAGTTGGTTTGCTTTTTTGTAAGCATCAAATTGGGATTGGAAACTTCTAGTAGTAGCTAATCTGTCTTCTTGTGGGAGTCCCAAGTAATGGAAAAGTGGCCACAAAATGTTGTTGCAATAGCCGTTGTAGTACTGATGAACTATCTCTTCGTCCAGGAAGACCGGGATACACCTCTATAACCGTATTATCAATTTGAAATTAGAAAGTGAAAAGAAAAAAGTTCGAAGTTCAAGTATTTCAACAATTTTGCCGAGAAATATGTAAACTAACCTTTTCAGCAAGAGCTTTAGTGAGTGTCTTTTGTCCGATTTCATCTGGTACATTTACTCCTGCCCACCCAATCCAACGGGCTTCAAACTCGTTGACACCTTTAAGAGAAGAAACTGATATCAAAATACATATACAGATAAAATAAAAGGAAATCACATTGAAATAGCATGGCTAAGCAATATATAGCTAGCGATATAAATGTTTAATAAGTTGTTGTCTTATAAAAATTAAATTGTTTTGGATCCGACTACATACACATACACCGATTTGTGTTTTTGTTCTAGACCACCTTCTATTGATTTGTGAAAAAAGAAAACACTTCAGAATCGGCATTGCCGCATTATTATATATGCATACCTACTGAGCCTCATCATCGATTGTCTTGAAAAGCTTAAATTGTCATTGCCACAATATGTGTACATACTTAATGATAAGCAATATATATATATAAACTTGATGATAAAAAGTTAGATTAGCAATGTTCTTAAAAGCAAACATTGTTTGGAAATGGGTCTGACAGAGTATGCTATAGATATAACAATTTGTATTCAGATTTCCAGTCACCTTTTTATTGGATCATAGGGAATGGGAACACTGATAAAAATACGTCAGAGTTGTCACTGCCACATTCAAATTATGTATGCATACCATATTCTACCAAGTTAAAGATAAACTTTACCCATAATAGGTTCACCAGGACTCTTGTATTAGCAGTATCTATGATTATACTTTAATGTTAAATGTTCGATTATCAGTTGTCTAAAAAGTAAAACCTTACTGCTAGAATATGGGCCCTAGTAATGCTACCCATACACTACTCTGTACCAATGACTATACCTTATGTTAAATGTTCGATTATCAGTTGTCTAAAATCTTACTGCTAGAATATGGGTCCTAGTAATGCTACTCATACACTACTCTGTATCTAAGATTCTAAATTTCATATTAGTCCATAGAGAAAGAAAACTTGAAAAAAGTACTACAGAATTGTCATTGCAACATTTTTAGTAATTGGTTGCAGCATTTGAGCAAATAAGCTGTATATTTTGGGGTCTATGAAAAGGCTAGCTAAGTTCATCCAGCTTACAGCTTCTAGCTTTTTCAGGCCAGAAATAAAAACCCTGAAAACCACAGATGTCAAGCTGGTCAACCAAATACAGACTTAGCTTTTAAGTTAAAAGCTGAAGCTAAAAATGGCATATATGTATGTATGCATATGTTATTAATTAAATTAAGCTTCTTCATAGACAAACTTTTACCTAAAAGGGCGCTAACTAGGCCTCCGACACTAACTTCTAACGTCCACATATCTTCGCTTCGTCTCACAGCAGACACAGGCAACCGGTTTGCGACAACCAACAACCGTTGTTTCTGAGGCCGTCCATCTTCTCTCTCGAGCCCTTCTTTTAACCCTCGTGCCACCTCGATTCCTTGCAAAAGCTCTTCCTCTGATAGCAAGTTATCACCCTCGTATACACATTGTTCCGCCTCTTTGCTCAAAGGTAACGATGACTTGTTCAGTTTCCTTCTCTCTCGTTCTTTCAATAGTCTCTCTAGTCTGGTTGAGGGTGTGCCTTCAAGGTAGCTATACTTCGTACCCGGCATATGTGAGGTCTGCAAATTGTCCTGTAGTTGTAAAAAAAATATGAAGGTTTCTTTTTACAAAGATAAACAAACATCCGAATTGACAGATTAACATATGGTTTTGACTTTTGAGGAGGACGGATCTTTCTACATGTAGGGAAAACATTCCATTTCACGTCCAAGCAAAGCAGAAAGATTTCTACAGCAAAATGTATAGGCAACAATTAAGCAAGAAAAAATTTCTGATCCCTTTCTCCTACCTCTGCCTTCTTTAGTGTTAACAAGTTTAACAGGAAATGGTTCAAAATGTGGGTAAACCCACAGCCTTTTCATATCATAAAATCACATTTATTAAATTCTTAAAGCTGATTAAGATTTCAGTATCCCAATTATTTTTTCACATCTGTTATAAATATGATTAATAAATTCACGATGGAGTAATTCCTTGGGTTCCAATAACTTCAAAATTTCAATCACAGACTATTTAACTTTACGATTCATATCTGAGGTTGAGTTGTCCCCTATACCACTTGCACCGAAATTTACTCAAGAAAGTGAATTTCAAAAACGAGGTCTTTTTAAGTAAGTATCCAGTTCAGTTACCCATTCAACTTCCGTCCTAAATTACTTAAGAATATAGGTCCTGGCTTTGAGACAGTTATGTTTAGGATTTCAACGACTTATGCTGAATTTGCCAAAATCAGCTGAATTCTTAGAAATACCTCAAAACAATCTGTCCACACATTTCTAGAAACTGCCAAGCGAAACTCCAAAAGAATAACCACTTCCAAGAGCAGCTTAAATTTCTTATCAAACTTAATATCTGAATATGTTCGAAACCTAAACAAACCCAATTGTCAGATATCGATGATACTTCGAGCCTGATAATACCAAACACTAGACACAACAAAAATCAACAAAATAAAAGTACGCATTGGCGTAACGAAACAAAAATTTAACCTTCTTTACCAGCACAATGTAGATAACGAGAAAACAAAATTGTGGGAAAACAATACCAAAATTGTTCTGAAGAATGTTATCGACTCATCCCTGATTATAGATACTCATATATACCCAAGTATTGTATAAGTAGATGACGAAAAAGATATTTCCCGTAAACCAAAAGTTCGGCAAACAGAAAAAAACACTGGCCTATTGAAAAAAGAAATTAAAGTTATTCAAGAACTGTTAATCCAGATATCAAAAGAATAAACACTTCCAAAAGCAGCTCAAATCTCCTATAAACTTATTATATGTATGATGGAACCAAACAAACCCAATAGTATGATGTCCAAGATACTAACTTCGACTCTGAATAAGACCATTCCCTAGATATAACAAAATCAACATATAGAAATAACACTGGCCTATCAAAAACAGGAAATTACTTAAAATTAAATGTCATCAGCTGAATCGGCCAAAATTTCTGAAAACCGTTCCCGAACAAGGTCTTTAACAACATTTTGCAAAACTAGAAATTCAAAATGGAACACAATCACCACTTCCAAATGCAGCCTAAATTTTTTATCAAATTTTCTAATTATTTTAAAGAACAAGTAAGATCCATCACTAGACATAGCATTAGCCAGACAGTAAAGTAGTTTAAACCTATCAAAACAAGAATTAAAATTAGTCACAAACACAATGTGGTAAAATGAGAAACAAGATAACGGGATAATGTGGGTAACACCAATCGAATAAATATAACAAGATTCAACTTTTATCAAACTATTAATCTGTATATTGGCAAATCCAAACATACCCAATAGTATTATCCCCAACATATATAACACCGATCACGCAATCACTATATATAACAAAATCCAAATTTTTATAAAACTCTTTATCTATGTACTATAATGGGAAACCAAACATACCCAATAGGAGTAGTATTTACCCAAGATACATAACACCAATCACCAGAGATAGCAAACTTCAACATTAAACAGTCAAAACAAGAAATTAAACTTACCCAAGTGTATAATACCCAATGTGGTAAAACGAGAAACAAAATTGGGGGATAATGTGGACAACACCAATCGACTAGATATAGCAAGATTCAATTTTTATCAATCTTTTAATCTATATATTGGCAAAATCAAACATACCCAATAGGCAAATAGTAGTTTACCCAATATAAGTAACACCAATCACCCGACATAACAAAATTCAACATTAAACTGTCAAAACAAGAAATCAAACTACTTCAAGAACAATGCAGATAACATTAGCCATACAGTAAAGTAGTTTAAACCTATCAAAACAAGAAATTAAACTTAGTCACAGACTCACAAATACAATGTGGTAAAATGAGAAACAAGGTTGGGGGATAATGTGGATAACACCAATCAACTAAATATAACTTTTTCTTTTAAAACGCGCTTCGTAGTAAAAAAGCTCGATAGCTCGATTCAAAGATTGAAAAAAACTTTAAACGCTCTCTTTTTTAGGCCGCTATAAGCTTATGCTTTTATCTTGCAAAAACACTTTAGCTAGGATTTTTCTTTTTAAACCACTGCTAGATATAACAAGATTCAACTTTTATCAAACTTTTAATATATAAATTGGCAAAACCAAACATACCCATTAGTATTTACTATTTACCTAATACATAACACCAAAATTCAACATCAAACTGCCAAAACAATAAATTAAACTAATACAAGAACAATGCAGATAATAACAAACATAATCAGAAGAAAAATAAAATACCAAATTGCTGCGATGAATGTGATTGGTGTCGTTAGATTGACTCATCAGCAAAACTGATAAAAACCCAAAATTTATTAGTAAATAAAGAATAATATTCACTACCCATAAGCTAAAATTTGATCTTTTATAATATATTTTCTCATCCACGGAAAAAACTCCTCCACTTATCCGTTTACTTAAAAATCTAATTAAATCTATCTATTTCTACATCTATTTATCCATTTATCTATCTATATGTATAAAATTATATATATATATATATATATATTTATGTATATATATATATATATATATATATTTATGTATATATATACGCAGGCAACTTTTAAGCCATGCAGATGAAGGAGTTGCAGTGGCTACTTTGATTTTTTTATTTTTTTTATTTTATTGAATTTTAAAATATTTTATCAAATACTATCTCAAAAATAGTTACTTAGTAATATTATCAACTTATTAACCTTAGGTTTTAATGTTTTATAATGTTGTCAATTACACCCTTGAAAAATGAATTTTAGGCTTATGAACACCATCTAGCCTTGAAAAGGGAATTTGTAAATATATAATAGTTGGAATTTATTTGTAGAAAAGAAAACGAATGAGATTATTTTGTAAGAGAATTGTAAACAAAATTGCATGTAAGTGAAATGTTACTTCCTATAAAAGCAGTAGTAAACAAAAATACAGTAAAACGAAGAAAACGAGTAAACATTCTGGCTTTTTGGCTTCTCTGGTTAAATTCTATATATTTGAGTAGAAATCATGTTTTTGAGATTATTTTGTAAGAGAATTGTAAAAAAATTGTATTTAAGTGAGATGTTACTTCCTATAAAAGCAGTAGTAAACAAAAACACCGTAAAACGAAGAAAACGAGTAAAAATCCTGTCTTTTTGGCTTCTCTGGTCAAATTCTATATATTCGAGTAGAAATCATGTTTTTTGGCCTTTTTCAATCTTTGGATATTTTAATACTTTTATTGTATGGATTTTAATCAGAGTAAACCGACATGTAAGGAATTTGAAATAAGGAATGTAACTATGTAACTAATTTTTTTTCCAGGGTAAACCGACGTGTCGTATATAAATGTAGCGTGAGACCAAAGTACTAAAACCAAGACATGTAAGCCAAAACTGAAAAAAAAAACTAATTAGTCATCATGATGCAATAATTTTAAGGTATTGTTTGTAATTTCATATATTTTGTAAGGTGTTCTTGGTAATAAATGTAAAATTTACAAAAATATAATATGGGGATATATCTGGAATGAATAAGGTTATATGATTGGATGACGATAGGTGGTGGGTTCCAACTAGCACCAACAAAATGCCAACTTGCAGTTTCGTCAATTTAAAAATACATAATTTTGAAATGTAAATTTTATGCTTTTTAAACGTTAGAATTGTAAATTTCAAAAGTTAGTCAGATAACATGCTAAATTATATAAATAATTTTTTAAATTTACAATTTCGATATTTAAAGTGCACAAATTTTAGGTTTCAAAATTACATGTATTTCTATTGTTTCTTATAATTTGGGACGAATGGAGTATATCACTGGTAATTGTGTGTAAAAATATAGAAAATAAGTGTAGTTATTATACATATATATGAAGAATAAAAAATAAGATAAAATATATGAGAAAACTTAAAATAATTTTGAGTGGTTAAAGATGAATAAAGAGTCTTGTTAGTTTTTACTTTTTATATTTTTTCATGAGAGAATGTCATCATTCTAATTAATAAAAAAGTACATGGATATTTTTGAAAAAAAATGACAAAATTTAATAGGTTCAAAAATTTTGGATTAACTTATTATAGTATTATATTTAGTGGAATTTTGTATCGAAACGCATCCCTCCATCATTATCACTTTGCTTGTATCTTACATTCGGTATTATTATTATGTGCAAATTTAGTAATGCGGTAATTGTACTCAATTTTGGATACTATGGTGTTATACAATTCATATCGATATACATTATTAGTATAATATACTCACATATAAAAAAAACTATTTAAATACTTAACATTTAAGATATGATTTTAGGCATAAATTTGACATATATGGTACTTTTTTTTTAATATTTTGAATTACTTGTATCTAATGTATTCTATTATGGTTTTATGTAAATACGCCTCTTTTTTTATAATTTATTTATGTTATTCTTTGATGCTGGTAAAAAATATATCAAAATAGTGATTTTTTTTTTTGTGATGAGCCGTTTAGTTACTTTTTTTTACGGTTTCATGACAGTTTAATCGATTTGCGATAATTTTTTTAAAATAATGTCAGTTTTGTGATATTTCTTGACCTCTACTAAATCAACATTATTTTGTAATGCATTACCACCGAATAATCTATTACAAGAACAAATACGGAAAAAAAAAATCCCAAAATAGAGTGCAAGAAAGAAACTACGTAACATGAAGCTCGTAACATGAAGCTCGAATCCTCATCTCTTCCCAAAAAAGCTTCGAAGAGGGTCAAGTTCGTTAACTAGCCACCACTCTAATCTTTGAACAAAAAGAAATGAAATGCACCCATAAAAGAGTAGGAGACGGCAAATGCGCTCAAAAGTTATAAACTCTGTCCATTTTTATTACAGTCCATTTTTCAATCTTGTCGAGTTCCCGAACACAGCTTGCTTAATCGAATCTCATCTCCGATCAACCTTATATAGAGTTATTCTATTATTTGTAAAGTTTCTAAATAATTGTTCCTTGTTTTCTTAACAAAATAATTAAAATTTCTCCTGATTGGGTCACCATTTTAATTGGGCTAACAATATCTTCACCACATAGGCAATTAGTTGACTTCAATTGTGGCAAGTCCAGTTAGCCAATGACTAAATGCACTGGTCTTTAACAACTCATAAAATAACATATAATTCTTAGTTAGAAAAGGTTCAATGCATTTTACTTTTTACCGATCAACTATACATTTTTTACAAAAAAAAAAATTAAGTTGCAATATGAAAACACTCTCACGAGTTGATCAAATATAACATGTATACATTGATTGTGAATATGTGATCTCCCTTGGAGAGCTCCATAATATTCCACGCGACTAGAAGAGAATTAAGACGGGAAATATAGAGTAATTAATATTGTGATGTAGTTCATAAAATCTGTTTTTTTAAATAAATTCTACTCCAAAAATTATGTTTATATTAATCATGGTCACGGATTCAGGATACTTGTCTTGAAAATTTGTTATAATGATCTTATAAAGCAATATGCATGGGTTAGTACTTATTAGTTAGCAGGCTGCCCTAATTTTTTTAAACTCCTTAGATTATATGCAAACTCATACAAGGGTCAACAAAAAGTTTGAATTTTTTTTTATATTGTGTCAACATACTTAAAAACAATTATATGAGTGCACTATTATTTAGTGTGTGTCAACCAATAATATTTTTTAGTTTTAATTTTAAATTAATTTTAGGATATATATTTTTGGGTTCATTAATAGGTATTAAATTTTTATTATTTTTTACTTTTAATTTTAAATTAATTTTATGGTAGATATTATTAGGTTCATTAATAGGTGTTAAATTTTTAATAAGTGGCACACCCTAAATAATAGTGAACCGGGTTCACGGTAGTATTACTCGTTCGATATTTTTTCTAAAACATTCACTACAAAAAAATACTCAAATAGCGACGGTATTAGTGACGCTATTTTTTGTTACGAGCTTATTAGCGACGGTTTTTGTGACGGCTTTGTAACAGTTTAGTCAATTTGTGACGGCTTTATAACAGTTTAGTCAATTTGCGTCAGACTTATGACAGCTTTTGACTCTCACTAAATCAAACATTATTTTATAGTGATTAAAACTAAAATATTTTTTCATATTTTTTTTTTTACCATTAGATTGGATTATTTTTTATCCTAAAATTATTTAGAACATGCTACTGGCCAACAAAAAGAGGGTTACTTGTAAGTTTTGATTTTTATAATGAACTGGCCATGTGCCAAAAAGGGAAATAGTTACTAATGTACCCAAATGTCAATGGATGTGACTGGCCAACAGTGCATAATTTCAACTATGGTATTTTTTTATATATTTTTGAGTATGTCGGAGTGGTGAAGAAGAAGAAGCGATATTTATGTACCGGTATCATATTTAAGGTGTAACATGCATGCCCATAATGGTAGTGTGACTTGTTATTTGTTCATTTAATTCAGTAGGGTCTCCTTTTCAAATTTCAACTGTAATTTACTGAAAATTTATGGATAGGATGCATTCATTATTCATACACTTTGTAACCACACTCAATAATTGTGACAGAATGGAGTGACATGGATTATTTAACAAATATTATAATTAAACAAGAAATAATTTTAACATAAAGGAGTGACATGGATTATTTAACAAATATTATAATTAAACAAGAAAATAGCTATTTGTAAAAGAAAAACAAACCGTAGAAAACTCATGTACTACACTTTACATTGTCTAGTGTCTTTTTCCTTACTTAAAAAATAGAGTTTTTCATTAAGTTTTTTAAATTTATAAATATATATATTATTTCCATAACTAAAATGTTACGCAATAATACAATTGGCCTCGTATGGTTATATCTTTTGAGTACAAAAGTGTACTTTTTCCATCACGATATAAAAGTATATTTTTGTGATTACTTTTTGTAAAAAAAATATATTTTTTACAAAAATGTTGTTTAGTAAAACCAGTTTACTTTTTACTTTTTTTTTTTTAAAATGAATAGTTTGTTTAACTTCCCAGATAACATCCTCTCATTTAATAAAAAGCATACCAAATAATTCATTAGTAAAAAATCTCTTTTAAAAGATTAATAAAAGTGATAAAAAGCTCTATTTTTTAAGTAAGGAAAAAGGTCTTGAGTAATGTGAAGTGTATGTACACAATCAGGTGTACGGTTTGTTTTTCTTTTACAAATATCTATTTACTTGTTGAAAAATTCATGTCACCTCGTTATGCCACGTATGGTTGATAGTGTATCGATATTGAATATATCATTACCCAAAATTTATTTAGCTCATCCTTTCTCTCGATCTAAAACTTATATTTAACTGTTAATATAAATGCATATATAGTAATGAAATCCGGCTTATTATTTACGATTGTATATTTCTAGCCCAAAGTTTATGTATAGCAATTTAATTTCCAGAACTACGTCAGAATTTCCTTATTATTGAAGTTTTGGAGAATTTTCAACACAATAAATGTTACTAGCGGCTAGCGTGCAGTTGGATAAAATGCTGCATATCTTAAAATAAAAAAGTACATATATTAATAAGTCTAGACACATGATTAATGTGAACTCTTCTGGTTTTACTAGAAATCAAAATACGTCTTGTTTGACTGCGGAATTACTAATTTCAGTATTAACAATCCGGTAGTATTATGAATGAGATTTGAAAAGAAGACCGGATAAGTAATGCATCCGGAATTGGACTATTTCTAATACCAGCCCCCTACGGTATTGCAAATACACCTTTTTACCATCATTTATAGTTCGGACTGGACAACTAGTTCGGAGTCTAATGTTTTGACAAACATAGCATTTATGAGGTCCACGAGATTAGTAGTATAATCCCGAGTTACTAATGATACAAACAACGTGTTCAAACTAAAGTACAGTATTTGGAATGTGAGTCACATTTATGACATATACGTACAATTTTCACAATTATTTTCACTGGCCAGACACTGTAAATAGTGTTTGAGGAATGTCTAGTGTAGTTTCTCTTATTATATCTCAGAATATCTGACTCTGAGTCAGGATTACTTTGTTTCCCACAGCCATTGGATCTGTTATTAAATTTAAACTGTAGCAGATCCAATAATTATGACAAACAGAGTAACCCTGACTTAAAGTCAGATACTCTGCTTTCCTCATATTTCTCATTCAGATGTTGTGCTTAATTTTCTATAATGCACTGTGCTCCACTAAATTCTATTCCATATCCTAGGGTTTGAAGATCCCAATTAGACTAGAATATTTACAGATTACCGAACCAGTCCACAAATAATATGTTTTATTCGTTGGTTAAAGTACAACCAAACTATTAGTAAGAACGAGACTACAAATGATGTGTTTTGGTGTATTTGCAACATCATGGTGTGTGATATTAGGTTAGTTTAATTTCCCCATATTGCTAATCCCATCTTCATTTCAAGTCATGTTGACAATCCGGACCAGATTGTTAATCCCGAGACGACTAATCCGGCCCACAAGTACACGAGGTTATTCTATCTTGAACTTTTAATAATGCTAACTTCTACGACAACATAATAAACTTACCGGTAAAATTTTCAAAACAATAGCAAGTGATTTTTTCCAGAAGGAATATATTATTTTCTCAGAGAGGCAGAGATTACGACTAATATATGATTTTGCTGGTGAGCAGGCTGAGCATAGGCTCATACCTCAAATTTTCAAATTTTTTTAGGCCTCCAATTTTATATTGGAAATTACTGTTATACCCTACTTATAATTAATACTAATAAAACAATTTAGTAATATAGTGGTATACAATGTATACTTTTCCCATCTCTACTAATATAACCTAAAAATTGAACAATTTATGCTTACTGGGATTGACAAAAAACAAGAGTAACATACGAACAAACTATTTTTATGTGACTTTAGTATTATTGTTGACTTTTCGTTAAAAAAAAAAGTCTCAATTTTCGGAAGGCCTCGGCCTCCAAATCTTTAGCTCCGGCTTTGTATATATGTTGAAAATATATATGCCCCTACCTAGCTAGCATTGAAATGCCACCACTAAAAAATCGAAAAAAGTAAATGTATTTTGTTTCTACATCTAATCTTTGAATCATTCATCATACTATATCCGCGTGAATTAAATGTACCTAACCAACTCCTCAACTGCATGAGCTAATTATATTACATGGCTACTATAGCCGCATATATCTATCGATCTCACTATATATGCTTCACAATTATCACTCAATTTTGTCACACCCATCACATTCTCCTCTTATATTCCTAAACTTATAAAGTTCTAAATTTTGATTGATTTTTAATTAAGACCATGGGTGGTGAGCTTACGAGATGGTTGGTTATGTGTGTACTTATATTAGTTGTGAATAATAACATGAGATTTGGGGTTAATGCTGATCCACAAGTGCCATGTTACTTCGTTTTTGGCGATTCGTTAGTAGATAATGGCAATAACAACAATCTTAATTCTTTGGCAAAAGCTAATTATGTACCTTATGGTATCGATTTCCCGGATGGTCCAACCGGAAGGTTTTCCAACGGCAAAACTACCGTTGATGTCATTGGTAAGCTTACTCTCCTTCCCATGCACATAAATATGGTCCCCAATTCGATGTTACGTAAAAAATTCAATGATTAGTAATTTGTATATTTAATGAGTGAATGATTGGCCACAATATGCCCCCTTTCAGCTAGAGTAGTAATTTTATTGGTGATAATAACCAAAAGTAATTGCATTCCAAAAATAAACCCTAAGGAATATTACTGCATTTGTTAGTTCTTATGTAGCTAGGTATTCGAACTAGTAGCACTTGTTCCATTATTTCATGATAGAAAGAAAGCACAAATGGGCAACATCAATATGCGTAGCATATTTATAGATCACATTTACTCCTTATATATATAGCATAGTAAGGGAGTACGTAATAAGCAATGTGGCTATTTATGATACGTTAAATTAGAAAACATAGTAAGGTAATCATCAATGTGGCTATTTTTTTACACCATTACAATATGCTCTTAGAGCACCCACTAGCGACACCTCATTTGATCTTTTAATCCATATTACGAGGAACTATATATATATATTAAATTTTTAAAAAAAAAACATGTTTCATCAGCTTTCTTATTTTGATCTTCATATTATTAATGTGGCACAATGTTCCCCATAAATGGAGAACAAAAATACTTTCCTTATATTATTTTAGATTAAACTATGTTGATAATATACTATGTTTGTTTATATAAGGAAGTTTATAAGATAGCTGCAATTTTGTATGTATGTAAAATTGTTATGTACAATGAGAAAAAATGAAGTTTTTTGTTAAATTTGGAGAAAATAACGAGGAAGGTGTAATGCTTGTATAATCAGTTTTATCTCAAATTCTCAATGAACAAATATATTATAGTACTTTTTGACGCGACTCCGATACTTAGAAGTAAAATAAATTGGATAAACTGAATTTCGTAATACTTAAACGTCTCAAAATGCAGCTGAGCAATTGGGGTTTGATAATTATATACCTCCCTACGCATCCACAAGAGGTCGAGATATTCTAGGAGGAGTTAATTTTGCATCAGCCGCTGCGGGAATTAGAGACGAAACAGGCCAACAATTAGTAAGAAGATTATTTTACTCAAATTTCAATGTGTAAATCTATTATATAAGTATATGTTATTCAATACTCATTTTTTGGTTTTAATTAAATTTTGTAGCTTGGACGGATTAACTTCAACGGACAAATACAAAATTACCGAAACGTCGTGTCTCAAATAGTGAATATTTTAGGGGACGAAGACTCGGCTGCAAATTATTTAAGCCAGTGCTTATTTTCTGTTGGAATGGGAAGCAACGATTACCTAAATAACTATTTCATGCCTAATTATTATTCTACTAGCCGTAGGTATAATCCACAACAATATGCTGATGTTCTTGTTCAACAGTACACTCAGCAACTCAGAGTAAGTATTTATTTTCCTGCACCTCTTTTTCTTTGTTATCTTCTTGTCTATTATTGTAAACAGTGACATTTTTCATGTTTTCCCTTTAAATCATGGAGACATAATTAATACATTATGGACATGTCTTTTTTGTTCATTTACTTTTCGTTCACTGGAGTAAAAGAGTATTTGGTTGCAGATTTTGTGTAGATAAATTTACCACTACAAACAAATATCAAGATTATCATCTAAATGTGTGTTATTAGCATGCTAATCTCAAATAATGACTTCAGATTTTACGTCTGAAATTGTAAATTAGTAATATACTAGTATATTTTATATAACATAAATGTTGGCCGTGTTGAGTTGACCACGATTGTCATTTCGACGATTTCGTCATAAAATAACAAATATTGACTCCCATGCTCCGTCTAACACTCCACTTAATAAGTATTTTTATTTTTTTATCGAGGATAGTCTCTCTTAATCGTAAATATTCATAATTCAGATGAAATACCTAATAAAAAAAATGAGTGAAAATGAAATACAGTATCTGACCATTAATTAAGTAGTAGTAGTAACAAAGTAACTTAAGAATAGCATTCATTAATTTGACATTTTCTTAATTAATTGCAGACTTTATACAACTATGGAGCAAGAAAAGTGGCCCTATTTGGAGTGGGTCAGATTGGGTGCAGCCCAAACGAATTAGCTCAACACAGCCCAGATGGAAGAACTTGTGTACAAAACATTAACAATGCTAATCAATTGTTCAACCAAAGGCTTATTGGTCTTGTTAATAACTTCAACAACAACTTAGCAGATGCTAAGTTTACTTATATCAACACTTACAGGGTTTTTCAAGATATTATCACTAATCCTGCATCTTATGGTAAACATTCACCTATTTTTTTCGAGGTTTCTACCATTTTTCCTCCATATATATTACAATCTAAATTCTAGTTTTCCACAATAAAGTTTTTCACAATAAATGAAAACATAGAAAAGTTCCTTTCAAGAGCTAATGAATTTGTTTAAAATTTCAAAGTTAGAACATCCGCACATCTGGTATCTCAAAACATATTTTTTCTTAAAATTTGATGATTATGATATAAAAAATGTCATACATTGTGAACTCTATAATTTTTTTAAATTTTAAGAAACAAAAAATTCACTTTATATGAGAAATGTATATGATTCACTAGATTGCTATAATAGTAACAAAACTATATACATGTGGTCCATATTTTTTTGATTGTAATATTGTTATGATTATTAAATAATAATAAACAAATAAAAAGAAATAATGTAGGGTTATTATAAGTAAATTAATAAGCAAGCTGAAATTTTGTGTAAATATAAACGGTTACTTAAAATATATAAAATGTGTTAGGTTTGAGGAAATAATTAAAGTTGCTGATGAGTTGCTCTTAGGATCACAATTCGTTTTTTAGATTCATTTTGAAACTCGGGACGCATTTTTTGCCATTTCGTCTTTCTCACCTTGATATCAATATGTTTACATCTCACTACAAGAAAATAACATGATAACAACAACCCGTCTGTCACTATACGGCTTGATACAGAAAATTCAGCAACAGTATATCAACGTTTATCAACACTTGGCAACAGTTTTTGTTGCTATATTGTTGCTAAATTTCAGCAGAAAACCGTATAGTATCAGACAAATTGTAACTGAACTGTTGCTATATAGATTTTTTCTTGCAGTGTCTCTGGATTAGAAAAGCGTTCATATTTTCGATTTCCTAAGGTTTGATTGGAAATTTTCATGTCGGAGGAGAATCTTTTTATACTCAGTGTATTTTGCCAGTCAAATTTTAACTTGTTAATTAGACTAAACATTTTCTTATCTTATTATAGGTTTTAGGGTTACAAATGCCGGTTGCTGCGGTGTTGGAAGGAACAATGGCCAAATAACATGTTTACCTTACCAACCCGCTTGCCAAAATAGGAACGAATACCTATTTTGGGACGCTTTTCATCCTGGTGAAGCTGCAAATACATACATAGGGAGGAGGGCATATAGCGCCCAGACTTCTCAGGATGCTTATCCTGTCGATATTCGTCGCTTGGTTCAACTTTGAAGATAATAGAGATTGATTATATATAACTTCCATACCGCGATATAATATAAATGTTAAAATGAGTTTAATTATGCGTGTACCACTGCTATAGTGATTATCGTGTATTTTTCTTGTCATTAATTGTTTTGATAAGTGTAATAATTTGCTTTTCCTAAATCTAAGTGAAGAATGCGTTTTGAAGTTTTTTGTGGTTGTACAATATATAAATTGAGCATATTTAGTTTGATGTTAACATGCCCATACAGACTATACAGTTCATACATTTATATATTAATAAACCAATCTACTAGTTTAAGTAAAATTTCAAAGTTTAGGAAGTACCATATGCTATTTAAAATAGTTCGTTTTCTAACATGAGTGTAAAATCCCGTAGTTTCATTTTCAATATTTTCGTCTTAATGACTATTTTGTTATGTCCTTCTTTTCTTTTAACTATACATATCGAGTCGTTAAGTAATTAGCAATAAAAAGATTGAATTAAATTAGAATGTATTAAAACAACATTGTATGTAAATTCATATTACATGTATATCTATCTGCCTATAGAGTTTGCTTGTATTAAAATAGAAGGCCACATTCATTGTACATAGTTATATAGAGAGTTAAATATACAAACTAAATATTAAACGTATATAATGATCTGAAAGTTTCATGAATTGAAAAATAATGTTAAACGTATGACTACTAGTAATAATTAAACATTGGATTTTGAATGTCTAACGTGCTTCGTTGTGCTATAATGTAAATGTATGTTAGTGAATAGTGATAATAGGTTTATAAAGACATGCCATCAGTTAGAAAATTTAGGGCGGTCGAAAAACCGGAAAAACCGAAGATAACCGAACCGAAAAGACCGAAACCGAAAACCCGAAATTAAAAAAACCGAAAAAAGCCGAAAAACCGAAAAAACCCGAAACTGGACCGAAAAAACCCGGTCCAGTTCGGTTCAAAAAATAAAAAGACTGAAACCGAAAAAAATCGAACCGAAAAATATGATCGGTTTCGGTTTCGGTTTTGCTAAAAAACGAACCGAAACGGATCTAGCCCTAACAAAATTCATAGGTGAGGATAAATCTTTACATGCATAATTAATTAAGATCATTTATGATTATTATGATTAGGGAGAGAAACGCCCACACTAATCGCTAAAGGTTTCTGACATTTCGTATTCATTGCATAACACACATACATAAATAAATAAATAAGAGCCCATGTAACTGTAAAGTCAGTAATTAATTGATACATATTTTATTGTAATTTAGATGCCTAACTAGCTAGTCTTGTCCGCTAGTCTTGTCAGACTGATTACCAGACAGTCTTGTATACAATTTTTAGAATTCTTTTAATACCCAACCAAAACAAAAATAAAACCTCAAATACAATATGTATATAACCCTAGTTGAGACTATTTTAAACTTAAATATTAATTAAAAATATTTAAAATTTTAATGATTTTAATATATTTTATTTGACGATTCAACAAAATAAAAACTCAAATATAATATTATAAAACTCTATTTGAAACTAGGCTAAACTTAAATATTAATTAAAAATATTTAAAATTTTAATATATTTTATTTAACGATTCAACAAAATAAAAACTCAAATATAATATTATAGAACCCTATTTGAAACTACCCTAAACTTAAATATTAATTAAATATATTAAATATATAGCCGGATAACAGACCGTTAAATTTCGGGGTGAAAATAAAATTCTAAATTCACATTAATGACTAGTGTGTTAAGAGTCTGATTGAGTATATCTGACTTATTAGCATTTTTCTATAGTTTATTTCCATCCATCTCTTTTCCTTTGCTAATATAAATTATATACACTAGTACACGTAAAGAAGAAAACTAGGTGTTGTATATTTTATTTCCTGATGTTATTCGATACTTAACTATATTAAAATTTTATGTACGTATATAACGTAGTAAACAGATATGAGAGAATTAAAGTCCTATATTGAGCAAGGGAAAAGGTTCAGTGAGGAGGCTAAGCATTAGATTATTCGTTATAAAAATGTTTTGGTTCTTTCGGATTCATATTGCGATGAGTGGTTTTTCTTACTTACTATTATAAAATCCCATTATATTTTCTAACAAGTGTTTGCATGCTTAAATTATATCTTCGAAGTATAAAAAATATATTTGTATATATTGAATTGCAAGTTGCAGATTTTGAAAGAATTAGTTTTTATATACGTTGATAAACGTATAAATAAAGTTTTAAATAGTTTATATTTTTGTGATCATTATGTTTTATATTTGGATTTAAGTTTATAAAATAAAAGAGATATGGGAAGTTCAAATCGAACGAATAAAAAGAGATTCAGGAAGTCTGAATCCACCTAGGAGATTGGTAAGTACAATCGGACTTAATATTCAATTTATATTATCGTATTGATCACACCAAAAATTATAATTTTTTTTATACTCGTGTTTTGGGAATTTTTGTTAAAAATAAAGTAATGTTTTTGAAAGAAAATGATAAGATAATAAAAACCTATTTTTGTCCCTATTATATTGCAATGTAAATCATTCACTAAACTCGTTTAGCTTAACACTCGTTTTTAAAATGTTTTCAGTTATTTAGAGTTGAAATCGAGATAGTCGGAACCAGACATACATGTTAAGTTCTTGTTAAATGCCGTGTATAGGGCGAGGAAAGGAAGTTGCTAACACTAAATAGTGCAGCCTAATTTGTCCTTCATCAACTTTAACATAATGCAGAATTAAAACTTTAAAATATAAATTTGCTACTTATATATAATGCTTCATTAGGTTTCATTTTCCGTCGTCAAACCAACACTCATAATCCAAAGTTATTAAACTTCTCTTCTTATATTTTATTGCTTATGGGCACTAAACTATTTACCATTTGGTTTATGGTCACATTTTGCTCGATACTTGCAAACTTGCAGTTATTTAGTCATGCTGAACCTCTAGTACCTTGTTACTTTATATTTGGAGACTCATTAGTGGATAATGGCAATAATAACGACTTAATTACTCTTTGCCAAAACAAAATTACCCTCCATATGGAATTGATTACCCATCTGGTATTCCAACCGGAAGATTTACCAACGGTCGCACTTTTGTAGATTTTATTGGTACTATTTTCTTTCCCTAAAAGCAAAACTCGTATTACAAAGAAGATCGATGTCATTTGCGAGACAAAATGCATATTATTTTGGACCTTTTAGTCATAATTAAGTATGGCTCTCAGTCTATAAAATATTGTCCAAAAATAAAACTTTTTTAGCCTCATATTTTTTTGCTGGGAGTTAAGCTAGATGCTTTTTGTTCAATGTACCTACCAAGAGTACGATTTTCGAAACGAGAAAAATAAAATACCATGTTTTTATCTTTTATTACCTAAGGATCCTCTCTTTGTTGTTCCGCTTTGTGTTTTAGTATATGCTCGCTTTCTCGCTTTCCGAAAAAGAAAAAAAATTACATAGCAGGAAATTATGTATTGAGATTTCCCCTATTTCGACTTTGCAGCTGAATATTTAGGGTTTGAAGAGGATATTCCACCGAATGCATATATAAGTGGGACAGCCATACTGAAGGGTCTAAATTATGCTTCTGGTGCAGGAGGCATCCGAAGCGAAACCGGAAGAGATACAGTAATGACTTTTTCCCCACTACTATATAGTATATAGTACCATCTGCTACATAAGGCCGGTCTTAGGGTTTTTTATGCCCAGGGGAAAAAAAAATAATAACCAATCTGTTAGGACCAGATTTCTGGTCTAAATACTGTTTATTGTCTATTGGTTTTTACTAAATAAATCCTAACTGTTTTGAAATACTAAGACGTTGTTAACAGGTTTCAAGCAATGTTGCAACCTCAGTTACAACCTACTGAGACAAATGGTAACAGGTTCTAAGCAATGTTGCAACCTCAGTTACAACCTACTGAGACAAGTGTTAACAGGTTCTAAGCAATGTTGCAACCTCAGTTGCAACCTTAGTTCCAACCTGCTTAGACAGCGTGGGTGGTTTCAAGTACCAGTTGCAACCTTAGTTGCAACCACAGTTCCAACCTGCTGCTCAGCAGTACACTGTCTAGTTCTGTAAATCTGCGTACCTATTCTTTAATGATTATTATTTGTTTAAAGTTATGCAGGATATATTCTCATATTATTCTAAAGGTCTAAAATGTGTTTATTGAGAATATCAAAGTGGTAAGGAAAGATTTCCTAAAAGATATAAAGAGATTAGTTATGTTTCCTTTACATTAACAATTTTATATCTTTATTCTTATACAAATCTTTATCACTTGTTTCAATCTTTGTTCCTTATCAAAAGTAGTATAACACGTTTAAAAGATTGAATGTAATATGGAGTTGAATGTTTCATATATTTATGAAAAGATATTATCTTTAAAAGATCTTATCTTTATATGTTTCCTTTCAAAGGAAAAGATTAACTCCTACTTTCAAGCTTGTTACTAAACAGGTATTTATCAAAGATGATTGAAGTCAATCCATGCTGAAGAATCTCGTAATGCTTGGAAAGATTGAAGCCAATCAACCAAGTCAAAAACAATCAAAAAGATATTGAAGATAGAAGATTGTTTTTACTTGTTTATATACTTAGTAACTTAAGCTTGTAAAAGGTGTGTGTTCTAAATTATAAAGAACTCATTCTTGAGAGAATACACGTGAGCTTTTAAAAAGAAAACAATGGTGGGATGCCATTGATTTATAAGTGATAGTTATAAGGTAGGAGCAATATAGAGATAGGCAGAAAAACATAGAGGGAATCTGAGAGTTTTTCATTAAGACTTGGGTCATATATTGTAAGCTTTTATAATATCATAATCTGGGTAAGTGCCCCGGAGACGTAGCCTAGTTAGGTGAACTCCGTTGTTAAATGTGCTTGTGATTCATTTTAAGTACATTTAACTTTCTGTCCATTTAATACACTTGGTTCCAACTGTGGTTGCAACCTCACTTGGAACCTAACTACAAAACTGCAACTAGAACAGCGGATAGGAATTTCAATTGGTATCAGAGCTTCACACTAGATCTTACTTAGTGTGGATCCTGTGTTCTAGTAAAAATGGACTTAATGAGGGAAGGAAATGCTTTCAACAAACCTCCATTGCTTGAAGGAGGAGTAAACTATGGAGTATGGAAAATCAGAATGAGGTCCTTCATCAAACAGCAGAATGAACATGCATGGAAAACTGTGATGTATGGATGGGAGGCTCCAACTGCCATTGATAGTGAAGGAGAACTGGTTTTTATACCTGAAGACAGATGGTCTGATGATGAAGACAGAAAATCAAGTGCCAACTCAACAACCATAAACTTGATTTTTGCTGGTGTAACTCTCAGTGTATTCAGGTACATTTCTCATTGTGAAACTGCCAAGGAGGCATGGGATATTTTGCAAGTTACTTTTGAAGGAACTGTTAAAGTAAAAGCTTTCAAACTTCAACAGTTAACTACTCAATTTGAAAACTTAAGAATGGAGGAAGATGAAAACATTGAACAATTTAATGGTAGAATCTGCCACATTGCTCATCAAGCTGGAACCTTAGGTGAAAAATACAGTGATGCTAAACTTGTTAAGAAAACTCTTAGGTCACTCCCAGAAAGGTTTGAAATTAAGGTTACTGCTATTGAAGAATCAACAGACTTAGATAATCTTAAACTTGAAGAACTTATAGGAAATCTTAGCACTCATGAGCTTAAATTCTTTAAACATAAAAGACCAGAAAAGGGAATAGCATTTCAGGCTAAGAAATCTGAACCTAATGTCTGTGATAAAATAAGTGGTTGCTCTAAGCACATGACAGGTACTTCAAGTCTCTTAAAAAATGTCACCATTCTTACTGGAAACACTGTTGTGTTTGGAGGTGGAGATACATGTAAAATTGTTGGTAAAGGTACCTTAAACAAACCTGGAATGTCTGTTATTGAGGATGTTTTTCTTGTAGATGGTCTAAAAGCTAATCTTATTAGTATCAGTCAACTCTGTGATAACAAAATGATTGTTAAATTTGACAAAGAAAGGTGTCTAATTACTAATCTTAACAATGATTTAATCATGACTGGAGTTAGATCAACCAACAGCTGCTATGTGTTTGAAAAAGCTGAAAAAGAATTGCCTCAAAGTAGGTGTAATCAAGCCATTACTAATAATGTGGATATTTGGCATAAAAGGCTTGGGCATGTGAATTACAAAACTTTAGATAAGCTTGTTAAAAATGAATTGATAAGAGGAATTCCTAAACTAAGTGCTAAAACTCAAAGTGTCTGTGGTGACTGTGCTATAGGTAAACAAACCAAAAGTATTCACAAAAGTATAAGTCAAATCTACACTAAAAGAGTCCTAGAACTTCTTCATATTGACTTGATGGGGCCTATGCAAACTGCTAGTATAGGTGGTAAGAAGTACATTCTGGTAGTTGTAGATGACTTCTCTAGATACTCTTGGGTAGTGTTCTTAAAGGATAAGACTGAAACTTTTGAACTGTTCAAAACTTTGTGCTTAAAACTTCAACTTGAAAAAGGTTCAACCAGTGGTAATATTGCTAGGGTTAGAAGTGATCATGGAACAGAATTTGAGAACAGTAAGTTTAGAGAATTCTGCAACTCCTTAGGTATAAGTCATGAGTTCTCTGCTCCTAAGACTCCACAGCAAAATGGCATAGTTGAAAGGAAAAATAGAACCATTCAGGAAATGGCTAGAGTCATGCTTAACTCTAAGAAACTTGCCAACAGATTTTGGGCTGAAGCTGTTAATACTGCCTGTCATATAGTTAATAGAGTTTACATTACTAAAGGCACTTCCATGACTGCTTATGAAATATGGAAAGGTAGAAAACCCAATGCTAAATATTTTCAAGTCTTTGGGTGTGTCTGTTATATTCTCAGAGATAGAGAGCATCTTGGTAAATTTGACTCTAAAAGTGATAAAGGGATCTTTCTTGGTTATGCTCAGAACAGTAGAGCATTTAGGGTCTTTAATCAAAGAACAAACTGTGTTATGAAATCTTATAATGTGTTATTTGATGACCTACAAAGTGTTGATGAGAGTACAGGTGATGAGGAACAATCTGAGATTGAAGAAAAAGAGAAAGAAAAAGTTCAGCAAACAAGCAGTCCCATAGTGGTTGGAAGTCCAGTTGCAACTGAAGTTACAACCGAGATTGGAACTGAAGTTGGAACTGAGGTTGGAACCGAGGTTGAAACTCAGAATTCAACAGAATCAGAAGAAGAAGGATCTGCTATGCCAACAACAAGCAAGCCACGCTATGTAAGGACTCAGAAAAATCACTCTCTTGACAATGTCATAGGAGAAGTTGCTTCAGGTATGAAAACCAGAGGTAAAAGAAATAATGTTGTTCACTTTGCTTGTTATATTTCTCAGTTAGAACCCAAGAATATAAAAGAAGCTTTAGAAGATAGTGAATGGATTTTAGCTATGCAAGATGAGTTGCATCAATTTGAGAGAAATGATGTATGGACTTTAGTACCCAGACCTTCTAATAAAAATGTTATAGGGACTAAATGGATTTTTAGAAATAAAAGTGATGAGGATGGAGTGATTATCAGGAATAAAGCTAGATTGGTAGCTCAGGGTTATACACAAATTGAGGGAATTGACTTTGATGAAACTTTTGCTCCTGTAGCTAGAATTGAATCCATTAGAATGCTACTTTCTCTTGCATGTCTGTATGATTTTAAATTGTTTCAACTTGACATAAAGAGTTCTTTTCTAAATGGTGTGATTAATGAAGAAGTTTATGTCTGTTAACCTAAAGGATTTGAAGATCCTAATTTTCCTGAATATGTCTATTTGTTGAAAAAGGCCTTGTATGGTCTAAAACAAGCTCCTAGAGCTTGGTATGATAGATTAACCAAGTACTTAATTGAAAAAGGTTTTAACAGAGGGGGAGTTGATAAAACTCTGTTTACTAAGAAAACCACAAAGGACATAATAATTGCTCAAATCTATGTTGATGACATTGTTTTTGGCTCTACTTCTAATAAAAGAATAGAAGAATTCATTTCTGATATAAAGAATGAATTTGAAATGAGTGGTGGAGGTGAATTAACTTACTTTCTAGGATTGCAAGTTAAACAGAATGAGAAAGGCATTTTTTTATGCCAAAGTAAGTATGCAGACAATCTTGTTAAGAAGTTTGGTCTGAATGAGAGTAAAGAGAAGAGAACCCCTATGAGTACCACTCTTAAACTGTCAAAAAATGATAAGGGAAAAAGTGTTTCTCCAAGTCTTTATAGATCCATGATTGTAAGTTTGCTGTATTTAACTGCTAGTAGACCAGATCTTTGCTTAAGTGTAGGAGTTTGTGCCAGATATCAGGCAAATTCTTTAGAACCTCATCTTCTAGCTGTCAAGAGAATTCTAAGATATGTAAAAGGAACACTTCACCTAGGGCTATGGTATTCTAAAGATACAAACCATTTTCTAAGTGGCTACTGTGATGCAGATTGGGCAGGAAACATAGATGATAGAAAGAGTACTTCTGGTGGTTGTTTTTATTTTGGAAACAATCTTGTTTCTTGGTTCAGTAAAAAGCAGAATTGCACATCTTTATCTACTGCTGAGGTAGAATATGTTGCAGCTGGAAGTGGATGCACTCAACTAATTTGGATGAAACAGATGTTAACTGATTATAATGTTAAACAAGAAATATTAACTCTGTTTTGTGATAACAAAAGTGCTATAGATTTAGCTAAAAATCCAGTTCAACATTCTAGAACTAAACACATTGATCTAAGGCATCATTTTATTAGAGAACTAGTTGAAGAAAAGAGCTTAATTTTAGAACATGTTTCAACTGAAAGACAATTGGCAGATATTTTCACAAAACCTCTTGATACAAACAAGTTTGAATCATTAAGAAGTGACATAGGGGTATGTCATTATCAATCTAATTGAATATTCTTGCTAAATATGTCTGTATTGAGTACCTTCAATAATTATTATTTCTAAGGTTAAATCTTATTTGAGCTATGATGTTTTTGTTTTGAAAAAGCCGCTTTTTGGTGTCTCAAAAACATATGTGAGGTAACTTGTCTGTGAAAACCTCTCTGGTAATAGAGTTGCAAGCACAAAGTGCAAATTTTTTTAAGCTGGTTGCAAGTTCAGTTGCAACATCAGTTGAAACCTCATGCCCGCAATAGCTGGTTGGAAGTTCAGTTGGAACATCAGTTGAAACCTCGTGTTAAAAATACTGGTTGTAAGCTCAGTTGCAATATCAGTTGAAACCTCAGTCCATATTATAACTGTCAAGGCAAAGTTTTTTGACAATCACTTATACTCTTTCCTTGCTGAGGTCATCAAACTAGTTTTTGTGTAGAGATGAAAACGGATTTGCTCATTATAAGCTCCTAAAATCTAATATTTATTAAGGCTATTCAATGATAAACATATTTTCTTGAGTAAATTGCTAGATTTCCGTTTTTTTTAATAAGTTTAAATATCTGTCTAAATTGCAATCTTTATCTTGAATCAATTCAAATTTCCTTACTAGCTTCAACTCCTGAATTTTCGAATTTTGGATCAATCTGCTTTAAAAGGAAATGTTTATCTGTATTAACTGCTGGATTTATCTTAATGCCAACTGTTTCTTTCGTGATCTTAGTATGATTAATTTTTCAAATTTTTGTTGATAAGAAACTTCCTAATTTTTGGCTCAATCTGTTTTATAATTGATTTGCATGTATCTCTTTCCAATTACAAAAAGATATGGACTTTATTGTTATTTATATAAATCTTTTTTTATACCAAATCAATCACAATTACCACAATTACTCTCTCTCTTCTTCTTCTAAATAAGCTCTTAGCTTTTCTGTTCGCCTAAACATACGAAGTTCTAAGTACGGTTACAACCCCTGCCTAATATCTAGTATCATTCTAAAACAAGATTATTCTTTGAACAGAGATTCTCCTATTAATATCTTGATTGAACCCTCCACTGATTGTCCACCTGCCCTGTACATTTCTGCTAAGCTGTTAAAAGAAGGGCATGTTAATGACATTTCTGGTGAGAAAGGCAAAGAAAAAGAAAAAGAAACTTCTACTGCTCCCTCAGACAAGAAGAAAGGAGTAAAGTGGTACCTACTACAGAAGCTGGCTTATAATCAAGAAATGAGAGCTGAATTGGATGCTGATGATTATCAAATCAATAAGCTGCTGGTGAATCTTATTGAGAGTGAGGATGATGGTGATAGTGATGATTGTTTCTCCATAAGCAGTGAAGAAAAAGATGAAGAGGTGGTTAGAGACCATCCTCTCCGAGAAAGAGCTCCACATTCTGATATACCTCGTGACTGATTACAATGGTTGCTGACAAATAGGGGGAGTGAAGTTTATGTTTTTCTTTTGTTGTTCAGTTTCATTCAATTTCAAGACTCAATGCTGCTGTCTTTAATTACTATTTCAATTGTTGTACTAAGACATTGTTGTGCCATGTTTTTTGGCCTTTAAATTTCTGCAATTTCAAGTTTGAAGTATGGATGTTTTTAAAATTGAATGTGTGAATGATTGTGCTTATTTAAAATGCCTGCAATTCTAACATACAGGGGGAGCTTACTGATATTGAATCTGCAGGTGGTTGGGATGACTTATAAACTTAATTGATTTGTCAAAACCAATGACAAAGGGGGAGATTGTTAGGACCAGATTTCTGGTCTAAATACTGTTTATTGTCTATTGGTTTTTACTAAATAAATCCTAACTGTTTTGAAATACTAAGACGTTGTTAACAGGTTTCAAGCAATGTTGCAACCTCAGTTACAACCTACTGAGACAAATGGTAACAGGTTCTAAGCAATGTTGCAACCTCAGTTACAACCTACTGAGACAAGTGTTAACAGGTTCTAAGCTGTTGAACCATGGGATTCAATAATTGATTTTGATTATAACTTTGATTATGTTTTTAATGATTTTACGATTTCTCTATTTCGATGATATAATGCTTGTTTTTTCCAAAAAGAGAATTTGTAAATTGCAGAACGCCAGAAAGATAGAGCTCGGAAAAACGAAGCCACAGGTTCAAGCGGAACCAGAATCGGAGCTAAAACGAAGGAGTTATGGGCTTTCGAAGAAAACCGAGAAACTGCCAGAAGAACAGTCGACCGATCGACTGGACAAAAACGACCGATCGTTTTTGGTCCGAATTCTTCCAGTGAGCAGGTCGAAAAAACGACCGATCGGTTTTTCAGAAATGACCGATCGTTTTCTGGAAAACGACCGATCGTTTTCTGCAGTTTTCGAAAACAGCTTTTCAGCTTATTCTGGAAAATAGCTATTAAAACCCTCAACGGTCATAACCCAGAAAAACAGACTTTGCTGTTATATAAACCACCTCAAATCTCTTTCCAAACCACCAATCAACACACTAATTATCATCCTTCAATCCCTATATACAAAACCCTAAATATCACCATTTTGGTGTATATATTCAAAAGAGGGAAAATTGAAGAAAAAGAGAGTAAAGCTCAACCATCATCATTCTCACCAATTAGCTTATTTAGAAGCAATAAAATAGTGAGTGTAGTTACATTATTGTAACAAAATTGTAACGAGTGTTTTATAAACTCATTTGTGAGCGAGTGATCGGGTAGAGGCTTTGTAAGCGAGTTGCTTAAAAGCTCTAGGTCTTTTCATTTCGGGACACTCATAAAGTGAGGGGGAGCTTAATCGGTTGATTAGCTCAATAGGATTGTAATATCCGTAAGAAGAATTTTTAGTAAAATACTCGGTAGTACCGAGGAGAGGACGTAGGCACGTTTTGCCGAACCTCTATAAATCACGGTGTTATCTTCTTCCCTTAAACTTTTATTTTCCGCAATTATTTATTCTTGCTTGCTTGCGTTTGAATTAATTAACGTTTATTAACGCTTAAGCTTAGAATTGCGTAAGTTGGGGTGTTAGTTGCTTAGAATTTTTAATTAGGCGAAAATCGCCTAGAAACCTTATTCACCCCCCCTCTAAGGTTAGCCTCACACGGGCCAACATAAGCAATGTTGCAACCTCAGTTGCAACCTTAGTTCCAACCTGCTTAGACAGCGTGGGTGGTTTCAAGTACCAGTTGCAACCTTAGTTGCAACCACAGTTCCAACCTGCTGCTCAGCAGTACACTGTCTAGTTCTGTAAATCTGCGTACCTATTCTTTAATGATTATTATTTGTTTAAAGTTATGCAGGATATATTCTCATATTATTCTAAAGGTCTAAAATGTGTTTATTGAGAATATCAAAGTGGTAAGGAAAGATTTCCTAAAAGATATAAAGAGATTAGTTATGTTTCCTTTACATTAACAATTCTATATCTTTATTCTTATACAAATCTTTATCACTTGTTTCAATCTTTGTTCCTTATCAAAAGTAGTATAACATGTTTAAAAGATTGAATGTAATATGGAGTTGAATGTTTCATATATTTATGAAAAGATATTATATTTAAAAGATCTTATCTTTATATGTTTCCTTTCAAAGGAAAAGATTAACTCCTACTTTCAAACTTGTTACTAAACAGGTATTTATCAAAGATGATTGAAGTCAATCCATGCTGAAGAATCTCGTAATGCTTGGAAAGATTGAAGCCAATCAACCAAGTCAAAAGCAATCAAAAAGATATTGAAGATAGAAGATTGTTTTTACTTGTTTATATACTTAGTAACTTAAGCTTGTAAAAGGTGTGTGTTCTAAATTATAAAGAACTCATTCTTGAGAGAATACACGTGAGCTTTTAAAAAGAAAACAATGGTGGGATGTCATTGATTTATAAGTGATAGTTATAAGGTATGAGCAATATAGAGATAGGCAGAAAAACCTAGAGGGAATCTGAGAGTTTTTCATTAAGACTTGAGTCATATATTGTAAACTTTTATAATATCATAATCTGGGTAAGTGCCCCGGAGACGTAGCCTAGTTAGGTGAACTCCGTTGTTAAATGTGCTTGTGATTCATTTTAAGTACATTTAACTTTCTGTCCATTTAATACACTTGGTTCCAACTGTGGTTGCAACCTCAATTGAAACCTAACTGCAAAACTGCAACTAGAACAGCGGATAGGAATTTCACAATCATATAATTCCATTGGTTAAACATGGTGTTCTTGTTAAACAATAATGTTTAAAGAAAAATTTCTTAAATCTTAAAAGTGGTAAAGTATCAAATTCTAATTATACTAAACACAAAATATCGTGCATCTAGCTACACACTTGTGGGTGTCGAGATTTTATAACGGGGTTGCCTCTTCTGTAAAGGATTACTCGTAGCAAAAAAGTGGAACTTATGTGTATGAAATATGAATCACGAGCCTTCCAAAGAAAATTGGTATTTCCATCATTACCATGACAAGATCGATAATCGAAGCATAATTGTCATTCCAAAATTTATATGACCGAGAATACAATTATTAAAATAGTATGATGAAACAAAAATGCATATTCAATACGGTTATTGTTGTCACTGAAAGCTCTCTCTGTAGGTTGTCGTAAAGCCTTTTTTTTGTATACATTTTAACTTTTCTATTTTATTTTCTCTATCCTCTAGGGCGATTGGATTGGTTTCGACCAACAACTACAAAATCATGGACGTACAGTGTCGAACATATCCACCATTCTAGGAGAAAACGCTACGAGTTATTTGAAACAATGTCTGTACACAGTTCAAATGGGGAGTAATGACTACCTAAACAATTACTTAATACCAGTAATATTCGAGTCGAATAGGCAGTATACTCCAACCGAGTACGCAACAGTTCTAATTAAGCAATACTCTCAGCAGCTAATGGTAAGTGGCTAAATTTATAGCATTATCGACTTTTGTGATCAGTTGGATCAAAACTAGCAAGCTGGTCATTAACTATATCCTAAATTATGAAAACTAAAACAATTTCAATGCTGAATATGAATATTCCGGACGTAATGGGAAATTGAAGAAAGGGCTTAATTGGCCAAAATTATATATATCAGACACAACTTGTTGAATCCTGCTGGTTTTTATATCACAACTATCAATGCATAAAATACGTGATTAACCATTACTAGTTGTCATGAAAAACTTTTGTTGTTGTTTCCTCATTATTATATGTCTTTGGATACAACAGACATTGTACGATTACGGAGCAAGGAAGATAGCCATAGTCGGGCTCGGTCCTATAGGTTGTATTCCTCTGCAACTTGCTACTTCGTCCTCATTAACTTGCTCGGAGAAGGCAAACAAGGATGCTCAACTTTTTGATGCAATGTTAACAACACTTGTTGATTCCCTCAATCACGACTTCTCCGATGCCAAATTCACTTTCGTAAATTTTTCTAATTTGGCAGCCGCGACCCTTGGACATGATAGTGGTAGGTTTGTTCTCTATCGGATTCGATAAAACATAAACAAACTAAATATTAACCATGAGAATTTGAGGATCGTATAAGATTCCACATATGGGCTCATAAGCAAGGATATCTCGTGAAATATAGTTATACGGTGTAATCATGGAATGAACTAGCTTGGGGCAGTCCCCCTCTTTTTTAATATTTTTACCGAAAAAGTAAAAAAATTCTATGTATTTTAATCAAAATCTTAAAAAATTAACTTTCACTCCCATATTTCGGAAAAAATACACATACGGTATAAGATTTTTTATGTAGAATTTCGATCCCTTCCATTTTCAGTTTCTGGTTCCATCACCGGGTGTAATTGATAATTAGCTTTGAGAAGGGGCAATTTTTATATGTCCGTCTCAAACATAAAAAGAGGTGCACATCAGATAAATTTGTATGTCCGTCTCAAACATTTAATTGATAATTACCTTTGAGAAGGGTGAAAACTATTCTTTTAAAAGAGGTGCGCATCAGATATGTTATTACTATTTGCTATTGATGCGCAACTTCCAGATGCTACAGTATACGCCTCTCGTGATCCGAGTAAATATTAAGAAAAGAAAAACCAGTGTTGACACGCACTAATACAGAGACTCGGTGACGTCCGTTTGATCAGTGTATACCGGTAGATCAATTAGCTTGGGTGAGTCTCTGTAAGAGTGTATATCAAATAGTCTATGTGAATATCATCACCCAATACAGAGTAATATAATCCTTATCTTTAAATAAGAAAGTAAAATATTTAAGTGTAACGTACGTAGTAAATAAATGTTACCTTTCCAAAAGGAACAAGGACTAAACAAAAATAAATATGCAGAATATACTGATATTTGGCCTTCTTTTTCAGGTTTTACATATACAAATAAGCCATGTTGCATCGTAACATCTGTAACGGGACTATGTAATCCTCATTCGACTCCATGCAGTGATAGGAGTAAATATGTATTTTGGGACGCATTTCATCCGTCTGAGCGTTTTACACAGCTTGAAGCAGAGAGAGCTTACCAGGCTATATCCCCATTAGATGACTATCCTTATGATATTAGTACCCTCATTCGCCTCCGATAATAAGTTTCGAACTCTCACTATCATAAAATAAACTTAAGATCACCGGTGTTATATATAGGCCGATGTTTGATGAGATCATTCATCTTTGCCACCACAAAATTGCGTTTGTTGTCTGATGAAAGTGTAAAATCTGCACGTTCTTTCAGACTTTTTTTTTGTGTTAGATTTGGAATATGAGTGCAAAATAAGCTGTAAGAATTAGGTAAGAGCTCATCTTTAATGTATGCCCAGACTTGGCTTAATCTAATGATTTATCAATGGCAAATAAAACGAAAAAATAAAGTTCTGACGGAAACATTGATTCAATGTTAGATTTTGGAATATATGTGAAAAATAAATAGTTAGTCTTGCTTGGTGTAATGATTTATCAATGGAAAAATAACTCAAAGAAAATCGCTCCTTGAAAACTTTTGATCAATAATTTTCTTTTATATCACATTTTCGTACATGAACTTCTTGCAGCAAGCAGAGTCATTACTTTAAGTATATTGGTTCCGTGATATTGTTCTATACTAATGTTTAATCCCACTGCGAGTCTATCGCATACGAATTAAGCCAATGTTAGGCCTACATAATCAGCTTTTTTGATTTCACTACCCCGTATGTAACCCAGCTCGAATAGTAGGTATTAAACTCGCATTATCAGAAATAACGGTAATACTGAAAACCAACGTGTTACACAGTGCCATACTTGAAACCTCTATACGTTAGAGTTTGCGTCGAAGGTCAATCTCAGTCCGTATATTTGTCCATTCTCTAAGTTCATATCTTGTAGCATGATCATGCAGGTTATATAGTCTAGGTCAATACTTATTAAATAAAAACTATACAAATAGGGAATATCGAAAAGTTTCTAGAAATTCTTAAATCCTTAAGACCGAAAATTAGTACAGGGTTTATGAGCACGAAGTTTATAAAGTTACCATTATAGATAGAAAAACTACATAGCAAGATATTGCTGGGTACATTAATCTTAACAGATATAAAAGTTCCGAAGATAATAGTGCTACGATAAAAGCAGGAAACCTTCAGAGCGAAAGACCTAACATCCTTCCAGTTTATTGACTGCAATCACAGAAAAAAAAAATGCACTTCTTTCAGATGTATGCAGGAAAAGTTGCTCTTTCTAAATTTGTGAAAAAAATGGCAGTGAAACTGGTAGGTTTCTGTCGACAAGCAGCCGACGAATTTTCTGTTAAAGTATTTAGAACATGTTACAAATGCTTCATTCATCTAAAACATATTTCAAAAGTTTCCATTTTCATGACACAAAAACTTAACTTTTTACATTAACTACTATCCCTTATGAAAATGTCCATGGTTTAAGTTTTTAGAACTACATGGACAAAGAATCTTCTTATATGTTGGTAAATCCCGCTGTCTTCAAGGAGAATTTATAAAAAAAATCGTATGACAGTCAATGATGTTATATTATTCGGTATATCCATTTTCCTTGTACTGATGGAAAATAAAATGATGTAAGAAGGATAAATTGTTGTTAAAATTACCCGAGTTGAAGGAGCGTTTGGTCTTGGTGAGAGTAGTGATCAATATTGAGTTGAAGACCATTCATTTGTACTCCTATATAGTTACGAGCATCGTGTTGAGCTGGCGGTGGCATAAGCTCATATTCTGAACTCCCAGGCATCAGGCTCATTTGTTGATGTTGTTGAGCTCTCTCAGTCTCCGATATCTGTAAAATATATAAAAAAGAATCATAAAAATAAAATAAGAAATAGATAGACATGAAAAAAGAAAAAAACGAACATGGGGTGTTACTACCTTTGCACGAAGGTACTGGTTATTGTTATGCAAGTCGACTTCCTGAAATAAACAACACAAGTTAGTCGGGTAAATTTCTTTTTAGAAACTGTGTACTTAGTTTTTCTTTTGTTCGAAAAACACTCCAGAATGAAGGGGTTGGCAAACCGCGCGACTTGTATGTGATTTTGTGTATTTAGAAACAAAATCACGGCGTCCCAAATTTCCTGCCAAACTTGGAAAATTGTAGGACATAAAAACGGTATTTTGCTTGTGTCACTTAGAAAATTATAGGACATAAAAACCGTTTTTGCTTGTGTCCCTTTTAGTGATAATTCTTTTAGGAGTATGCATAGTTTAAATTAATGAACCAAAAAGAAGAATATATGGAAAGAAAAACAAATTTTCCCTCTTTCTATTGTAGTTAATTGCGACATTAAATTTTTTAAATTAAACCAAGATTAACTTTATGATGTTATTCTTAGTCAAATCCGAATGGTAGCAGTAATTTTCTATTGGTTCAATACTTGGCATGAGAACATAAATGCTGCTGAAAAGAAAAACGTCCAAGAAGAGGAAAGAAGTTATACCCTTTTCTGCATAAGATCGAGTTCGGCAAATAAGAGCTCATTCTGGTCATCCAAAAGAAAAAATAAGTATAAGTAAAAATATACATTGTAACAAAACCATAATACTATGTAAACCTTCTTTCAGAATTATATCGAATTTATTTCCCCTTATTTTTCTACAATAAGTTTTAGCGCAATCGTAATATTAACAGTGAGGCGAATTTCATATGTACCTTCTTTGATCTAATCTTGGCGATGCCTTTCTCCAATCTACCCTCCAGGTTTTTCAAATCCCTCATCGACAATGAGCACAGAGATTCTCCCCGCATGTTACTGGAAACATTTGCAAACATGTAACCAACCTAAAATATTATTTATAACTTTGGCATCACAGTAAGAACAATAACCTGTTTGAGTTCTGTAAATTTCCAATTTGCCTTCGCAACTTAGCAGCTTCTTGTTGATAGTACTGACATGTTTCACAAATAGATGTATCATTATTAATGAATAATAGTAGTACAAATAATAAAGAAGGCTAAATATAAAAATTTCATGATCTTCACTATTCTATTGATCTTAACAATGGTCAGTCATAGGTGCAAAATTTTTAGGGCGTTGACCTACTCGAAATCTAAATTTCTTTGCTGCTTGTCTACTAACAACATTAGTTTTAAATTTCCTTTTCACTCTTGTTTATTTTTGTCACAGCTTGTCTAGACGATCGACTACCTGATTTGCGATCACTATCAGCCTATTCTGATCTTAACATTGATATATTCTTTTTTTGAACTTTTATGCCAAGAAATTTGTATGTAAGTACTGTTTTAAGGGGAAATTGTAACCCTTGTAAAAAAGCCATATAAAATTTACCTGTGCATTAAGTTCAGAGACTGATCCATTAGCAGATGAGTCTGAAGTTGCTTTCTTGTACCTATCTATTGTTGCTTTGACACTGTAAATATAACAAGAGATAAAATTAACAAGGAGGCAAACGGGATAGATTGAGTCAAAGTGTGTTTCATTCAAGCTCTCGTGTTCATTTAACGAACCAAATTTGGCTCGCTAGCTGAATGAGCCTACCAACATATCTTTATCACAGCATTGCTCAAATTGTGATTTTGGCCTTTATTAGAATTAGTTGTTGGCTCTCAGTGAATTTTTCATCAATAAATCCATTGTAGTTATAGTTAAATTAATCGAGATAACGCAAACAAGTTGAAGCTTTACGATACTTAAGGATTCCCAATGGAAACAGCTAATTTGGAAGAGATTTAAGTAAAAAGAAGATTTCACTGGAAAGTTGAAACAACCTTTCACTGAAAAGAAATCATTTCAGTTTAAAGTATAAGATATTTTTTCTTTTATTCTTTTAAAAGAGTTAGTAGGAGTGAAATCCAAGAGTAAGACAATTACTCCATTAGAGAACTAAATAAGATTTATGTTTCGACGGTAAATATTATTATTAGCTACATTTCAAAATCTACATGCATGCTTGAGGAGGCTTGTCCAGCATGGACAAACCTGCAATTGGCCTTAAATGCAAATCTTATACGCTCTTTACAACAAAACTTATGTTATATCACTGTAATAAAAAGTTCAGATAGCAACAGTTTATCATCAGTTTAGCAACAGACGCTCTGATAGTAAGCTGACATTTTTTTGTAATGTATTAACTCCTAATAAACTACTGTTTCTTGTGGCTGACTGTCCATGACTAAAGAGGATGTACCAAACTTGTTTAGGTGTTAATGAATTTGTTTTGATTTTGTTTAGTTGTTTGCTATCCATATGGTTGAAGTATAGGAGTGGGACCTATCGATCATTACACGTAACAGTACTACGAGGCAGGGACGAAGCTAAGTTGTGACTATTTCAAGCCACGACATCCTCATAACTTCAAATTTTAAAGTAATTTTTTTCTCATAATTTTTACTTAAGTTTTGTAAAATAAAAATGATAACTTGTCACCCCATGATTTATTTTTTTCACTTAACATTAGTTTTATGAAAATTTGACAACCCTCATGCATAGTTCCTGGGCTTTGCTCCTGTTATAAGGAGTAGAAATATCAAATATCGGTATTTTATATTTAGGTTCTGTTTTCTCATATGGTAATATCAAACCCATCTCAATGGTGCTATGCCAAAAGACCAAAAATTAACAATTTAATAAGATGATTGACATGATAATGGATGTGCCAAAACAGGGAAGTCAAATACTAATGCTAGTGCTTAATTTATTTACTTATTTTGACCATTTTAGTTTTCCCTGAAATGCTATATGGTTAAAGTACATTTTAGCCTAGACAATTTGTCACTCCAACAGTTAAATCAAGCAGTCAAAAAATCATGTCACTTAAGCAAACTGTACACGCAAAGCTTATTCAAAAAGAGTACTAAACAAACAAAAAATCTCAGTTTCTTTTGAGTCAGAGCCACTCAAATCTTAACGTGACATGATATGATCTTACATAGTATACTGTTTATAATATATACAAAATACATTATACATATATATATATATTTATTTATTTATTTATTTATATACAAACATCAATTCCTAGGCAAATGCTGTAATTCTATCACCTCATTTTGCTACCTTAATTTTCCCGAAAATGCTTATTGGCTGGCTATGCCACGTAGCAAGTGTTACCTAAATATGATTGGCCAAAAATATTTGACGGCAATAATCTTAAACTCACACGTTTACATGTTGTGTAATACCCAAATGCTACACCCAATTAACCACCTTAGTAAATGACAAGACAAAAAAGTATTTCAAAAAACAATGCTATATTACTATATTTATGGCTTTTCCTAGGTAGTAAAGTGAGACGTTTGGTTAGTTTCAGGGTTGGATAAATGTAAGAAAAAGTAACGAGTGTTTACTAATTTTTGTATTGCTACAGTATTTATTCCAAAAAACAAAAACAAAAAAAAACTAGCAACTCATTAAACAAAAAAAAACTAACCAGTAACTTTTTAAACAAACAATGATCGTGTTGGTATATACTTAATTTTTAAGAGGACCTTTTTATATACGTTTTTTCAAGAATCTAAGTGCACCTTTTTTTAAGGCTTTATGGTTGAATTCTCAATATAATAAATCAATTATAAGGAAATTCTTTTCATTGGTTTTTTTTTACAAGATTGCTAATGCCTTCCTGGATTTAAATCCAATTACTTTTAAAAATTACAACGACACCAACTAATACCCGTTTAAATAACTTCATACTAATAAATATATTTGAACTAGATAGGTGAATATCACTACAAATGGGTACGAGAATTGTGACGAGCTTAATAGTTACGAGAATTGTGACGGATTTGTGACAGGACCGCCAATTTGTGACCGGATGGTCAACTTGTGACGGTTTTATGACAGATTTTGACTCTCATAAAATCAATATTATTTTACAGTGAATAAATAAATTTATCAGAATATAATGACAGAGAGTCAAATACACAGTTTCCTCTTGTAACTTTAGTACTGTTCACAATTTACCTTATTTTGGTAGTATTTTGTACTTGACTCATATTATCATAATTTTATCTCCAGATCTTTAATGAGTACGACCTTATTTGAACTAGAAAATCCCAAACTATACTTATAGACAACTAATATAAATAATTTTACATTAAACTATAAAATCCCAAACTATACTTATATACTTGATGTTGTCTTGTCCAATTTTAATTGTAATAATTTCAAATTCTTAAATATTACAATTTATTTCACACCTATAATTAATGTTTACTCTTATAGTAGTACTCCCTCCGTTATTATTTAATTGTCCATTACGAAACTACGTGCAATTTTGATCGGTCAAAAACTCGTATCAAAATTATCAGAATGAAAATTTTCAAAAGTTGATCATACAGTTAAAATGTTAAATTTTTGGCCGGTCAAAATTTCACGTAGTTTCGTAACAGACAATTAAATAGTAACGGAGGAAGTATTAAAATATTATCCCTATATTGCATTTTTCCAAGTTATTTTATGGCAAGGTATGTATTCCTAATTACTCCCTCCGTTCCTTTTAATTGTCCACTACGAAAGTACGTACAGTTTTGATCGGCCTATAACTTGTATAAAAATTGTCGAAATAATTTTTTTTAAAATCTAATCATAAAATTTAACATTTGAACAATACGATCAACTTTTAAAAAATTTCTTTCCGACAATTTTGATACAAATTCTTAGTCGGTAAAAAGAGTATATTTCAAGAAGTCTGAATAAATCAGAACAGCATTAGTGTAACAGAGCTCTTCTATTGGTTTGCAGTGTCTGTACTTTATCTCTCTCTCTATATATATATATATTTATACATAATATATATATATATATAGGTTAACTTTCACTAATATATATACCCAAAATCTAAAACAAAATAAAAACCTAAATCTTCAATACCAAAACCTTTGAGATGACTGTTTTAAAAACTTGCAGAAAAGTTGACTACTTCTCATTGGCTCATCTCTCTCTCTCTCTATATATATATATATGTATATGTTACAGTTTTTTGATGCTTTTGTGAAAGGTTTAAACTGACCCAACAAAAGGAAATGTAATAACTAATCCAATTAAAAAGCTTCTTTTTTTTTCTCCATATTTTCAGCTGATTAGCCTGATTTATATTAGTGTTTTAAAAACTGAAAACTTAACCAGGGTGTTTTTAAAGTGAAAAAAGAGTCAGTTTTTAACGGGCTAGAAAGCTGAAAAACGAGTTTTTTAAGTTTTTCTTAAGCTTTTTATCGAGCTTTGAATTTAGTTTTTTTTTTTTACTACGAAGCTATCTATTTAAAATAGAGATTATTATACTATTATATGTTGTTGGAAATTTGATTTTTTAGTCAAATAAGCTGACGTATATGAGACTAGAGAAGCTAGATGTAAATATATTTTTTTTCAAGAAAGATGTAATTAAATAGTTTAAAGTTCGACATTTGGGTTCAAAGAAAATATTAAGGTTTTTGTGTTAAATAAAATGGAATAAACACCCAAATTAGGGCTCTTAGTGGCTAGCTATTTCATTGGACTAGAAATAATCAAAAGAAAAAGATAAATATATAGAATAAGTGAAAAGCAGGAAAATCTAGTATGACGTATAAAAAGATTCTCCTAAATGTATACACACCTAATATGGTCTTGTTATAACTATATGAGCACATAATTACACTGTGAAGTTAGGGGTTCAAAAATACCAAATAGCTGAAAACCGCATCGTAAATACCGAAAAAACCTTAAAAACCGATCTGTCACGGAACTGTTTTTGGGTCTACCTAACCCGATCCCATTGGTTCTTGGGGCGAGTATGGTTCTCAACTCTATATCGCGGACCCGACCCGTAGAACCGACTCACATACCTGAATTGTAGAACCGCAATATGTACCAATATTTTAAAAATATATATACATATTATTATTATGATTACTGTATTAGTTTGTAATGTTTAAGTGACTGTGTAATGTTTACGTGATTCATTAATCAACCAAACACATTATTGACCAATATGAAGCAAAAAAAAAAATTGATAGTCGCTTGTTACTTTGTTTATTTTTTACAAGTTAATAAATAACTTGGAAAAATAAATTCATTATCAATATGTAAAAATACCCTTTAAAAAAGAACATATAGAAAAGTATAATAAATTTTACGAATTTTGGGTATTTTGGGTAAATACCCGCACTGAGAATCGTTATACCCATTACAAATACGGATATGGGTCGGGTAAAATAAGTACAAAAAGTTATATAGACCCGATCCGACATGTAAATGACGAGAGAACCGCTAAAACCGTTACCCAAATACCCAAAAACCGTTGGATCGGGTCGGGTAGGGTCGGGTAAAATTGATACCCCTAACGTACCTTATACATTGAAAGCACCCTTGTGGTCTGGTTAATTTTTTAGCAGCTTCTCTATAACTTCATATAGAAGCAATTAGTACTTAACAAACCCTAACAACAATCTAATGGGAGTAATTTTTTTTGAAATGAATCGAGTATATTGCCAATGACTTGATCAATGCTCGAAGGCTACATCAAGCCCGAGTTTTAGTACGTACTGAAAAAGCAGATCGAAATTTTGAAGTTTTGTACATTGTTCATTTTCCTGGACATTTTGTATCAGGCGTACTGAAAACGCAAATAATTGTTTTTGTTATTGCTTTTTAAGTTCAAGGATAATAAAGATTTTGTAATTCTATTTGCTGAAAAAACAAGTTTAACAACTCAACCCTATCATATTTTAATTTTTTGTATATTGTTCATTTTTCCTTTGGTGTGGGAAAGTAAGGTAAAGGAGGAACTATGTTTTAATTTTGTGAACTTTAAGAAACCATTTTGTGGGAAAGTACATTGAAACTAGTTCAAAGACAAAACCAAACTTGTAAGAAATGTAAGTTTAGATATCCAAAAATATTTTCATAGAACCTATCTTTTCAACAAATTAATCATAGTTAAAAACATAGTCCAGGATCTTATGTCTCCAGAAAAGTTTAGTACAATAAAAATTCACTTTTGGAACCCTAAATTGGATTTGTTGATGAGAAGTACAAAAAGACAACTTTTTTTTTTCAATTTTTTTGTATATTTTCTAGATGACTTAGTGACACAATCATAAATTAAGGTAATGTCAACATGTGAATGAAAGAGTAAAGAGCTAATCAGAGCTTGACAACATCAATAGTACAGATGACATCAAAAAAAGAGAGAATAAGGTAAAAATAGTAAAATATTGGTAATCAAGAAAAATTAAAGCATGATATGTTAGCTCATCATAGATTCCATATTTATCTCTACTAATACTTCCTAAATTATCAAAAAACATTTCCACTTCAGTTTCTTACAAACAGATCTAGTCATGTATACAAGCCATAAAAAGGATTTCCACTAAATCTCATATATGAAAATCAATTAAAAAAATAAAAATGTCAAGGAGGAACTATATTTTAATTTTGTGAACTTTAACAACTGGTATTTCCCCTAAATATTATACTTTTTTTTATTTCTTGGAAGTCAAATGAAAAACATAGCTAATATCATTCATCTTCAAAATTTAAATAGAATTCATAGATCTAAGACAAGTGATAAAAATTTATTTTTCTCTTAAAGATGATAAAATCAGATATTAGTAATAATAATTTTATGACAGAAAACCTGGGAACAAAAAATAAAAAAGAGAGCTTTAAAGGAAGAAGAAGAAGTTGAGTAAAGAAAACCTATCATACTTAATTAAAAAGACAATATAAATAAGAATAAAGTTAATCAAACCACATATAATCTCTTAAAAGTCACAGATCTAGAAAAAATGAACAAGGCCTCATCAAATAATTAGCCACTTACATAATAAGGGGGATAACAAAAACTCAAAAGGGTATAAAAAAAACAGGAAAAAAAATAATACTAATGTGAACAATTTAGTACCTGTTGTTTGAGTACTCATAAAGGCGGCCTCGGTTAGAGAAAACAACAAGGGCAACCTCGGCATCACAAAGAACAGACAATTCATAGGCTTTCTTGAGCAATCCATTGCGGCGTTTACAAAAGGTGACCTGTCGATTTGTTGTGTTTTCAATTCGCTTGATCGCAATTTTTCCCCTCCCCAATTTTTTATCAGATAGATCCATTGAATCTTGTGGAAACTCCATCTTCACTACCTAAAACAAGAATCATTAAACATTGTCTTCAGAAAAAAATAATCTTGAGACTAATATGATCACTTTATAGCTAGGGATCAAATTCAATTATTGAAAGTAAATGATTTAGCCTAGAAAGAACAAAAATTGGAGTATCATGGGAATAAAAGAGGTTACAGAAATGAAATATGTTAAAATTGTTATTCTAGTTTTTTTGTTAAGAGCAGATCATGAATAAATTTCTAGTTATTCATGAAAATTTTCTTTAATTTCCCAATGACATGAAAAAAAAAATGAAAAAAAAGAGCTACTAGTAGTAGAAATGAAAGTTATAAATACTTGTTGCAGATCAAGAAGGGGTTACAAAAAGTGATTTTTTATCATGAACTGTTTGGTTTTTTTGTATAAGTTGCCTGGTTTTGATAAGAAAGGGAGATGATACCTAAAGAATATCTTCAGTTGCCCTTTCTTCTAGTTAATAACCTTTGGATAAACTGTAGAGAGATATGAACAGAATGGAAATGAGTTGAACCAAGAGATGAGGGTATATAAAGATGAGGCCTAAATATTGGTGTCACTTACTGGACCTGCTTTTTTTTGTTCTCCCTATTGTAGTTATACTTGTTTATTTTTCCAGTAATAAATGGTGCATTGTTAATATATATGATAATATTGGTGTTTTTAAGTTAACTTAATTTTGTATGTTTTGAGCCGGCCATTCTTGCTGGAGAATAGAAGTGTGTACATCGTCATGGCTTCAACCCCGAGGGGGAGGCGAGGAAGTAGTGGTGAGTATACGAGGCTGAATAATGCGATGACATTGCATAATTATGTGAGTTTTTATTATAGTCTTACGAACATAATTTGAGTGTCGCGTAAGAAAATGATGAGAACATGAAATTACAAGTTAGTAATCAAACTACGAGCTTATCCATAATGGAAGTAAGTACCGCTATGAGGCTAGCTTCAGGACCCAGTGACATGACCTACACCCGAGATGCACGACGAGGGACTGAGGGGAGTAAAAGGATATAGAGAAACATGTTATATATGTATGCAAATGTGAAATGTGTCATTAGCGTCCCTCGAACTCGTGGTTGGGTAAAAATGTTAGTGTTATATTGTTTTGTGCCAAGTGTTATAGAACACATCGATTAACTCTTTTCTGTAAAACCTACTTTTTGTGCAAAACTTTATAACCCATACTAAAAATTTATTAAATTTAACTCATTCTTTGAAGTTGCGTGTCTCATGTAATCTTTCTTCAACGTGTCCGACTGGTGTGTCCAAATGGTCAACACAAAAATCATAAAGGACACGTTAGTTATTACTAACAGTTCGTATGGTATTATGACAACAGAGAATGTTACTAATTGTTGATAATTGTTGTTAACGGTCGATGAATTAATAGCAACAAAAACATATCATTTGGCGTGTCTCAAGCTTATTTCATTCTAAAAAAACAAAAAACAAAAAACGAAGAGTTCGTGGATCAAACCTAATGAATGAATAAAGAGAGATATGTCTCATTTCAAAAGAAATACTAATAGAGAGTATTATATATGTATCAAATATCAATAGACTTATCAAACACCATTCATATTTTTTTGTCCATTTTTACTTTAGTGTGACTGATGGATAAATTACATAGGAAAAAGAGATATAATGACTTGTGAAAACGACGCTTTATGGGGGTGAATGTAACTTTGGCCTAAGCTTTACTCAAGCTGTTCACTTTCCCAAAATTACCTAATTCCTTCACAAAAATTTGTATACACATTTACTGACTAGTTTTGTATCTACAAATATATGTGACTATTTAAAAGTTTATTGATGTGTGATCACAAAAGTACCTAACACGTAAGAAATGTTCAATCTCTTGGAGTGGACTAAACCTAACTTGAAGCATATACTAGTCACATATGACACATCTTCTTCTTTTTTGAAATAGGGTGGGGGCAATTTTTTTTGAGATAGTAGTTTACACAGTATAAGAACAAGAACCTTTTTTGTTCAATATAAAATCATATGGATCTTTAATATTTCAATCCTATATTATGGAAATCACACTCATAAGCTTCTATTTGGAATGCTATGGTAGCAATTTAATTTAGCAACTATTCATGAATGCTAAACTTAGTAACAATTTAGCTAAGGTTAGTATTTGTTTTGTTATATTAATTTTTAATTGGTGGTAAGAATGCTAGAATTAAAGTTTAGTCAAGTCAGTTAAATTCTTCTAACTTAGTTAGGTCAAAAATTGGAAAAAAAATTAGCTTAAAAGCTTGATGCCACTACCAAAAAAACAGTAATGTACTTACTAACCAAAACAGTCACTAGACACCAAAATCAAGTTACTAAATTGACGTAATAACTGAATGTCTATGGTCGGAAAACTGTTAAAAAGACCTGAGACCCGAAAACTGCACCGTACATACCCAAAAACCGTAATAACCGACCCTTCACAGAACCGTTTTTGGGTCTACCCAACCCGACCCACTGGTTCTTGGAACGGGTATGGTTCTCAAGTCTATACCGCGGACCCGACCCGTAGAACCGATCCGCAAAACCGGTCCATATACCCGAAATGTAGGACCGCAATATATACTCATATTTTAAATATATATAAACATGTTATTATTATGTTTGCTATATTATATTCTAATTTTTACGATTACTATATTAATTGTGAATCTTTGTTGTGATTTCAATTTTTACGATTACTATATTAATTGTGAATGTTTGTTGTGATTTCAAATTTTACGATTTATTTTTAATTCAATCTATCTTTTCTTAATAATTTAGAGAAACCATTAACAATAAAATGGGTAACTAAGAAAATGAAAATGGAATCATCCGTTGTAATGTTTAAGTAAATGTGTAATGTTTACGTGACTCAATAATCAACCAAACACATTGTTGACAAATATGAAGCAAAAAATTTGATAATACACCATTAGTTTGTTTATTTTTTATAAGTTAAGAAATTACTTGGAAAAATATATTCATTATCAATATGTAAAAAAAAAAACCTTTAGAAAAAAACATCTAGAAAAATAGAAATTAGAATAAATTTTGGTATTTTGGATAAATACTCGCACCGAGAACCATTATACCCATTACAAATACGGGTATATGTCGGGTAAAATAAGTATAAAAAGTCATATAGACCCGACCCGACCGTAGATGACGAAAGAACCGCTAAAACCGTTAACCGAATACACAAAAACCGTTGGATCGGGTCGGATAAAAATAACCTCCCTGAGTTAGATACATTACTCATTATTTGACGTTACACGTTATCTGAGTCGTGCAATATAATGTAATAAAAACAATAAACATTTGAGAATATTATCCAAGATGACCAAACAATTTATCCAGCCATAAACAATTTGCTCATGGTTGAAAATAATATATGCTTACTTTTGTAAATTGTGATATAAAAATGGAGGTACTTTTCCAGTCCACGGTTGAGTATCATTATGACCCTATTTTAGTATATATATATATATATAAATGTTAAACCTTATATAGTAGACTAGGTAAGGATCTTCACTCAACCTACCTAAATGTGGCTTATTCCATATGAACTTATAAGCTCGAATCAGCTACTCATTTAGTCATTTTATTTATATTAAAAAAAAAAACTACTCATTTAGTCATTTTATTTATAAAAAAAAAACTACTCATTTACGACAAAACTATTTGACGGGAAACAATGATATTCCCCAAGGTTCTGATGCGACTTTTATTTATTTATTTCATATAGTTTATAGTTCGTATCGTTACCTGGTGTATCCTCCTTTATATATTTAATCAATCTGCTTTCCCTATAAAAAAAAGTTATTTTGAAAACAAAAAATGTGTACCTAGTGTATATATATATACACTTTACATTATTTGTCGACACGAGCAATGAAGTAAATAGATGGAGACGGTCACTATGCCTCCTTTATATATTTAATCAATCTGCTTACCCTATAAAAAAAAATTATTTTGAAAACAAAAAATGTGTACCTAGTGTGTATATATATATATACTTTACATTATTTGTCGACACGAGCAATGAAGTAAATAGATGGAGACGGTCACTGACTGCACTCGGATGTTAAAAATTGATGAAAATGTAGTTTGTTTTTTTAATATTTTGATTTAAACTTACAAAATGGTGTTTCATCCCTCTCATTTATAAAAAATTGACTTTTCAGCCCCTTACATTTACAGTTTCTGAACATTAAATTGCTATTTTTTTTTTACTTTCATGCCATATTATTCCGGGTCTCAATTGTGAAAATGTAACCATCAATTCTAACACATGGTTGTACTTTCTTTATTAGGGTCAATTGACATAGACGGTCTGAACACTACAGTAAAAAGTTCATTTAGTATTATAATTTTTTCTGGTTATATTGCTAAATTGGTTGTGGCTAAATTTTACCAACAGTTTAGCAACAAATTATGTTGCCATTTGTTGCTAAATTGTTGCTAAAATTTAACTACGTCATAGCAGAAATATATATATATATATATATATATATATATATATATATATATATATATCATGAAAAACACCCAACTAGACACTTTTTCATAAAAACGCTCCAAATCAATATTTGGTTAATGCAAATCTCAATGGTTTCACGACGGGAACACAAATATGCGTCTTGTTTTTTTTTTCTGAGATGTATAATGACATGTTTTGAATTTTTAAATTTTACCATAATTTCGAAAACATGTCATTATACATCTCGGAAAAAAAAACAAGACGCATATTTGTGTTCCCGTCGTGAAACCATTGAGATTTGCATTAACCAAATCTTGATTTGGAGCGTTTTTACGAAAAAGTGTCTAGTTGGATGTTTTTCATGATGTTCCTATAACATTTTCATATATATATATATAGTTACTTTACGCAAAACATAAACATCTTAGATTTAGCATCCTTTTATCAAAAAGAATAAATTCCAAGATTTCAAATCGGCACAATTTGTTAATACAATTCTCCAATTGTAGTAGTAATAGTTTTCATAGCTTGGAACTTAAATTTTAGTTCGTTTTGAAAAATCAAAGGTCACATTATCCGTCCACTGATATTGAAAAGAGCGACACTTGGTCTCTGTAATGTTATGTTGTACAAGACGAGTATAGGCGGAAATTAAGCGGAACCTAAGCGCTTAGAAAACTAGACGGGATTGAACGATTAGACGTGATTAAAAGATTAGGCGATTATTAAACAGAATTAGACGAACAGTCTTGCGGCGCCATCCTATCCATAAGGTAATTTGTCTCTGTGCAAAGATTTACCACTAGAAGAAATAACAAGATATAATCGGAAGATAAATTGAAAGTAAAAGTGAAAGTCATTAAATTTAACAAGTAAGCAAGAAAACATGTTGGTATATTGCTGCCAAATTTAACAATATTCATTTTACCATCGACGTATCGTTAGGTATATATAAATTATTAGAAGCGGATATCAGTAACTCTTATATAATTTCAACACGAAACAACAATTTTTTGTAATAAGATTTTAATTAGGGGTCCTGTTTTAATCAACACTAGGTATATCAAACAAGAAATATCTGGCTAAAGTTGCAATGCATACAGAGGAAAATAAAGTATTGTCTCTTTGAAACGGTCATCTTATTTGATTGTTTATAATACAGTCGCATTAACCACCGTTATATTAGAAAAGGGTTAATTCATGTTTACTGCACCAAACTATCGGCCTTTAACAATTTGCATACCCGACTATAAAAATTAACAATTTGCATATCAAACAAAACATAATCGATCAATCAACAACCTGGTATCAAATTATCAATGGTTAATTCATGTTTACTGTACCAAACTATCGGTCGTTAACAATTTGCATACTCGACTACAAAATTTAATAATTTGCATACCAAACAAACCATAATCGATCAATCAACAACCTGACGTCAAATTATCAAACAGAAGTTTGGTCACGAGCCTGCACGTGAGTTATTGCCATTACAGCTCAGGAGTATTTTGGTCTGTTAACAAAAAAACGTATTCTGTTTATTTTATATTCCCTCTATATATACGAACAAATTTGGACAAAAAATAGCCCTCTAGTTATATCTCACTCACAAATATCCAAATTCCTCTATCCTAAACAAATCAGGGTTATTTAGAGTTATCAAGTACAATAAAAAATTTGGTGAACTGCAGAATTGAGATTTAAATATGAACTGAAAAGTTCACGAACGGATAGCCCCTTCAGAAATATGGTAAATCAACTTCTTTATCAATAATAAGGAATTATATTAACCTTAATTACATAATGATCCACTTTTATTAAATAATAAATTAATTAATGTTAATTATGGTTATTTTTATTATTAATCTATTATAAACTGAATAAGGTTTGTTAGAATTTCTTGTCTATTTATTTCTCTGAGTTATTAAATTTGAACAATATTGATACTTAAGGTTTAATCAGTGTTCATTATTTTCTTGAGTTTTTTAAGCTGGATAATCAAGTTTAATTCGTTATAATTTTTTAAAATGCAGATAACATAGTGGTGTTATATGCTGAGGTAAGAAAATACAGTATTTAAGATGGTCAATTACTTACTATGATTTCTAAGTTGATGTTATGTGCCGAGATAAGAAAATACGGCATCATTTTCCTACAGTAGCCCAGCGAAAGAGTGGATGTATTAAGTTAAATATGTATGTAAATTGGGGTTATAATTGCGGATGTGATATAAAAGAACAAATAGATGAATTGGTTTTTGGCGACAAAAATAAGGGTAAAAGGGTAATGCACCAATTTAAATTAACTTCTATTTGATAATTTGACAACATGTTGTTGATTGATCGGTTATGTTTTGTTTGGTATGCAAATTGTTAATTTTTATAGTCAGGTATGCAAATTGTTAACAGCCGATAGTTTGATGCAGTAAACATGAATTAACCCTATTAGAAAATGGATTGTTAGATGATGTTTTTTAATAACTAATTTATTTTTTCTATTTTGAACAAATTAGAATTTGATAAATTAAAAACAAATTGTACAACACACTAAAAACTCAAATAAAAATATAGAACCCTAAAGAGCCCTAGCCTAAACCTAAATATTAATCAAAAATTAATTTTTTTATCCATTTGATATTTTTTTATGCAAGCAGGTTGTGAACCATATATGCTTATTGTTATCCAGTGATTACCAAGATAATGCTAAACCAGTACGTCTATCATTATATCATGCCTTAAGTTTTTAATGAGAACAAGAAGTTGTGAAAGTGATTAACTTACCCAAAAAAGTTATAAACGTGTCCATTTTACATCTATGTTAAAAAGTGGAATGTAAAATGCGACACACCCTAATTAGTCGTACTTTTGCACCACTTTCTAATCCCTCCAAAGTCTTTATTGCAATTTAAACATTTTTGTATAAAGAAAAAGTACACAACTACAACAATGTTGAATTAACTCATAATAGCATATGGCTAGTGAATTACGTTTATATGATTCGTTAACTTTAACATATATTCTTATAACTTCTTAGGCCATGACAAAAAGTAAATGCAAGTTCCATGTGACACTCTTATGGTAAGAAAATCAGAAGCACTTGCTATTATGGAAAAGCTACTTGTTTTCATGCTATGGAAATGAAACTAATTTTGTATAAATGGTGGGTTCCTTTGCTTGATTTGTTAACCAATCCAACTTCTGTTTCTCTAGCTATTGAGTAACTATATTGATAATGTATAGAAATCTCACATGCCTACATTACCACTGCTAAGAAGTACAAATCTTCTACTCCATATTTTCTACCCCTTTCCGTGCCCTCTTGCTTATTTTCACTCAAATTTTAAATTTTCACAACTTATACCGCAATTTTATAAACTTTTATATTATATTGTATTCAAATTTTAAAACATTTGAACATAATATTGTTTTAAACAATTTTTTTAATATTCAATGTTTAATTTACACTAATTTATACATTTATTTCAAAATAAATTTGGTGTGGATTTTCTTTTAAAAATAATTATTGGAATGTATTGATACATGTATTATAGTAATTGTACAATTTTTTTCAAGTTTTTTATAATTTTTTTTTGGATAAAATAAACAAGGGACACGGAAGGAGTTAGAGAAATAGGATAGAAGATTTGGACTCCATTGTTAAGGGAAGGGAGGGTGCCACTGCCAGCCATTCATTAAGGGTTCAAAACAATTTATTTATTTTCTCGAACAATCCTTCAAAGAGCGGGGTTGAGGCATACATCCCTACCTGTATATAATAATCATGCGAGTACAGTACCAGGCGGGGGAAAAGAATTAAAACCTCTGAAAATAAATGAAAATATATCAAATCTGTGAATAAGAATAGTGTTGTGAAATGAAATGTTAATATGTGAATCTGAGTTGTTCATCAAGATTCAAGTCCTAACATTGAGAATTTCTAACATGTCTAACGCCAAATTAAATAGCCCCGGTACCACCTTGTAAATCCTTTCTGCGAGTGAAAGTCTCTGAAGTCTGGTGAATGCACGCCCAGATGGCAGCCTATTTTGCCTCTCAGAATCGTAATTGCATCGACGCTGGTTGAAATTCGAATAGTCAAGCATGCTGGTGATAAGGCATTAGAAATTTATAATATATAGTAGTTTGATATTCAAGACTGCAGTTCTTCATTGAAGCACTTTTATTCAAACATTTTGTCGCCGACATTTGTTGCCTTAGAGGTGCTACACTATTCCTCCGCCTCGGAATATTCCCAAAAAAATTCTCTCGTGACTATAAGCCTCACTTCTACTAGTTGTCACTAGTTGGTCGTGCTCTTTTTCGGAAAAAAGAAAGTATCAATTTGGGACGATCAAATTTGTTAAGTACAATTCTCTTGTTAAGTGACAAAAAATGTTAGTAAGACTGAAATCTTAGTCATGTCATCTGCAATTAATGAAACAAAATTTGTCACTATTTGCTTGTACCCGCGATTTTACATATTATTTGTAGAGGGAAAATCCATCGATTAAAATTGTTAATCGCTTCTCTAATGGAGCCCTAGTTGTGGTCACCCATAATCATAAGCAAACTCCACCCCCAAAAATAAAATAAAATGAAGACTTACAATTTTGCCACGGTTATTTAGTAACGTTTCACTACAAAAAAATATTCAAATAATGACGGGATTAGTGAAGATATTTTTTGTTATGACCTTATTAACGACGGTTTTTATGACGGTTTTGTGACAGTTTAGTCAATTTGTGACAGATTTGTGACAGTTTTTTAAATTAGTGACAGACTTATGACAGCTTTTAACTCTCACTAAATCAAACATTATTTTGTAGTGTTTAGTTTATACTAATTTAAATATCACTCATAATGGGATAGACATTAGGCTTAGCCAAACACCAATAAGCAAGTCACATGTGACTAACCATGAAAGGTCAATCATGTTCCTTGCCCACCATGCATTTTTCTTTTAAATTTTTAAAAACATCATTATATTTACCTTAATTGTATCCGATTTGAAAAAACGTTCTATAAAGTACATAAGTTTTCTTTGATTTTTTTTTTGAAGTCGAAATTTGGCATATCGGCCTACCTTGTTTGACTGAATCGAAAATGGAAAAAAAAAACCCGAGAAGCAAATGATTCGTTTGACATAAAAATGCACTATTTTCAAGAGAAATAGCAAAATTTTATTTCCACATTTAAGAATTATTTTCTTCCATTATGAAGGAGTCATGAATGGTTTTGACACTCAATCTTCGTTTTTTTTGCTTATCAAAAGAAAAGGTCTCCACGTACCTAATTGTAGGTAATTCGTTTTTTTATAACACGTTTTATGTTTTGGGCATTGACCCTTAATTATAGCATAGCAAATAAAAGTATTTCTCTTCAGAAAAAATCTCTTTGCTAGATCAACTTATTCCTTTAATTGAACAACAACAACAAAAATATTCAAAACTTGAAACTCCCTAAGTTTTACTCAGCTATTTATAAGCGATAACCAAACTAATTCGCAAATATAAGTCCTATTTCTTGTAAACGTAATTATTTTTATAAAACAAAATTAAGAACAAGTATGAGTTTGGACCGGTCAAAATTTCGGTACCTTTTGTTACAAGATTAAATAAAAGGGCGCATAAATAAAACACTGAATATTGTTATTTAGTAAGTTGACTTGAACCCTAGCCCCCTTAGTTACCAAAAAAAATGTGTGCTATGAATTAAAACTCGTCTCCCGGGTCGTCATTCTGCGACTACGTCTAAGCTAGATTGTTGTTTCTCGTTTTTCCTATCATTATGTTTCAACAACCGCATCAGCTTCCTCCTATTTCTCAATTGAAAACTCCATTTTTTTTAGTTTAAGTGTACTTAATACATTAGCAAATGTATCATCTTCCTTATCAAATTCTTTATCCATATTAAATATTAAATTATAAAAACATTTATTAATATCATTCTATTATAATAACACAAGTCAAATGAGTCTGCCCAATTTAGCCATTTTTTTTCAAAAATACTTCTACACCTTTATATTAATTACAATAATATCATACTCGCATAAAAATATTAAAATTAAAAGCTAATAAAAGTATTTATCACTCTTTAACAACCAAAGATTCTTTTAAATCTTAAAGTATGTTTTTTTTATTATCCATATATTTATATCATAACTATACATATTTTCTATATTTTTATTGCATTACACGCCGTACACGTAACGCGTGGGGCACGATTACTAGTATATAACATATGTGTGGTGGAGAATTATTACATAATATTAAAATGAGATGTTAGAAGATTTAGGGAACAACAATGTTACTTAGAGCATCCTCATCTACTAGCTCAAAATATAATTTTTTCCTCAAATTTGGTGATTATGATATAAAAAATGACATGTATCAGGAGCCCTATAAATTTCCTAACTTTCAAAAAATACAAAATTCACCTTATATATGAGAAATGTATATGATTTCCTTTGTAAATACAATAGTAATAAACTATCATGTGGTACGCATTTTTGTGGTTGGAATATTGTTATGATTATTAAATGATAATAAACAAATAAAAAGAAATAATGTAGAGTTATTATAAAAAAATTAATAAGCAACCTATAATTTTGTGTAAATGTAAACGGTTTTTTAAATGATATAAAATATGTTATGTTTGAAAAAATGCTCTTAAATTGAATAAAAATGATGCATGCAATTTTTTTACTCCTCTCACCTTCTTTTTAAGGAACATATGGTATTTGAGGTATGAGGTGTAGGTGATCTAAGTACACTTAAACTAAAAACAATGGAGTTTTCAATTGAGAAATGGGAGGAAGTTGATGCGGTTGTTGAAACATAACGATAGGAAAAACGAGAAACAACAATCTAGGTTAGACGTAGTCGCAGAATGACGACCCGGGAGACGAGTTTTAATTCATAGCACGCATTTTTTTTGGTAACTAATTATGCTTCTATTTTCCGTATACTTCAGTTTCAGTTTCGATGAATCTTTCCATCAAGAAATATCACTTGTTAATCTTGTTCACTACTACATATACTTACTTATTCTAAATGAAGAATAGACGAGTGCGAAAATGATGCGAATAATGGAATAAATATACAACATTGTGAGGATAATAATATGTTATACTGGGCACATTATAAGTAGGACTATAAATGATAATGGTATAAAATACCAAAACATATATAACCATAACGAATGCAGAACCTACGTACAATTTTTTTTACTTTTCTTTCATCTGACTTTTAGATAACTCTCAATAAGCAATTCTTCTTAATCATATGAAAAAAATCGAAATATTTTCGCAAACAATTCTTATGACAATGAAATCATACAACTCCTGTTAAGCAATTCCAAAAGAAAAAAAAAAAAGGATTATAGTTGCACACCATAATTTCCACTTTTAGCTAAGCAAACAAATAAATGAGTAATTAATTACACGATTGTTGATAACAAAATACTAAATATTTAGCAGCTGGCACGTCCCATTTCCATTGCCAGACCAAATAGTAACTTTCATGTAATTTGGATAAAAATTGATAGTTGGTTGGAATTGGTAGAGTGCATACACTATTTATAATCATATATACTATTCAAAATCATAACCGATGAACAGTAGGTTATGGAGTTAGGGAATTCATTATTATGATTTCTAGGAGAATTAATGATAGTGAATGTTTCAATGACCAAATATGTAGAAACATGGACTTGACATGTGCTAGGAATTTGTGAATATTTAGTTGACATAAGAAATTGAAGTAGAAAACCTACCCAAATTTACGTGGTTCACGATTGACATATCATACTGGTTCAACATGCATGTAAAATATATAAGAAGAATAATGATCAACAAGTTTTTTACTCGTATTCATTTATTTAGAAAGAAAAGCAGCTTCTGAACTCTTAAAGATCACAAAATCGTTGTGTAAACTTTAACGAAATGACATTATTCATCTTGTAAATGGAGAATTATGTATGACAAACATTCCCCGTACAGAGGCGCGAAACATAAACCGAATTTGAACAACCTAAAAGCTATAAAATGGGCATTATTTTCTGGATTATATATGTAACTAGAATAGTTAATAAACCCTATCCATAATCTATCCTCCAAGGCTCCAACCTCAAATGATCAATCTAATTGATTAGGCAAAAGTCTTTTCAACTTGGATCATCAACAAAAGTTGGGCAAAAAAAAAGGCAAATACCAACCTATAGTTTTATTTTTATTTTGATAATACATAACCCTCACTTTAGAGGTAGTCTGCTTTGTATGCGTCAATGATCGAATCATGGTGGTAAGCGTGATATAGTAGGGTCTCTCAACCACTTGGACCAACTTATAGATCGGATTCTATATATTGTTGTTTGGTTTATGCTGACTAGTCTTTTCACCAATGCTTAATCAACATATAAAACTGACATAATATCGGGCTTTCATTTGTTTAGTTCAAATGGGAATAGAAGTACACACCTTGCCTTTAACTAATTGACTTGCAAAAAAACAGAAAAAGAAAATCTAAAGGCGCTTCTTAAACTAGAAAATTTGCTACTTTATTCACAATAGAACTAAAAGGAAACAAAGTACAAATAAAATTCTAATGCAGTTCAATAATTCTTCACCTAGAGGGGACCACCAAAAAAGCAACATCATATTCGAAATGAGTCTCAAGAAAAATGATAATGAATATATAGCAGGCCTTTAATGCAAAAACTGGTTTTATTTATTGCACTATAATACTATGTTACCTGTCACAATCTAACCCTCTTCATCACCTTTATCATTCTTGTGAAATATCTCTGTTCATATGTGAAAGTGGTCGATGAAATTTACTATTCCTCAAAATGTCAATTTTACACCATGGATAACCTTAAGTTATAAGCACAAAATGAAGGAAGCAGCGTACTCAGAGTCCACAGCCATTGAATATTGCTACAGTATATTTCATATTTTAACTGTAGCAATATCCAATGGCTGTGAACTCTGAGTCACCTTGACTCAGAGTCAGCTACGCAGCATCCCAAAATGAACTCAACTCTTCTCTAGACTCGGATATTAAATCATCTATTTTTTCTTAAATATGCAGCCAACAAAGCAACTGTACATGTTTGCATCTCATGATATGCAACAAACAATTAAGTTTTTTTTTTGTATGTAAATCCATAAAGGATTGTCATCAACATAACGGGTTTATGGCTTGCTTGTTTTGCACAAGTTGCTCACTTTTTATAAGAAATACACCTTGATTAGCATCGAGTGAAATTCACTACTCAAAACATGGAATAATGTTAGTCACAATCACTGTTTTAAAAAGCACGCTTTAAAGCGTTAAAAGTTTCATAAATCTCTTTGCTAAAAGAAAATACCTACGCTTTTTTGATTTTTGGTTGGTAAAACACTATTAGTGCGCTTTCATCACGCTTTTTCATGACTTTTAGTTTTCTTTTTATTATTATTTGTCTAAAAAACTACGAAAACGACACTAATTTAGGGTTAGCAATTTCACGAAAAACATAATTTCTAACAAATTCTATCATATGTACTAGTTATACTTAATCTCTCATTTTGACAAAGTACAACATTCGAAAATTTTAAGTAATAAAAGAAATAAATCTGTAATTTTTTGTTATTTATAAAATATTTCAAAAAAAAAATTACATAGAAAATCGTTAAATGATATTTTCAAAAAATATATAAAACATGTATATTTTTTAGATATTTCTAACATGTATATTTTAATACTATAAAAAGTTAACGTTTTACACTTCAAAGCTGCGCTATTAAGCGTATCTCTCGTAAAAACGTTTTGATCAACTTACCGAAACACTGGTCACAATGATGAAAACTTTATTAATCAATTATCAAGTGAGAAAGTACATACAATAAAGATGAAATCACAGACTACGAATAGCCGGGTACTAGTCTTAATTACTGGATTTTCAGATAACCAAATTTTGTATTATCTTACAGTGAGATGGAAAAAAGAGGGAAAAACTTTATATTTCCCTGCTACACACTGGGGGGAAAAATAGTTTCAAACTTATAATGATGCTAATAACCAAAATGAAACATAATCACACACATACTGCACATCTGTAATGAATCTGAATCCAATGAATTTATATGCTTCTTGTTGAACGTGATGAACGACTACGACTACTTAGACCACCATGATCCTTTTTCCACATGGCCTCAAACTTCGGGAAGCATCTCAAAGTCCCAACCTGTAAGTTCTCCAGATTAGGAAATAGAAATTGGAATTGAAAGTGACAATGGAAAAGGACCGGATTACGCAAATAAAAAAACTGTATTCAATGAAGTAGTTTGTGTGCGATCTATGGGACTATACATGAAAGTAACATTTTTAAAAATGACTTGCTCTTACTCCTCGCATATATTGTTATAGAAGTAGATTTTCCACCCAAGACAACAGAAGATAAAGATAAAAGACAATTCTATTACAAAAATCCAGGATCCACAAAGAGAGAGAGAGAGAGACCGACCTTCCAACTCTTCTTGCGACTAATACGGTCATATATAGTATCCAGTCTTGCAATTATTTGCCTGAATGTTGGTCTCTTGGCTGGGTTCTCACTCCAACAATCCTCAATTAACCTGATATCAGAAGTTTGTTAGCAAGCAATGTTTTCAAACACAAAAACAAAGCTAAAGCGTTTTTGTAAGCGCTACACTAAAGCGTAAGCATTTTGTGTGTAAAAAGTATTATACACGTTAATGCAAAGGTTTTCGAGCTTTTTCACAAAGCGTTTTCTTTTTGGCCTTAAGGAAAAAACTCGAATTTATTGAACGTTAATGCAAAGCTTTTTTAACCAGAGGTAACAAGTCATTTCAACCAAGTCCCAAAGAGGATATACACACGTCACGTTAAATTTTGAAGAAACCTCAACCCATAGTAGCTTTGAACTCAACATGATTCCACCTCCTATTGTTAAATTCAGATATATATAGCAAGCACTTTGACATTGATTACCAACATGATACTATTCAGATCCTTATAGATAGATACTATATGATCCTTATGAGAAAACACAAAAGAACTATTCAGAAAGTTTTCCAGATCAAAAATATAGATAGATACTATATGATAACAAAATTGTGAAAAGCATAAGGCATACTCTTTAAGCCCATGGGAGTAAAGCTTGGCTGGAGCTCTAAAGGGCGGACGCTCTTTTAAAGCATAAGCTTTTGGAACTTCACCGTCGTGTTTTGCAGAAAATGGTGGGCACCCCTCGATCATCTGGGTCATAACACGTTAATAAAGCTTAAGTTCTGATATGGCTCTAATTCAACAATATTTTTTTTATAAGCAATTCAACAGTATTATTACTATGTCAGAACTCACACAAGAAACTCGTCCAAAAAGTTGGGAAAATGTTCAAAAGAGGGTGGACTTTATTTTTATGATTTTCAATAAGATACAACATATGACACACCAAAGGATTCTGTTTCTATCATCTTCTGAGGCAGAAACATTGATAAGGTATGACACATTTATGGTTAAAGAAAAAAAACTAACTGCCAATTTCCACCACTAAGACCCAAACAGATTTAGCACATCATTGTAATTTCTTTCTCCACCTCTTAATCGAAATAGTTCTCATCTCTTAAGAGACCGTTGGTACAAGACTGCAAGTAGCATGGGGAAAATACAAAGACGCTTTATTTTTCCAAACTCACTTTTTTTTCCCAAATACAGGACGGGTTCAGTTTCACTTATTTTAAAGCAGTTTCAACTTCCAAACACAACTATTTCACCAGTAACAAACCTTCAAGCAGTCTAATATCAGTTAATACTGTATAGTGTATAACATGAAAGAGAGAAAGAAAAAGGGAAGACAGAAAGAGAGGGAGAGGAAGAGAGACAATGCCTACAAATCTTTACCTCTTGTAAAATTAGAGCGAACGAGAAAACGTCCACCTTGGTATCATACTCTTCATTCCTAAAAACCTCTGGAGCCACATATCTACCTGTTCAAGATGTATCAAAAGGGTAAAGAGTTACAAAAAGAAGAACATAGCGTAGTGGCGCTAGATAGAGAAGACTTCTTACACTAAATGAAAATTTAATTGACAAGTTATGAGACGAACCCAAACTCGAAATAGTGTAAAATACTTAAAAGAAGCTAAACGTTTTGAAAGAATAAAATTTAGGTGAAAATGAACATTTTTAGTGTACAGATATTAAAAAGTGTTAATCATCTGATAGGACAAGGATACAAAAAACGCCCAACAGAATATAAGAAACCAAATGGCACAATAAAGCTCCTTCTTCAGAAAGAATTAAAACAGAAAAAGGAAAAATTATATGAACATTGTTTCTGTCATTTGATAACCTTATGTGAAATAAATAATATGAATAAAAGGGGCACTCACAAGAACTGTCCTGACAGGTCAAGGGCCTATCTTCTTTTACTCTGGCGGTCAACTTTAGCAGCTTACTAACTCCAAAGTCTGCAACTTTCAGATGTCCAGAATCGTCCCGCAATATATTTCTGTTATCTTACTCATAAGCAAAGCATGAAAAATGTCAATTTTCTAGAATGAAAAGGAAAATGGGTTTAAGAGATATAAGAACATGATAACAGTATTATCCTTAGAAAGTGAAAATTTAAGCTTAAATGACCAAACGTACGAAGGTTCAAGATCGCGATGAATAATTGCTGCAGGTCTGATCTCATGCAAGTAACTCAACCCCCTGCAAAGATATCCAAAACATATTACGACACTATTGATCCAGCTACCAACGTCGACAAGTAAAGGATTTGGAGAATCCCTGCCATGGAAATTGCGGATATACAAATTACTCCAACTTAAAGTCTTGAAACTTCTCTACACATAAAACTAGCAAATGACACCTACTTTTTTTACATTCTTCACTTCTAGTGTTCTAGTTACTTATTAATACTTTGGTTTATGGTTCATGGTTCATGGTTCATTGACGATCGCTATATACCCACCTTGTATGAAATTGATAAGATTTCGAAGTTTGTATGGAAAATCCTGACAAAGTTTTGCTCTGTTTTGTCAAAATATACTTTTTGGATGAAAAAGTTTCACAGGAAACTTTTGCAATAATTTCTTTTGTTTTAATTTTATTTCCGCCTGTTTATGCATTATAAGTTTTACATATAAAAACCTTGCAGAGTTTTTATTTTATAAAAGCAGAGCTGCTTCTACTTTTCCAACATACACTCATCTTTTTTAATTAACTAATAAATCAAAAATATACTATAAAAGAAGCTGAAATACAGATTTTTTATGTCTTTATTGATAGGTTAAATTGATTAATAAAATGTGGAGTGAAATTATAAGTATTGAAGTATTAGCTGAAGATATTTTTTGTTAAATTTAACATGACGATAAGTTATGAGAAAAAGATGATTTTTTTTCTTATAAATTTAAAGCTTTTACGAAGATAGAGGCAAGGGAACAATAAATCATTATAAGTGTGATTTTTTCTTAGAAAAATATGAGTTTTTCTTATAATGATTCTGCAGTGGCATCTACAGATAACAAAAGGAGGAAAATAACATATAAATCACTATTAAGTGTGATTTTGCACAAGTTATGTCAAGTTGGAGAATGAATATGATTCCCGTGCTTTTTGCAGGGGATTTGATTATCCAAGTTTTCCTTAAATTCTGGTAAAAAAATACTACAAAATAATTTTACACCTAACCAATCATGTGCAAATTTCATTTCACGTGTAAAAATTTACTCGAACATCATTTTACACCAAAACAAACAGATTCTTATGTTCTACGTTACGATACATACATTATCCACGCATATAACTGTCAGTTATGCTCTGATGCACCTTCTCTTAGTTCTCTAAACAAATATCCACTCATAAAGAGAAATTTATGTAGAAACCATTTCTACATTTAAGTTTCAAGAGCAGACCTCAAACACTAAAGTGGAATTATATCAGTTGGTCACATAGAATCATTAACTAAGGGGAAATCATTGACCAAAGACAAAGAGGAAGATCTTATGAAATACTAATCAGAAGAATGGTGGACAAAGAGTATTGAACCTTGCAATATCCAAAGCAAATCTCAGAGCTTTTGCAACTCCCAATGGTCCTTTCTCTTTTAAATATTCACAAAGATCACCCTGCAATCACCAAAACTCTTTTACCTTTAGGCTCTGTTTGTTTCAATGTAAAATGGGTGTAAAGTAAACATTTACGGGTAAAATTAATTGTCCGGATGTTTGGTTACATGTAAAATACTTTTTTCAGGAAATCTTTCCCAAATTTAGTGCAAAACAGGGGGAAATGATTGCTCTAAAAAAAAGGTGGAAACCATTTCCTTACTTCATGTCAAAAGAAAAAAATCAAAAAAGGTAATAGATATGGTCCTTCAATTTATATTTCATTTCCTTATACAATAAAGAAAAGATATGTAATTAAGGAAAACATGATTTTTAATAATTCAGTAAATTCAATTAGTATAACATGTTCCATACTAACTAACAAAATACATCAAACTTACATACCATTTTCTCTCAAATGTAGTCATAGTAACGAAGGTGAAGATCTTATATACATTCTCTTGTCTTGTGTATATTTTTTGTAAATAAAATACATTGTTGACGGTTTACCTTTAATTCTCCTGATAGTATATATATATATATATATATGAAATTACATATATTGCACTTGATCAATATTTGAGACTTTGATTTTTTTGATGTTTTTCATTTAAAACTTTCACCAATTTATTTATTTTTATGAATTTGACTTTTTTTTTATGTTTTTCATTGAAAATATTATGTTTAGTTTTGAATTATATTTATTTGTTTATGCATCGACTTTGTCGAAATTTGAAGAACTAACAAAATTTTGGATTTTAATAGAATTTTTCGTAGAAAACTTTTAATGCACCAAACACCTGTAAATGAAATGCAAACAAAAGTTTTCACAGTAAAAAATTTCTAGGAAAATATTTTCCCCAGAAAACATTTTACTATGAAACAAACGGAGCCTTAATTTAAAATAGAGGCCATCCTGCAATTTAGAAGCAAGCTACAACTACAACATTTAAAAATTTACAAAATCTGTATCCTCCGTAAGTGGGATATCAGACGACTAAAACCATTAACAATAACAGCAAACCCAACCCTATCATACACACATTCTCTTTTGAAAGAAAACGGCATATCATGCCAATGAACTTCAAAGTGATGAGCAGGAAGAAAACCAAATTCCAGAATCCAAGTTTTTCGCCAAACAGGACATTGTAAAACTTGATAATAATATAAAGAATTACAAAAAAGATACTATCAGGCTATCAGCAAACATAGAAATAAGCAATTAGCAGAAACGACAATATTTATTAAGAAAAACATATATAGAAATTGTATTTAAAGATAGAGAAAAACCTTGGGCAAATATTCAGTAACAATCATCATTGGCGTATTTTGGGTTACGGCGCCCAGAAACTGAACTACATTTGGATGTCTTATTTTCTGAAGTAATTCAAGCTCGTCTCTGAAAGCCTTTCTGTAGAAAGCCAAAAACTATACCTTATAAAGATAACCTCATACCCCAAAAACCAAGAATTATATGAATATCAATGTGCAAAAACAGAGAAGTTTTTTGCAACTCACACTTTCTCCTCATCCTCGGTCACTTCCTCTGCAAGTTTTTTAACAGCAACCTTTATCCCTCGCCATGATGCAATACAATAGGTTCCCTAACAAAAGTCAAAATAGGTGCACAAACCTCATAAGACAGAGAGAGATACAAAACAACTTCAAAATTGAATTGGTAACTCTGATTTTATAATGTAAAGCTCCCTATTAAAGGCGATAGAATAATATTAGTTATTAGTTAAAAAAAACGCATCCACATCAGCCTCCTTGAAGGAATCAATTTCCTTCAAGTTTGAAGAGCCTTTGTCAATAATTTTCCTCACCCCTCCAATTTGAAGAGTTCTCGTTTCTTTTTTTCCCTCCTCAAATATGCAGAGCCAAATTATCGTTTCAAAAATAAAATAAGATTTTTTTACAAAATATTTCCTATCTCATCTCTCCCACATATTCTAGTAAGCTTAAATTTGAAAAAAAAACATAAAGTAGAAAATAACAAATTGAGAGGCTAAAACCATTTGTAGATGTAAATATATATTAGGATTTTCGTGTTAATTTTAGAGAGGGTGGTACAGGGGCTGATGTGGATGCTCTTAACTTGACAATGATTGTAAGTAAAAGCAAAATAAGTACACAAGGTCAGTCTATGACTATTCAATTTTTATGAAGCGAAGGAATAATATTACCTTGGTTATGTCGGTACTGCCTGTAAAGTCTATTTCCTTTGGATTAATTTCATACTCCGGGACATGGCGGGAATTTAGGACATGCATGGGTGCCATCTGCATTTTCAACCCATAAAAAGTAAGGAAAGAAAAAACAGACAGCAAAGAAAACGTAATTAAAACATGTAAGTAGATTATCAATAGATAACCAACATTTAAAGCATAACATACCAAGGATTTTGCACCATGTTTTTCCAGAAGTTTGATCACAGAATGGTTTTTGTAATGTATCGCGTCCGCAAGAGGCTGTACATAAAATGTGAATTCAAAAAAAAAGAGTATTAAGAAAGGAACATGTAGAAACACATCCATCCACTCTTGTTTTGTGAATTCCAGAAAAAAAGAGACACGAAACTACATTCGATACGGTATTCAATCTCAGAGGAGACTCAAAATAACCAATTGAGGTCACCATAACCTGTGGTTGCTCCACTTACTAGTAGTCCTTCTTATCCACATTGATAGAGTATTTAATAAAACAACAGTGTCATACTATTATGGAATATCTGAAAGTTACATTCACATGGAAAACAATTTCAAACTAAATGAGGCTTCCATCCCTTAACCCATAACCAATAGATTTCTTTCTCAACCTCACACGTGAAAAATACACTACGGTATCTTTAAAAATAAAAAGCAATTTGGTAGAATATTTCCATCAATGGACATTCACTTTCATTTTAGTGTTTCTTATACTTTTCAGACAACATAACCCGATAACCACCTAATGTTAAGTCTCTCAGACTCTCAATGAAATAGCATCAGCTTTTACAATAGAAGTTCAAGTTCTTAATTTCTAGATCCTTTAGTTCCTTTTAGTTTTTCCACCGAACAACAATAGGACAGTATATTTATCTCAATGATTAACAAAAATGCGCAGTTTCAACAGAATAAAAAATATTCTTTTGGTGACATGAAACCTGTGTTAAACTGCTGTATGGATAACTGAGCACATAAAGACTTCAAATAACAATCCCAAATTCAATACATTGGATGAGCAGTTTACCACACACACACCCGCACGCATAGTGTGAGCATGTAAACATATATGAGGTCTGTTGATCACAAAAAAAACAGATAATGTCTGTTTGATGCCAGTTCACTCGCTAACAAAAATGCTTAAAACACCGTCAGAAAAAGGCAGCTTAAAAGAACACCAGCTGAGTGTCCGTTATGAGAATATAACAACAACCATTATGAGTCAAAAATGAAATTGAACTCAATTTTTCAGAATTGCCAGTGTAAATAAAGTTTTTTTATTACTCAAACCATTTCAAAAGAGACGTATAACAGTAATTGAAATGTGCATTGCCTCCTGCACATACTAATGTGTGTAGATAATAGCATGGCAGTAACAGCTTTCTTATTTTGAAAAAAAGATTAGCTAAAAAGTGAATTGGTGTTTACCACATAGGCTGTAAAAAAGAAACACACTAATTCGTGTGTGTGCGCCCACACATATAGCACTGATCTTCTGAAAAAAGAAACCAAAAACCGCTCGTAACCTTACATATTGTCTCTTAACTCACATTCCTAACAGTAAAGTTAGCCTAGTTGTTGAAACTCACTCTCTTTTTACATAGGGGGTTGTCGGTTTATTAACTACTGAGAGTGTGAGTGAACCCAACATGTATGCACGTCGCTTGACAAAAATGATCAAATAGATTATGCTGCTTCGATAATAGGGGGAATCAATTCTAAATCGAAGTGGGTTATTGGCCACTTGACTAAACCTCGTTGGTTATGCTACTTTATAAATTTGCTATTTATCTTTCAATACTTTTAATTGAGTGCAAATAAATGCGTTAATGCATAATACAATACGATAGACAATATACCCTAAATTACATTACCGGGATTACATTACTGGGATTACAACTATACCCTAAATTTCACTACAGTAATTACAAAATAATCTAAAATTTACTAATTGCAACTTCAAATTAAAAAAAGATCTAATTAAATACCCGAAGGTCATGTAAAAAGCTAAAACTTGATCAATATTAGCTCAATGGCATCCTAATACATAAGCTTAATGATTACATGTGTTGGATTTACAACTAAACCCTTTGTGTTTCATTACAAATACTACAAAAAGGTCTCAAAATGTTTTTAACTTTGGAAACACAAAACTGATTAAAACTTATGAATATGTCCCCTAAGTTTAAAGTCAAAATATTCGTACGCCAAACACACGAGCTTATTTCTTTAACTAAAAAGCAAACAAGCAGAATTTCGAGCAATTCTTTGCTCCCCATAATTAATTTTCAAAATTCTACACAAAAAACACCGCCATAACTATGCTCCTATACTGCAATAACTACAAAAAGAGGCTAATATACAATATATATAAGAATTTATCAGCAAAGATGCTCCTATACTGATAACTACAAAATATATATACAAACATATATATATAATACTTTTCCAGTAAATTTCAACCAAAGATGCTTTATCAAGTTTGGTTAGCTAATTTCTGTCTTGTAATCTAAATGGCGAATCTAGCCGCTAGAAAGGGGTCTAAAATTGTTTCATTTGCAAATTCAACTACTATAAGAGATCACTCATAACCAGAACAACTACAAAATCCATCAAAAACAAAAGCTACAATACCAAATGAATATATATATATATAAGAATTTCCCAGTAACTATGAAACTGCAATAACTACAAAAAAGTACAATAAATATACATATAAGAATTTTCAGTAATTATGCTCGCAGCTCTCCTATACTGCAATAAATACCAAAAAGTACTATATATATATATATATATATACTATTACTTTATGTGTAGAGGTCTTATGAGGCCTTGAAACAAATATTTGCAAAATAGTATTGATAGTTTAAAAAATTACAAATAAAAAAACTGCTAAGTAAAACTGCTAAAATAAAAATAACTGCTATTTCACGTTACTTATTATCTCTCTACCTTTCTCTCTCTCTATTATCTCTCTATATCTATACTATTATCTCTCTATTATCAAATTTGCCCCCCACTTCTCTCAACCATAATTGCCCCTCCGTTCATCGAAGATTCTACTATAACGAGTTACAGGTTTTTTCTTTGATTCACACCCATCGGGTGGGCAGGTCCGCTAGTATTATAATAAGTGAAGGAAGAAAAAGGCAGTTACTTTTGAGGTTGCCAAAGTGCTCCCATTTTATTAGAAAATAACCCCAAATTTTTTAATAACACCCATCGGGTGGGCAGGTCCGCTAGTATTATAATAAGTGAAGGGAGAAAAAGGCAGTTACTTTTGAGGTTGCCAAAGTGCTCCCATTTTATTAGAAAATAACCCCAAATTTTTTAATAATTACCCGAATTCAAAAATACTTTTAAAATTTGAAAGAAAAAAAAAACTGCCAAGAAATAATTATTTAATTTTAAAAAAAAAAAGAAAAATCACTCCATCGCTGGTAAGGGCACACAACGTGTGCCTGTATTTATTAGTATATATATAGCATCAAGAGCAATTACCGTGCTGCCCCACCGGTCCTTGGGGTCAACTTTCGCTCCCTTCCTCAACAGAAACCCGACCACGTCAGCATAACCCTGACACGTGGCAACATGCAACGCTGTCCTTCCGTCAATATCAGCAAAGTTGACGTCGGTGCCGGAGTCGATGATCTCTTTTATTCCGTCTAAATCGCCCTCGTTCGCAGAGTACATTAGCCTCACCCTTGGATCGATCTCCGTTCCTAAGTTATCATCCAACCCCAATTTTATGAAAATAGCAGTTTATCCCCCCAATTCTATGAAAATAGCAGTTTAGCCCCCCAATTCTATGAAACTTGCGGTTTAGCACCCTAAATTTTATGAAATTAGCGGTTTTAGCCCCCCAATTTGCAGCTACTATAAGAAAGGATCCTAAAACTGTCTCGTTTGCAAATTCAACTACTATAAGAAATCACTCATAACCAGAAACAACTAAATAATCCATCAAAAAACAAAAGCTACAATAACACTAAATGTTTATACAAAAAATTGAATAAACTATTCCCTAATATTATAATCGCGCTACAATAACACTAGAAAGGGGTCTAAAAATGTTATAATTGCAAATTCAACTACTATAATAAAATCACTCATAGCCAGCAAAAACAAAAGCTACAATATCAAATGAATAAAAAAAAAACATAAAATAAATAAATAGCATGATATTTACACAAATAGTCCTCTATTTTCCAGTCTATTTACACTTGTAGTACAAACAATCATAAAAGTAACAAAAAAGCAATTACCGTGCTGCCCCACCGGTCTTTCGGGTCCACTTTCGCCCCCTTCCGTAACAGAAACTCGACCACGTCAGCATAACCCTGACACGTGGCGACGTGTAACGCCGTCCTTCCATCGATATCGGAGAAGTTAACGTCGGTGCCGGAATCGATGATTTCTTTTATTCCGTCTAAATCTCCCTCGTTCGCCGCGTACATTAGCCTAACCCTCGGATCAATATCCGTTAAGGCGCCGTTATCGTAGTCCGTTAAAGGCTCTCGTTCTCTATCAGGTGCTAAAGAGGATTGTTTCCCTAGCTTGAACCTCGGCTCGCCATGATCCATCCCAATTTATATAAAAAAAAAAATTATATATGTATGTATATTTATGTATATATCGAGAGATATATAAATTGAATTGAATTGAGGTTTGATTTGGGGAGAATTTTGGGGTTGGGTTTTTGAGTGAAATACAGATAATAAGCTAAGATATAGCAAAGGGTATTTTGGATAAGCTTCATTGACTTTATAAAAAATACAATTTTGGTCAACTTTTTTTAAAATGCACATGTTCGAATCGGTTTCGTTAGTTTTTCGGTTTTTTCATATACATATTCGTAAAAAAAATCAGATATATCCATATTTTAACTGATCAAAATTCTTTTAAATCTTCTCAACTTATATTTTATCTTTTTTTCTTTCGTATATTTATATTATCAGCATACTTATATTTTGATCGTATTACGCAACGCCGTATACACGATTACTGGTATGTAAATGGGAGATAGAATTGAATTGAAATTATGGGTATTTATATGGTTGTTCTTATTACATTTTTTGGTGAAATACAAAGAGAAAAAAGTTGCTTCGTAGTCATGTACTATTGACTTTAATTTAATAAATTTGATACACCATTCCGGATTTTATCAATTTAGATCCACACTATTATTTTAATGTCTTGTGTTCTAAAATTTGATGCTATATTATTGGATTTTATCAATTTGGGTCTAATCTATTAATTTGTTGTTTCGTTTAATTAATATCGAGATAGATTAATGGCATTTGATAAGTCTTTATAAGTCTATTTGTCTAATAATCTCTCCTTATATCATCACTTTATAAATTTATATGGCTCATTTGGGTGCATGGACGTATGGTTTCGTGATTATGAGATATAATTATAGATGAATTTTACATTTATATTCTCGAGATGATAAATAACACCCTATGCGGATTTACGAAAACACCCATATTACGCTAAGATCTACGAAGTATACCTAAGCAATAATATGCGTGTTAGAACTATTTTGTTGCAAAAATATAGTTTTACGTTTAGTCGGAAAAGCCAAAGTAAAGTTGTTCGAGTATGAATAATTTTTCTTATCACTATTTTAGCCTCGTAGATGCATAATTGTCAAATACACGAACTATAAGAACAATTGTCCAAGACTAACCAATTGTGTACAAAGTTTATGTCCTTTTAAAACGGGTCTGGTGAGAAATTGCAAAAAGTAGATTATTTATAGGACTTTATTTGCAAGTTTCAATATTTTTGGGTGCTTTTTTGTAAAAGAACTAATACACAGTGTGCCGTGGGCCCACAGAGCGTGTTGTCCATGCTGGCATAGCTGGAAAATAATATTTGCCGTGTGACAAAACATAAAATTGACGGAAAATAAGGAAAAAATATTGACCGGGTGTTTTTTTAATAAATACCAACCAAACTGACCAAAATAATCAGCTCGATTCGGTTTTGAAAAAAAGTTTATCGAAACCGAACCAAACCGAACCAATTATAATCCGTTTGAATTTTAAAAAATAAAATACACAATATTCAAAATTACACTAATTTCGTAAAATTTTCGCTTATATTCCATTTGCAACTTTAAAAAAAAAGTCGAATAACAAATAAATTTACAAATGATTTAACAAAATATATTATTAATAACTACAAATAGTAAGTAAAAAACATCATATCTCAAATTATTGATATATATATGTACAATAATTATATTTTTTTATATACATGAATAAAAATAATCGGTTCGATTCGATTCGATTCGGTTTGAAAACCACTGAAATCGTAAACCGAACCGATTAAATCGGTTTATCAAATTCAAACCAAACCAATTACTAATCGGTTTGGTTCGGTTTTTGATCGGTTTGATTCGGTTTACGTACACTATTAACTAGATGGATGTTTCATACAACAAAGCTTGTTATAAAAATTACTCCCGTTATTTAATTATGACTGAAATTACAAAGTTGTACGCTTTGGAAAAAATTAGTTGGTGTACAGGATTGATTTCTGATTTCGAATTTCAATGTACTCTAAATACTAATTGTAATTGGTAACCATTCTGTTTCAAATTGTTTGTTCCACTTTTATGAACATATTTCATAGACACGCCGTTAATGACTTATCTACATGAAATATAAATTTCAGATCATATTTGTATACAACATAGTATAAAAAGTATATAATTTGTAACGATGTAATATTGGTTATACTCTTTATTAGTATAAAATGTATTATAATTAGTATTATAGCTTACTGATAAAGCCATAACTTTGATCGGTCGCGTTAGGCTTTTCAACAATGATATAATGATAAATCAACCGTGTATAAATGAAACTTCCTGATCTTTATTATTGCTCGGATTATTGTCCTTGTTCGGACTATTACACTTGCTCGGATTAGTATTTCGGCTTTTACAATTATGCTCGATATGACTATTTAATCTCTCGTCTTGATCTTTCTCCTCTTTTATTCGGTGCTCGGCTGTCTTTTCTCGGTTTGTTTCTCGAAGTGATATGTTTTGGTTAGTTTCTCTCTTTTCTTAACTTCTCTCTATATTTTTTGGATAGATTTTCTGGTTCTTTTTTAGGAGGGGTAGTGGGCTATTTATAGGCAACTGCGCCTTCTAGGATATTGACAAATGTCTTCATCCCAGGGATTTCTCAGACAAGGGTCCCCCTTTGATTGGGGCTTGGTCTTTTGGGTAGTAGCACCTCAATTCCTATAAAAAGTATGAGATAACCCATTTATAAAGTGGGTTGATTATGACCCGAATAAAATATTCGGGTATGATTTTTATGTTCTATCACTTACATAATACCGAATATAATTTACGTAAACAAACAAGATATAACGTGGGTGTCATGATACTAATAATACTATAGTATATATTTTACCGGTAAAAATTTGTTGTAACAACTTTGATTTGGAAACAATAAAACAAAGGATATAGCGGGCATATTGATTAATTATTAGTTGACTTTGTAAAATGGAAAAACAATATGAGGGAGATTCCCCAAATATAAAGAACTCTCAAAGAAGTAGGATATTGATTAATAATAATGTTTTGACCGATTATTTTGTTTTTATGGATGTCAATAAAATCATTTTTATTAACGATTTTTATTTGAAAAATAATATTTTTTTTTTATGTTTGTCTAAACATGTTATTAACACGAATCATAATATTAGTTTGAAAATAACTTTCTTAATAAATGTAAAAAGAAATTAACATTTAGTAGAAAAAATAGTGTAAAACTACAAATAATTTAGTTGATAAAAAAATTAATACTTTTTTTTATCGGATTCTTTTACTCCCTCCGTCCCTAAATAAGTGTCCGTTTTCCTAATTTATCAATGAAAAAATGATAAAAGTCCTATAATATCCTTAAATATTATAATCAATACATTTCAAAAATTGACAATAATAATTATTTAATTTAAATTATGGCTATATTTGTAACTTTTCAATGCAATTAATAATATATCTTAATATTTATCGAAATACAAGAAGGACACTTAAAAATGGACAGATGGAGTATTATTTAGTTTTATTCACACAAGCAACAATTATCATACTAAATGACATATATTATCATTATAATTTTTATAATCGGAAAATAATGATCATTTATCTTTTTTGAAGTAACAATTTAATTTTTTAATTTAAGTATATTTTTTATTTTAATAATCTCGTATATTCAAAATTACAAATTTATATCATACTTATCTAAATATAACTAATATATGAAAATAAAATAAAATTGTATCCCATATGATATAGTACGTGTTTAAATTATACTTTAGAGATATAATTTCAATTCTTATTATAAATTTTTGATATAAATTAATTTACATATTTAATGTTAAAATAAAAAAAAATACTATTATATAAAATAAAATTAATTAAAAAATCGGAGGGTATTTTGATATTTTCATCCAACCATAATTATGATAAAACCTATTAAGATAAGGATAAGGTTCCTAGTCAATTAAATGATTTAGGCCACTCAGTTAATTACTTCTTCAATTTTGTATAAAAGTCGATATTAACAATTTAATTTGCATTTCCATAAACAAAGAGAAGCCGTCAAACTGCAGGTAATTAATATTTGTCAATCTTTTTTTTTTCCTTTACTCCTTTCATTTCTTCAAAAAAACTAATTATAGTAACTAGAGTTTCTTTGTTTATTTGATCAGTAACTAGAAGTCTAGAACTAGAAGTCTAGAATTTTCCAGGGTTTTATATGATTGGTAAAACCAAAATATCTGTTTTTAACGATTTGACTATCCATATTTCAATTTTTTCAATTTGAGTATTACACTATGATAGGTTTCCAATGTAGATATCACCGTATAAATTAATCATGGAATCATGTCACGTGACATTTGACAAACGTTAATTTGAGAGGATAATTTAACAATTTTGCACCAATATATGTCATCCTAGAAAAAACGTTTCCCCAAATCTCACACATAACAAAAATTAGCGCATAATCCAAATTTGGGTAAACGCTGTTCAAATATGATATATTTTGGTATATAATGACAAATATCCTCTCACATTCAAGTTTATCAAGCATGAGCCGTCATGATTTCGTGATTAATTTAGACAATGGTACATAAATTGGACAGTTTATTATAGTGTGGTATCCAAATTGAAAATTTTGAAATATAGGTACCTAAATCGTTAACAACACTATAGTGTATTAAACGTATTTTTTCTTGAAAAATAACTATGGTGGCATAGTGTCTAACTGTCTATGTTTTAGTTTTATTTATTTATGTAGCATTGGTCTAGTTTCTCTTGTAATAAAATTATTAATTCTAGATAGATTTGTATGCAGGTACAAAAAAAATGGCTTATTGCAAATGCAGTGATGGTTGGTCTTGTATCATCACTAGAACTGATGAGAGTGAAACTGGCATACCCTTCTCCAAGTGTGGAACTAGCTGCATCTGCGCTACGTACGTATGCATATATAACACCCTTACGAGCAAATACCGTGGCGGAGCTATGATTCAGAAATACGATGCTAATTCGCTATTTTTATAAATTTATATGTTGGTTTTTCTAAATATAGAGGTGCTTGTAGTCCCTATCGGCATATGATTAATGTTTAATTTCCGTTGTACCGGGAAAAAAATGTTTAATCTAGATCATATTACACTTAGCTCATGATAACTTGAACATACCTTTAAGAGTTATCTATTTTTCCGGGAATTGGCACAAACACACTTGAAATCAACGACAACCATTTTGGAAAGCTGCAAAACTAACCGATAAACATTACATTAATTATTCTAATTACTCTAGGATGGAAGTCCAAAGAAAATTATTCTAACAATGAGTTCTGACTTCTGATATACCAATAATTAAGTTTATGATTGTTCTTCTTTTCTTTTCTTTTCTTTTCTTGCAGAGATGCTTCAGCCACTCAGGTTTCGGAATTAGAACAAGCAATAGAAAGTGGTAAGGTTGTTTGCAAGTGCGACAAAGGGTGGAAATGTGTCGTATTCAAAACCGACGAAATTGTAGAAAGAAAGAGCTTCTTTGAATGTGGCGAAGGGTGCAAGTGTGTGATTGATGAGACAAACACGCTGAGGGTCGCGTCTGATTAAGTTACAATCGGGCTGGGAAAATTATTGTATATAACTATATAAGCGAATAAAGAAATTTTAGCAACACAGGGTTGTGTATATTCGAGGTTAAAATGGGGATGTGTCAATATGGGCTTGATTGTGTGATCTTATGTCTTAAGCTCGTGTGTGTAACTACGTATGTAAGTCGATAGAAGATTTGTGTGAATTTTTACGGTGTTGAAAAGAGGCTGTGTGTGCTTCTTCTTCTTTTTTTGGAAAATGAGGTTGTATATGCTTGAACATAAATATGTGAACATTGGTGTTTGATTTATGTTGTAGGCTAGTGCGACTATGTGCGACTATATGGTCTAAGCGAAGAAAGGACCTTTGCAAATTTGAGCGATGATCTTCGCAAGGGCTGTTAAATAATTTTAGGGATCGAACCCTGATGGTGAGTGTGGTATATTTGGGTCTCCAACACTTGGACCAAACATTTTGCTCGGTTGTTAAATAATTACGATGGATACTAGTGATATTGTGACAATGGTACTCGCTGTTACAATTTAAAAGCAAAAAAATCCATAAACATGGGCTTAAAACTTTTCTCTTGGCAAGTAGGAACTCAAAAGTTGCAACTATTTTCAGTCTGGAATGTGTATATAGCTTTGCATATGAATGGCCCCCTTTTTTCCCCGCAGATTACACCTTCGACACCTATAAATGCGTAATTACACAATTGTATTGGAAACTAATTTGTAACCACTGTTGCAAGATTTGTATTTTCTAAGAAATAATCTTATCGAATTCAGAAAAAAGAACTCCTGGTTGCTATGCGAAGATCGGGAGATTCAAAGTACTTGCTCAGTAGAAAGTTTTTAAAAGGCGAGGAATTAACTCATCCTTCGAACAAAATGTCGGGATAAGATTACATAATAGTAAATGAGATTGATAGTTTTTAGTGTAACAAATAGTCTGGAGTGACGACTTCTAAACCGACCCATATGCACATACAACAAAACTTCTTATAAAAAATTATTCTTAAATTATTACTGAAATTACATATTTGTACCTCTTTTTTTTTGTAAAAAAAACGGTGCGGTGAAAAATCAACCATCGAGGACATGATTATTAATTACGTATTTTATTGGATATTCTATAAACTAATTGTGATTAATAAGTACCCACTCCGTTCTAAAAAGGCGTGAAAAACCCGAAACATGGAAGAAGTAAAAAGGCATGGAAAAAAATAAAAAAGCAACTAACGAATAATTCACAAATCCTACAAATAATATAATGTTTAATCCCGTTGAAAGTATACCACACAACAATAAGTTGCAGCGGCTTTGTTGCAACAATGGAAAACCGGAGGAAAAGGAACGAAAGAATAACAACCGAAATTCACATAATTGTTAACTGAATTCAAATACTACAGTATATAGTTCCTGCCGAAGAAGAATCGGAAAAAAAAGTTCTGGTAATCTACTATATTTTTAAACTCTCTTGTCGAATGAACAGAAGACCTCCACTTCAAATTCACAAATAAAGAAGCCAGTTAACAACAGATAGTACATACATGAGTATTGCTCTCCCACCTCTCTTCAAACATACAAATCTGCATTGGCACAAAATAAACAATACTAGTTTCACTCCAAAATCCAAAATCCAAAATCCAAAACCCAAAATCCAAAATCCAAAATCCAAAATCCAAAATCAAGTACCATAAGAAATAATGAGCACCCTGTAAAACAACCGACTATGGCCTTGTTTGGTTGCAGCTTATGAACTCGGTTCTTTTTTGCTGAAAACTTGGCTGTCCAGTTTAAAGCTGAGATTTACTGTTGTTTTGGCCTTAAACTAGCTAGAAACTCACAGGCTGGATGAACCTTTTTTTGCTTTTTCTCGGAGCTAAAATGAGAAAAACTTGGGTTTTACGCTGGTCAACCAATTCAGCATAAGCTTCAAGCAAGAACAAAGTTTAGAACCAGTAACCAAACAAGGCTTATATACGCAGACAATTACCTGGTATTATAGTTTAAGTTCCAGATCATCAGCAACACATTCCTCGTGTATTCTCTCCCCTTCCCAAGCATTAACCAACCCACCAATATTACTCCCAAACGCAAACTCCGAACCCATCACATCTGCCATAGGTATATCTACTCCCACCACAGGAGAACATGCTCCGCTTTGTCCAGGTGTAAACATACGTGACCCAGCACCCGAACAAAATCTGGCATTTAAGGTTTTAATACTCCCCCAAAGAACAAATTGTAACTTAGTTCATTTGGTTTGTATAAACCACTTGTCTCCACAAGTGTGAAACTAGTTGCATCTGTGCTATACGTACGTATGCATAACTCGCTCAGTCCTAGTGATCAAAGCCATAACAGAAGTATATAATTGATACATGTTCTTCTTTTCATAGCTACAACTACAAGCCTACATATGATATGATTAATGTTTAATCTGGTGCATATTACATTTAACTCATAATAACTCCATTATACGTTTAAAGTGTAACCTATTTTTCAAGGAATTTGTATAAACACACTTCAAATCAACGACTACCATTTTGGGAAGCAGCAAAACTAACCGATACACAGTACATTATTCCAATTACTTTAGGATGGAAGTCCAACGAAAATGATTCTGATTACAATGAGTTCTGACTTCTAATATACTAGTAATAATTAAGTTTATGATGTTTTTTTTTCTTTTCTTGCAGAGATGCTTCAGCCACTCAGGTTTCGGAATTAGAACAAGCAATAAAAAGTGGTAAGGTTGTTTGCAAGTGCGACAAAGGGTGGAAATGTGTCATATTCAAAACCGACGAAATTGGAGAAAGAAAGAGCTTCTTTGAATGCGGTGAAGGGTGCAAGTGTGTGATTGATGCGACAAATACATTGAGGGTTGCATCTGCTTAAATTTACAATAACAATCGGAAGTTTATTGTAAGCTTGTGTGTATAGCTGCGTATATAAGCGAATAAATAAATTTTAGCACAACCTTGGGCAGTCAGGCACATGCTGTATATGTTCAAGTTTAAAATGGGGATGTGTCAATATGGGCTTGAGTGCCTGACTGCAAGCAGGGTCTGGATCCGATCCATTTTCTATAGACCGTAACTAACAGATTGGATTCGTTTTTGGCTAAAATCCGTTCAATCCGCACCGTTTACACCCCTATTTCTACTGCATGATTGTTGTTGGCTCTATAGACACGGATAGTTCAATAAACCAAAACATGGAAGAAGTAAAAAGGCGTGAAAAAAGTAAAAGAGCAACTACGAATAATTCACAAATCCTACAAATAATATAAAATTTAATCCCGGTGAAAGTATACCACACAACAATAAGCTGCAGAGGCTTTGCTGCAACCATGGAAAACTGGAGGAAAAAGAACGAAAGAATAACAACCCAAATTCACATAATTTCCAACTGAATTCAAATACTACAGTATATAGTTACTGCTGACGAAGAATAGAAAAAAAGTTTCTGGTATTCTACTATATTTTAAAACTCTCTTGTGGAATGAACAGGATCTCCACTTGAAATTCACAAAGAAAAGAGGCAACAAATAGTACATACATGTGTGTTGCTCTCCCACCTCTCTTCAAACATACAAATCTGCAATAGCACAAAAGAAACAATACTAGTTTTACTCCAAAATTATGTACCATAAGAAATAATGAGCATGCTGTAAAACAACCGACTATGGTCTTGTTTGGTTGCAGCTTACGAACTCAGCTCTTTTTTGCTGAAAAGCTAGAATAAATTTGGTTGTCCAGTTTAAAGCTGAGATTTTCTGTTGTTTTGGCCTTGAACTAGGCTAGTAACTCACAGGCTGGATGAACCTTTTCGCTAAACCTCATACTATGCTATGTGCAAATAAGTTATGATGTTGAGAAAAACTTGGGTTTTACGCTGGTCAACCAATTCAGCATAGGCTTCAAGAAAGAACAAAGTTTAGAACCAGTAACCAAACAAGGCTTATATACGCAGACAATTACCTGGTATTATAGTTTAAGTTCCAGATCATCAGCAACACATTCCTCATGTATTCTCTCCCCTTCCCAAGCATTAACCAACCCACCAATATTACTCCCAAACGCAAACTCCGAACCTATCACATCCGCCATAGGTATATCTACTCCCACCACAGGAGAACACGCTCCGCTTTGTCCAGGTGTAAACATACGTGACCCAGCACCCGAACAAACATCCCTAAAACCAAAGGGGTTTGAAGAAACAAGGCTAAACGTGGGAGACTCGTTTAAAGGTGTCTGAGCGCCAGATAAGCCAGGGCTAGGTGGCATAGAGTTTGGGAAAAACGTCTGGTTTTCACCTGCCCAAGCTGCCCGAAAGGCAGACTCGTTGAACCGAGGGGTACCTGGGGAGCTGAGGGGTGGGGTGACCGGGGCACTTATAGAGCCACCATGTATGTATAGGTGGTGAGGGAATTTTGACGATGATGATGGGTTCGATGACAGGTTTTGCAGCCAAGGAATGAGGGAGTTTGGGTCGGTGTTGGTGTTGGGGATTTTGTTGTAACGGGGGCTTGTTGGGATCGATGAGGATGGGGGGCTAGGATTGTATGATATACATGGACTTGGTTGGTAAGACGAACATGCGCTTGCTGAGGCTGAGACGCCCATTAGATCCATCCGTTCAACAGGTTTACAACCCTATATTGAACAAAAGAAATATGATGAGAAAAAAGTACGAGAAAACACATCAATTAAGTTAATTGAAGACCTTCTTAATATAGTTTGAGCTGACTGTGGAAAGACTTCTTCAGCATTTGAAGAGTATTAAGGACCTAATCAATGTCGGCCCCTTCCTAATATGTAAGCGTGTTGATGCACATTATAAACTATGAAATGCAATAAATAGCAGACGAGAACTAAGATATTCATAATTCTTGCCTCAACTGAAAACAGCTAGCACCAACCATCTGTCACATTAAGATCATAACTAATAAGCCGCTGTCAAGAGGACTGAAATTGGAATTGTAAATAACACTATTTTTCTCTTTTACTTTCTATCAAGGAGCAAAGCAATCTTGTCTATCAACTTATCCTAGATCTTACAATTACTCGTTTCAGCAAGACTAAAGGAATGATGAAGTTTTAAATTCTCAAAGTAACGAGATCTTAATATTTTCTAGAGTGCAAAAATAAGAAACGCAGATAGACGAGGAATATTTTACAAGTGCTACTTAGGCCCTTACTGTTGTAATCATGAAATCATGTCACGCGTAACAGTGCTACTAGTTTGTAATCATGTAATCACGTCTGTCACGGGTTTTGCGTGTCTTGGTCACTAATGGCGGTACCTAACATCAATTTTAACAAAAAAATTGCTTCAAAGAGCCTTAAGACGTGCTTTCCATATAGAGTTGGAAATTTTTGCATTGTTTGCTGAACAACGCAAAGAGACTGCAAAAAAACATAATCAAAACATACACATTTGCACTTTGTTAATTACCTTTTCTGTTCTCACTTTCAGTTTTATACTACTTATAATTTTTTACAGTTTTAGGTATTAACCTCGTTATAATAAGATATGCAAGTTTATAGTTGTTATAGTACATTTGCACTATGTATTTAGAGAAAAATATGCCAATTATAACTTCTAGCCCTCCACATATCGAGAAAGAAATTACAAATCTTCAAATAAAGTTCACCCGTTTCATAATGAACCATCAACCATGGTACCGCAACTGTGTTACCGTACTGATACTTACTCGCAATTTACACCGGTTTCATAAACTGGAGTACCCAATTGCAAATCATAGATGTCCTTTAGTTTTGCAATTTATAAGCTAAAGTTAGGTCCCAATGTATGAAACAAGTACATGTGGCTAGTGTAACAAACATTTCATTACGGGAAAAATGCTAAAATGGTACCTAACCCATCAGATTTTAGTGATTTGTTACCCAACCTAACAGACTTTCTAATTTGATATCTAACCTATACATTTCGCTCTAATTTGGTACCCAACCACACTTTTTCCAATTCGGTACCCGGCGTATATGTTTCGCTCTAATTTGGTACCCAACCTATACGTATACAGTCCAATTAAGGGACTCAATCTGTCTTCGATCATCGGTTTTTAACGCATAGGTTGGGTACCAAATTAGAAAAAAATGTTAGGTTGGGTACCAAATTAGAAAAAGTGTTAGTTTGGGTACCAAGTTAGAGCGAAATGTATAGGTTGGGTACCAATTTAGAAAGTGTGTTAGGTTGGATACCAAATCACTAAAAGTTAATAAGTTGTGTACCATTTTAACCATTTTCCCTTTCATTACAGATTACTACTAAATATTAGACCAGCCAATTTTTTATATATTACAAAAACAAAATGTCAACTCTAAATAGCCTGGCCTCCAGTAGTGGAACGTTATCTCCATAGTCCATAATACTAAACCAGCTAAGAAAACCTTATTATTATATTACAAACCCCACACGCATTGAACGTTACACATAAAGCACATCTTAAGATTTGATGTCACATTATTTAACATAATAATGCTACTAACTTAAAGCTAAAACAAGCCAAGTGTGGAAACACCTAGGAACTTTCCCACACTCATATCAAACAGAAGGAAAAAAAAAGGTCATTTGCCCCGTGAATTTCGCTATTATTTCATTTTAAAAAATAAAACTCAAAATGACTCTTTAGACCTTATTCTGATATACCAAGCAAAAATTACTAGGAAAATAAACAAGAGTAAATTGGGAAGTTCATGAACAAGAAAAAGTGAAAAAGTGAAAAAAAAAAAAAAGGAAAAGTACACTCACGTGAATTAGGATTGCGCAAAAATTGGAGTATTAATATAAATTTAATAATAGTGCTGTGTTATACTCCTAGTATGCTATTACCCCTACTCAAAAAGTTATACCCGCTGCATTACTATTTAATTGTCCATTACGATAAATTAGGTACAATTTTAACCGGTCAAGAACTTCTATCAAAATTGTCGGAATAAAAAATTTCAAAATCTAATCATATAGTTCAAATGTTAAATTTTATGATTAGATTTTAAAAAATCATTTCGACAATTTTAATACAAGTTATAGGCCGATCAAAATTGCACGTAGTTTCGTAGTGGACAATGTTAAATGGGAACGGAGGGAGTACACCATTTTTTATTTCCGCTATATGCACACACAGACTCAACCAGACTAATTGTCAGACAATAATTGATGTAATTTTTATAATTCTTTTTACACCCCAACCAAAACAAAAATAAAATATCAAATATAATACTTATGAAACCTTAGTTGAGACTACCATAAACTTAAATATTAATTAAAAATATTTTAAAAAAATTAATGATTTTAATGTATTTTATTTGACGATTCAACCAAAAAAAATCAAATATAATATTATAAAACCCTATTTGAAACTACTCTAAAGTTAAATATTAATTAAAAATATTAAATATATGCTGAATAGCAGACTCTTAAATTTCGGGATGAAAATAAAATTCGAAATTTACATTGAGTACTGATGTGTTGAGAGTTCGACTGAGCCTATCCGGATCATTAGCATTATTGGATTTTTCCAGTGAATGTACAAATGGATAAATTTAGTACCACTTACAAAAAGAACAATAAGTACTCCATTTTTTTAGTTATTTAATAAGCCTACACTTAACTATCAAATACAAAAATAACAACATTAACTCAAAATCTTAGTCCAAACTGGAGAATTAAATACAATCCTAAGATAAACAGATGTATTTTAGCTCAATTTACATCCTTTTTTTAAAAATGGACTAAGTAGTAGAATAATTGACCAATATAACAAATGACCGAATTATCCATAATAAATTCAGATATCTACTAAGCCCAAAAGCCAAAGCATGAGCAATTTTTTTCTTTTTGAAGAGAAACAAATTTCATTAAAATAGATCGTCTTAAGACCATAAACGATCGGGAATTCATTGCGATCTAAACTCGCTAGAACTAGATCTAACATAAATGGCCTGCAATTAATAGGGACAAAACTGGCTGGCAATAGTGACCCAAAAATAGTCCCAATTTTTTTTTAAATCAACTAATAATTCAAATAATTAACCAAAACTAGAGTAACCAGTTCTAAGATAACACGAAAAAAGTATATTACCTTAATTTACTGAAACAACTCGATTAGATCGACTAAACGTCCAAATAATCAACCAAATTAAGCACAAAACCGGTCCTAAGATGAATAGATTTCAGCTCAACATACTGAAACAAAACAGCACAAAAAAAACTAATAAATCAATTAATTAACCTAAATCAATGTCAATTTTAATATAAAAAGCATTTCAGCTCAATCCATATAAACAAAACAGCACAAAACAACTGATAATTCAAATAATTAACCTATTTTAATGTCAAATCTAAAATAAAAGTATTTCAGCTCAATTTACAGAAACATAACAGCTTAAAACAACTAATAATTAACTCAAACAATTGACCAAAATTATAGTAACCCAGTTCCAAAACAAGCTTACAAAAATAGATTTCAGCTCAATATACCAAAACTAAATCAATCATCAACAACATATTAACACTACATCATTTAGATCCAAGCAAGAAAGTTGTATCCTATTACGATAAAAATTGATTAAACATAAAATCTTATGTATTTTGATTAAAAAATCGATAAAAATTGAAGTTTTTTTAATCGATTCTTGGATAAGAATCGATTAAAAAAACTTCAAGATTTGTAAAAATGTACAAAAATATCAGTTTTTTTTTCACTATTACTAATTCCCAGAATTAAGTCAGATCTATAAAAGAAAGACACAAAACACGAAATTTAATTTACCCACTTAAACCTATGAAAAAATAACACACATTTTAGCTACTATTACATATACATACAAATATAAACATAATAGATTCATAAGTAAATGAATAAAAGCGTAACTACCGCTTAAAAAGCTACGGTTTTTATGACGGGTTTTAAAAATAGATGACGGTTTTCGACTCTTGCTAAATCTAAAATAATAAATTTGTACCTTTCGGTAAGTAGTGCCGTCGTCTTCGACAACCCACCCAGCTTCCCGACAAAGCGCTTTCAAAACCTCGTTATTATCGCAATGTTTCGGCAATTTGTACTGACCATACATTCGAAGCCCGGTATATATCTTACCAGCTATCGCTCTTCTCCTTCTCTCTCTCCTCTTGTTGTTCTCCCTCTCCTTCCACGACGGCAACCGTGTTCCCGACGCCATTGCAAATAGAGAGCAGGAATTTATTTTATTTATTTATTTATTTATTTAAATGTATGTATATATGGGTTGGAAATGATAGTAATAATAATAGTGTGTTTTTCTTTACTAGTTTATAAGGATATATATATATATAGAGAGAGAGAGAGAGAGAAATGGGTAGGGAATATGAAGATTAATTAATACAAATGGGTGGGGTTGTGAATTACAAGTGAGCCACTCCATTATTTATTACTAATTTTTAATGTTTAATAACGGTCTATCAAAATTATTGAAATAAAATTTTTTAAAAGTTTATTATAGAGTTTAAATATTAAATTATATAATTTAGTTGTATAAAAATTTTATTTCGATAATTTTGATACATATTATAAGCCGATCAAAATTGCACGTAATTTCGTAAAACACAATTAATTGGAAACGTAATTTCGTAAAACACAATTAATTGGAAACGTAATTTCGTAAAACACAATTAATTGGAAACGGATGGAGTATCATTATAAATTTATAATCGACCCGCTTCAATGTACTGGGGCTGGGTTCGGTCCGATTCGGTTAGTTTTTTGGCAAAACCGAAACCGAGCAGATTTTTCGGTTCGATTTTTTTCGGTTTCGGTCTTTTTAATTTTTGACCGATTTCGTTTTTTTTCGGTTTTATTTTTTATTTTTCGTTTTTTTTCGATTCGGTTTTATTGTAAACCGAAACCGACCCGAAAAAGTTCTGGTTTTTCGGTTTCGGTTTTTTCGGTTCGGTTCGGTTTTTCCGGGTTTTCACCCGGCCCTACAATGTACACCCATTTTTGACACAAAGATTTAGTTAGTACAAATCTCCACGGTTTCACGATACTAATACAAATACGGGTTGTTTTTCAAGATTTATAATTGCATGTATTGCAAATTATGGTAAATACAATAAATGCAATTATAGGTCTAAAAAAAACGCATATTTTTATTTTCATCGTGAAACCGTGAAAATCTGTCTTAACTAAATTTTGATTTGAAACATTTTTGATTGAGGTGTGAAAAAAGATGTTAAAAATAGATGTCACTTGAACTAAATTGTGTTATGTTAAATATACTAGCACAAGATAGTAAGACCAATCAAACAGTACGGTTCATGGTATATTCCTTAATTTGAATAAAAATATGATTTTTTTCATTTTACATGACTAATTTATATTTATTTAATTATTCAGCTTTATTATTGATAATTTCTTTATTTTTATTTTATATTAGCTTTTATCTTTGTTTTATCATTTAATATATATATATATATGTGAAAGCAAAGTGAAAAAGTAGATGAAAGAAAAAATATAAGAAGACAGCTTTAGAGCAAGCACTGCTCATTACTCATATGAAGTTTTAATGCATATTTCAGGGAATGTTACTATTTTTTAGCAAAAAAAACACAATTATTAGGTTTGTTTAAAAGGAAGCAAAAGACTTCCTCATATTATTTTACAAGGGTGATATGCCATTATGGTTACATAAAAAAAAATTAAAAAAAGAGAGGGAAAATAAGGAGGTTTATTAGATAACTGATGTTTTGTGTGAATGTAAAAGTGTTATGTAAAATGGAAAAATTGTAGTTTTTTGTTAAAATTGGGAAAAACAATAAGAAAGTTGCAGTGCTTGCTCCCCTTATATGAGAAACAATTTGGTTTCTTAAAATTTGAGTAAATAAATAAGGAAACTGTAAAATAAAGAAAATTATACATTTCTCAAATTTAAAAAAAAAAATATGGTTTGAGAAACCTACATACTACAGTTCTCATTCTCGTTAATTGTGGTTTTGTACACTAAATTATGATTTTATAGTATCTATTATCAAAAAATAATAATTGAGGAACGTTATAAGTACTATAATTTAGTTTTTTTTTGTCAATTATGTTATTTTTAGAAAACTTGTACTTTTGGAAAATATCCCTACAAAACTTTTGTTTTAGATATTTTTATTTTCTTTTTATTTGTGGCAGCCATATTTAATTATGGTCCATATCAACTTAACGGCAAAAAGACCCTTACACGGTAAGTTTGGATGAAAAATTGTGTCGTGGCGTCATATTTTTCGTTAAATTAAAAGGAATGAACAAAATCGCTAATTTATGGTAGTTTGGTTATTTAATTAAAAATATTGATAATAAAGGGTATAGAATCGCGGCTTAAGACAATTTTAATGCACATAACAATAATTAGCATGGCAAAATTTCAAAACATGACACTTATTTATGTAAGGGGACTTTATATTGTTATTCAAACTCATTTATACTTTTTAATTATTTAGTTCGCTTCACGTTTTCTCCAACCTAATTTTCATTTGTAGTTCTTGTGATTTTCTTTTAAATTTTTCCAAATTTCCGTCAGTTTCGTTTCACGCTTTCGTTTCTCTCTTTAGTGAATAACTGAATATGGCCAATGAACACAAATTTATGCCTTTCTAAAGTTGGACATGTAGTTGATTGCAAAACTTCTATCTCAAATGTGGTAATTTCAAAATGTCCATAGTTCATGGGGTTTATTGTATATTAACCATATTTAGGATTTTTTTTAAACTTGTTTTGGGATGTCTAATATTCCTGGAGATGCGGTCTTGGCACGTGTTTAGTCTTTTAATGGGCAGGTAAATAATATACTTTATTAGTTTGTCTAATAAAGACGACAACGACCAGGTATTTTCTTGCAAAATAACAACCTCAAATGTCTCGAGCACACTGATTACTAAACAGTTATTTATGTAATTTTTAAAAAAAAATTGATCCCCAATTAAAACAAAAATAAAATCTATAATATAATATTTATGAAACTCTAGTTGAAACTACCTTAAATTTAAATATTAATTAAAAATATTTAAAATTTTAATAATTTTAATATATTTTATTTGACGATTTAACAAAATAAAAATTCAAATAGAATATTATAAAGCTCTATTTTAAACTATTCTAAACTTAAATATTAATTAAAAATATTAAATATATGGCCGAATAGCAAACTCTTAAATTTCGGGATGAAAATGAAATTCTAAATTTACATTAAGAACTGCTGTATTGAGAGTCTGATTAAGTATATCCGGGTCATTAGCATTATAGTTTCTTGCAAAAGGTAGATTGTGTAATTACAACTTGGCAGCATGATTTTAAAGTCCTGAAATTCCTGAAATTTTTGATATTTTATCTTTCAGTTTTTGTGTGGTTCCTTGGACTCCCCAAAGGCATAAAAATAACTTGTTTTGAAATTACCAACAAAATTGTGGTTTTTCTAGATGAAATGAAATTTTAGGAGAGGCACTATTTTTTTATAAAAACCATAAGTTTCTTGTATGAGTTTTGAGCAATCTTTGAAGAGTTTTGAGCAATCTTTGAAGAGTATTTCGCTATGGAAATAATGAAAATTCAAGTCGACTTAAGAAGTTAAACAGTGATCCTTTTTTTACCCCATTAGTGTGCAAGACAAACATTGGAACTTTTTATGTATCATAACTATTTAATAGCTCAAGAGCTAAAATTCTTGAGCTTAGTTATTAAGATCTATCTTTTCACTTAAAAGGGAATAATAATACAGTAATATATACCTAATGGTTGCTGAATTTTCTTAAGTAGCTTATCTTCTCATATTCTATGATGAAAATATTGCATATGAGGACCTGAGGCTATGATCAAATCATGTCACGTTCAATTACTTGCATGAAAATTCAACATGGACGAATAGACCTTTACGAATAAGTCTATTAATTATATAATCATATCCATGTAATTTCTATGAGTAATTCGCCAAATCAAATAGAAAACCACGTGCATTTTGATTGTCAAGGTTTTCAAGAAGACTAAATTTGTCATCAGAACCCTATTAATTAAGAACATACACCGTACCGTACACAGTACAATAAAAAAAAATTAAGATAGCAACAGTTTAATTTTTCAAAACTATTGGTAAAGTGAATGTCGTTAAATTTTGGGACACTCACTTTATCATCAGTTTAACAACAAACGCACTACATTTTTTTTATTTTGAAAATTGAAGGGTAAAAAGAGGACCATCACTTTCCATTTGTCACATGATCAAATAATGCGTAAAGAATTTAGATATGGCCAGTGTGAGATGTGGTTACAAATAGAAATGGACAAGGTATATATATCACTTGTATGATGATCATATAATATATGTCTGTTGAAGTTAAACTGATTTTGCCTTTTGTTTTGGTATCTTCCTTTTGATGTTATATGACTGTAACAGTGAGAGGCAGAGTACTAGTTGACTGACTTAAAAGACATACACTACTAGCAATTTTATATTCGGTTTCGCTAACATGTGTCCGGACCACACACGCTGATACTATAAAATCAGACTAACTCAACCAGACTGATTATCAGACAGTCTTTTATGTAAATTTTAGAATTCTTTTGATACCCGACCAAAACAAAAATAAAACCTCAAATATACTATTTATGAAACCCTAGTTGAGACTACCCTAAACTTAAATATTAATTAAAAATATTTAAAATTTTAATGATTTTAATATATTTTATTTGACAATTAAACAAAATAAAAACTCAAATATAACATTATAGAACCCTATTTGAAACTATCCTGAACTTAAATATTAATTAAAAATATTTAAATTTTTAATGATTTTAATATATTTTATATATTTGATGATTCAACAAAATAAAAACCCAAATATAATATTATAGAACCCTATTTGAGACTACCCTAAACTTAAATATTAATTAAAAATATTAAATATATGGCCGAATAGCAGACTCTTAAATTTCGGGGTGAAAATAAAATTCTAAATTTACATTAAGGACTATTGTGTTGAGAGTTTGGTTGAGTCTATCTGGCTCATTAGCATTATTCCACGGTAATATACATTTTATTTTTTAAACTAAAGTTAAGTGAACATTTATGATGTTAATACACATTTTATTTTCTAAATTAAAGTTAAGTGAACATTTATGATACTAATACACATGGTATCCAATCCAAAATTTACCCTAAAACATATTTCAATATCATTTAATACTTACAAATATATTCTTTACGGTCAATGTAATTCATTTACATTTTAAAATGTGTGAAGGTAGAAGTTGGGTTTGACGCAATTTAGGAGTACAATATTTCATATCAAAGAAATTCATATTATAAATCATTCACTAGAAAGTAGAAATTTTTTCGTTAATCTTATTGGGTATATAATCTTATCATACATATGCAGATGAAAAACAGTTCATTTGCAAATACTTTATTTTGTTACGTGAACTAATTGAGTTTGACTTTGGCCATTTGGCGATGTGCCAAAATCACATAAAAATTTATCGAGAACGTGAGCTTTTTATTTTTTTTAACCCATGAAAACTTACTTGATTCATAGCTTACTAGTATGAATTATTTGATTTTTTCGCAACTTATTAATTAACTACTTTCGTGGACTTTGATTATAAAATAAAAAAAGTACTTGCGTGAACCTTTCCCAACTTATAAGAAAGTAGTAGCTTTTCAATTTATACAAAAGGCAACAAAAAATTATCATCCAAAGTTGTTATTAAAAATTACAAATATAAAGTTATTATAGCAGTTTAGCAGACAAGCTGCAAGTCGCAACTAATATCTAATGTTGATTCTTGACGAATTCGTTTTTTTTTTTTTTCCCTCTCTCTTTTGAAGTTAAAATATACGAAACTTCGCAGGCGACAAGGTTGAATCCTGATGGTTAACGTGGTATACTCGGTTAACAAGCACATGACTACCAACCAATTGCTCAAATTCGGAGTATTCTTACAAAAAAACATTACTGCATATTAAGTGTTCCGAAAATATAATGAAACTTAGGTAAAGGAGTAGCCGGAGACAAAACCTTCATTTTATAAAAAAAATGTCAAAATGGTAATTTTTTTCTCTTTATTTTGATCAAAATTAGTATCCTCTCTTAATATCTAAAGTATACTCATATGGAAAAAAAAATACATTTACTATACCAAACTATGTTGCTGTTAACGATTTGATACGCATCTTTTAACTTTCCCAATTTCGATGTCACACTATAATAAACCGTCAAATTTAGTTACCACTGTCTAAATTAATCACGGAATCATGTCACATAACAACACGTGCTTGATAAACTTGAATGTGATAGGCTAATTTTGTCATTCTACACCAAAATATATCATTATAGAACAACGTTTTTCCAAATTTGGATCATGTGCTAATTTTTGTTGTGGGAAACGTTTTTCTGCGATGATATATTTTGATGCAAAAATGACAAAATTACCTCTCAAATTAACGTTTGTCAAATGTCACGTGACATGATTTCGTGATTAATTTAGACGGTGGTACATAAATTGGAAAGTTATTACAGTGTGATATCCAAATTAAAAAAATTTAAACATATCCACCTAAATCGTTAAAAACAGATAATTTAATATATTAAACATATAAAACCCTATACGTGAAAAAAATTATATTGAATTTGGGCTCGTTACGTTTCAATCATGGTTCCGTCACTCTTTAAGAAAAATAAGGAAAAGATAAGGAAAGTTGCACAAGTATGGGACCCTTGGCCCTAAAATATCAATAATATTATCCAATGCGCACATGTACCGTGGGGCAAATATGGTCGAGTTCGATTGTCATCAATCTACACGCCTGGGTCCACCATTTCTCATCAAAATGAAAAATAAATATAAAAAATAAGTTACATTCATGTATCTATAAACATAAATAAATAAATCTACATCACTACAAAAAAAAATAAAAAAATACTCAAACAGCAACGAGATTAGTGACGGTATTTTTTATTACGAGGTTATTAACGACGGTTTTTGTGACGGATTTGTAACAGTTTAGTCAATTTGCGACAGATTTGTGACAACTTTTAAATTGGTGACAGTCTTGTGACAACTTTTGACTCTCACTAAATCAAATATTATTTTGTAGTTTTGTTTCACTTCTACTTTATTTATCTTTTCTATTTTATCGGCCAGGCAAGTTGTATTTAATATGTAACATATATGTAAAAACTGATCAATGGTATTATTGTTACATTTTGGGAGCAAGAAATTTTTGTGAGTATGAGAAAATGAATTCCCAATCGTCTATGATTGGCAAACAAGTAGAGGAAAAAACAAATCGTCTATTACGTACCATGATTGCAAACTAACGATCGATCTTCTCTAAATTTACATTCAAAATTACTTTTTCTTAGTTTTACGTACTCATTTTCATTCTACACAGTATATCATATTCTTTTACCATTCTCCCTATGCCATTTTAAAATTAGTATTTGCTTACTTTAATTCATTATACTACATATGTTAGGAGAGAGAAATGATGAGACAATTATTATATTTAAATTTTGAGAACCATCTCTTGTTTTTGGAAAAAAATACGTTTATTGTACTGCATTAATAGTTTTTAACGATTTAGCTACTGTAATAACAATTTTAACAATATTGAGTTATCAAACTACGAAATTTGTCACGATTGAGGGACTAACAACATTAATTGACGAAATTGCAGTCAATATATCTCACATTTGGGATCTATTTTTAACGTATGTTGATAAAAATGCATTCACCATTTGATAAACAAGAGAATGCGAGTCCAATTTTATCATTTTGTATAACGGTAGTTTCTCAATTGTGACAAATTTCGTAGTTTGGTACCTCAATTGTTAAAATTAATAGTTTAATACATAAATCGTTAAACACTATTAATATAATACTTTAAACCTATATTTTCCAAGGGATAGTTCATTTTCATGCATACTTAGGGTGATGGTAAGAGAATTGTGAATTTGTAAAAAAAATGCAAAAATCTAGGGAAAAAATATGTTTAGCGACCCCAACTATTATACATTAACAAAATAGGGACCAAATTATTGAATTTAACAATGTATGGACTGAACTTATGTTTTTTTTCTTAAATTAGTATTTTTCGGCGAAATCGATCTCAGAACGAACGAGATCATGTGTCTGCACATGACCTATTTTTAGGGTAAATTGGTCATTTTAACCCATACACAACCACTTTTTTTTTATGTTTTTTTTTTTAATAAAAAGTTGAGAAAATGACCAATTTACCCTTAAAATAGGTCACGTGCAGGCACATGATCTCGTTCTGAGATCGATTTCGCCGAAAAATACTAATTTAAGAAAAAAACATAAGTTCAGTCCCTAAATTGTTAAAATCAGTAGTTTGATCTCTATTTTGTTAATATATAGTATAGTTGGGGTCGTTAAATATGTTTAGCGACCCCAACTATTATACATTAACAAAATGGAGACCAAACTACTGAATTTAATAATTTATAGACTGAACTTATGTTTTTTTTTCTTAAATTAGTATTTTCCGGCAAAATCGATATCAGAACGAGATCATGTGTCTGCACATGACCTATTTTTAGGGTAAATTGGTCATTTTAACCCATACACAACCAATTTTTTTCTGTTATGTTTTTGTTTTTTTAATAAAAAGTGGAGAAAATGACCAATTTACCCTTAAAATAGGTCACGTGCAAGCACATGATCTCGTTGTGAGATTGATTTCGCCGAAAAATACTAATTTAAGAAAAAAACATAAGTTCAATCCCTAAATTGTTAAAATCAGTAGTTTGGTCTCCATTTTGTTAATATATGATAGTTGGGGTCATTAAATATTTTTTTTTTCCAAAAATATAGGATGAATGTCGTATTTAAGGACACATATACAAGCGAGTTATCATCATTATGATAACACTAGATGATATCTTATTAGTTATATGACTTTTAGTATAGGGGAAACTGAAAAATAATGCTTAGCATTTCGGACTTAATTATCAAAAACTAAATTTGTATGGTTTGTTTAGGAAGTGTGTTACATATGAAATTATCAATGTAGTAGCATGCATCTATCAAATTCAAACACATAAGAGTAAAAACTACAAGGTCATTGAGCATTTATATTTAAAATTTAAAAAGACTTTAACAATGATTCGGTAAATTAGCTTTAAACTTGACACCGAATCTGCTCGGTTTTCCTTAATAATAAGTATGTACTTACTTCGTTCCTATTTAATTATCCATTATAAAACTATGTGCAATTTTGACTGGCCAATAACTTGTATAAAAATTATCGGAATAAAAATTTTCAAAAGTTGATCATATAGTTCAAGTGTTAAATTTTATGATTAGATTTAAAAAAATTTATTTCGATAATTTTGATACAAGTTATAAGCCGGTCAAAATTACACGTAATTTTGCAATGAACAATTAAATGGGAACGGATCGAGAGGAGCATGGAAATGATTGAGGATTAAATGTATTGGTAACATGTTATGTTTGTGAGGAACCCCAATCTAGACAAGTGTTAAGGTCCTACATGAGAGTTCAAGCATGTGGTACTACAAACACATTGTATCTAGCTTAAGTTTTATCATATTTCATATCAATTTTGTATTTTGTATTTTGTATTTTGTATTTTGTATTTTCTATTTTCTATTTTCTATTTTCTATTTTCTATTTTGTTGAATGTGGGAACACACCAACTTATTGCAGTTGGTTAATTAACTGCTTCTCACCATTAGGAAACTTATCAATTTATGGCATTTGGTTGTTTATGAGTAGATCAATGGTACCAATTAGTAACAACCTCTTTAAATATTCTTCATTTTGTTTAAATTAGTTTTGTACATGAACCAACCACATAATATGGGCACATAAGCATGAAACAATAATACTGGCTGGCTTAAGATAACCCAAAAAATATATTAAATCAGTTTAAAATTTGAGCAAGTCATGTTGGTCTTCACTAAAGTATAAAATTTAGGAAGAATCTTTGAATAGTATATATACATAAAAACACACTTAATATTCAAAAACTCACATCTCAACTCTTATTTTAGATTTGATACATATGAACGTACCATTAGTTAGCATCAAAGTTAAAAAACAAATAATAAAAATAAATATCACCATGTAACATACGTATCTAAATTTAAAACAAATTTTAACCGTGTATTTTGATAATTAAGTCTCAAATTTTGTACTACATTTTTACTAAAAATCCTACGTAACATTTTTAATCTCCTTGTATATCCGAGTACTGGATTTTGCGAGCCATGATCAAAATTGTAATAAACATAATACAAAAAAAAAACTTTGATGGATTTATAAACTAAACATTTTAAGACATGCATGATAAACACATAGTAGCTTTTTCATGTATCATTCTTTAAAACTTAAAAACCTATCGACTTTGAATTTCAGCCTTAATATATAAACATTATTTCATTTATATTTACCCTCAAATTGACTACAACAAGTACTTCAACTTTTTTAAGAAGATGTTTTTATTTGTAACACATTATCAGGGACGTCTCTAGTGTGTCAAGGACCAAAGCAATTGTTTTGAGCGTCCAATTATATTAGGACCTATTTTTTTTACTACCTATAAAATCAATAATTTATATGTACTATTTTCAATTTTAAATTAAATAAAATGGTATCTTATCATCCTATTATAATAAGTCAAATAAGTCTGTCCAATTTTGTCCATTTTTTTCCGGAAATACCCTCACTCTATTTTAATAGTTACCAACGTACCTAATCTAATTAATTAACAATTTTTCCTCACTATATTTTCTTAATTACGAATATAAGCTAAATTAATTAATAATTCGTTTTAACATGCATAACTACAATAAATGATACCAAATTTGAATATTATGTTTAAAATAAAATATATTACGAGATTTATGCAATTACGCGTATCACACGCAACGCGTTAGTTGTTTTTACTAGTATTATATAAAATCAACGGGTTTACACGAGTAAATATTTGTTAGACCAGATCTACCAAAATATGATGATCCCTAATGATAAAACCATACAAACATATTAGGAAATTTTTGTGTGGGTTACATTAAGTTAAAAAAAAAACATAATACTAAAATATGAATGGTTTAGTGGATGGGCCGAGGCCTACCCAAGCCTTCATTGAACACGTACCCTTTCATCACTTAAAATTGACAATCAAAATTGACAATCAAACACGCATTCGTTAAAATATATTATTAAGTATCGGCTAAAGTCGAATATTTGTTTAAAGTGTATTAAATATCGGCTAAATTTAATATTATCGATTTAATTACTAACTATGCTCATAAAAAAAATGAGGATTAAGATCTAAACTTTTCTTATTATTCTCATATTAACGCTTTTTAGTTTCATTGTGTATTAATAACTTTTACTATTGAATTTGAGTGTGGTAAACAACTCTTTTTTTTAAATTAAAAGTTAATATTCGGGGCCTAGTTAGACGGCACGGGCACATGAAATGAAAGTTCACAAATAAAATGTGAACAAATGGATGGTTGGTGGTAATGGTTTTATGTAAATCTAAGAAAATAATTTATGCAGGGAAAATTGCCTGTTGCTAGAATGACAGTAATGATATTATAATTTATGTAAGAAACATTGTCGCATATGGCAACAATTAGCACTTTAATGACAAACAGAACCATCCAACACAAGACAGAAAACTATTTTTCAAAGGAACAAGAAAAATAAATTAGTTAAGTCATAAGCTGTAAACATATTTATTCATTCTTTAATTAAATGATCAATCCAGCTTCAAATAAAATACTTAATTACTCAATAATTGGGGTTTTATATGTACTATCTATTTTTAACTATTTGGTCATCCATATTTCAATTTTTCTAATTTGGGTAGCATAATATAATAACTTTTCAATTTAGGTATCACCGTCTAAATTAACCACAGAATCATGTCACGTGAAATTTGACAAACGTTAATTTGAAAAGATAATTTGATAATTTTACACAAAAATATGTAATCCTACAAAAACATTTTCCTCAATTTCACATATAACAAAAATTAACACATAATCAAAATTTGGAGAAACGTTGTTACAATATGATATATTTTTGGTGTATACTGACAAAATTATACTCTCACTTTCAAGTTTATCAAGGACGTGCTGTCACATGACATGATTTCTTGATTAATTTAGACAGTGATATATAAGTTGGATAGTTTTTTATAATATGCTACTCAAATTAGAAAATTTGAAAGTTAGGTAAATAAATCGTTAATAATACTATAGTTTTGTGTACTAAACGTATTTTTTTTCCTTAATTATTAAATGGATGTGTGATGAAAATGGAGTTTAGTCGTGCGGTCTTTGGTAGTGAATGTTAACGCATGAAAACATGAATCGTTTTATATACGAGAAATATACTTATTGTTACTTTTTTTTATGGGTAAAGACTGAAATATATATGAACAAGTAGGTTATTGTAAGTTGTAACAAGAAGAATCACTCCAGAAGTTGAATTTAAATCAGATGTCGGAACTCGCAACTAGAGTGCAAGAACCACGTTTAGATTAATTAGCTGCCTTTAAGTTGACGTTGATTTTGGGGAAACTTTGTGATATTACGTACTTTAGCGGTGCAACTCGCCTTTTTAGTTTAGAGGACGTCATGTGTCGGCTGGTCGCGACAAGGGTCTATCCCTCATGAACGTACTCCAATTTTTTTTAAAATAGAATAGACCGAATCTCCTATTTTTCTACAAAGTAATGTTGTAGAAAATAAAATCTAAGTCGGGTACACAATTTGTAGAGCGAATGACTTTGTCATGTCATAATTCTCCTTAAATTTGTGTCGTAAATACAATGCAATGTAGAATACTAGAAATACGGCAAGTTAACTACTATACATATATAATGTATCTATTGAATCACTGGTCGAGCTACATAACGATATAATCATGTTCATGTCGCTCACCATTCTCCATCCTTTCGATTAAGAAGAGCGTAACAATATTAATTACAAATAGAAAAACAAAAGAGATGGCTAACAAAAGAATTGTGTACCAATATTGAAAAATAAATATAACATCGCTATCTTGAAATACGAGTTCATTATGGACCTTGACGTGCAATCAACCTATCAGAGACAAAATTAACGTCCAGGAAAGGTCATACCTTTATGATTTAATACGAACGTCGGTCACATCCGGGTTTTAATTTTTTAAGATAATTAAAATTGTATCTTTATAATATTATTCCGATAATTTACCCAATAATGAATCTAATGATACAATTAAAAACGAATAGAACAAAAATGTTGTTTATTAATGGATTGATTTCATTCTCATATCATACCTGCGTCACTAGAAGAAGTTGATTTATCAACAATTTAGTTTTGAAAATTGTTGCTAAAGATGTGTCGTTAAATTTTAACAACAGAATAACAACTAATTATGTTGCTAAATTGTTGCTGAAATTTAACGACACTCACTTTACTAACAGTTTTTAAAAAAGTAAAATATCGGTAAATGAACTTTTTATTAACTTTACTAACAGTTTTTAAAAAAGTAAAATATCGATAAATGAACTTTTTATTATATTGGGTTTACAAAGGGAGACTCTCGTAGACTATGGAAACTATCTAATCACATCAATTACAATTGTTGCTGAAATATTTTGATAGTTGAATTGTGACATTGCAACGTATTTTGTTACTAAGTGACCACATCAAGATCATTCATTGTCCAAATCGATCTTCAGATTTACTAGTTTGCAAAAGGGAACCATATTTTCAACTGTTAGAAAATTTCCAAAAGGGGAGCCAGACTAGACTACTAGGATATAGCGGAGTCCTCACACTCTTCTCATTTAAACCATAAGATTTAGAGCATCCGCACCGGTTATCTCACTCATTTAGTCAAACTTAACATATTTTATATATTTTAAGTAACCGTTTATATTTACACAAAATTTCAGTTTGCTTATTAATTTCCTTATAATAACCCTACATTATTTTTTTATTTTTTATTTATTATATTTGAATAATCATAACAATAACAAAAATATGGACGTCATGATAGTTTATTACTATTATACTTCATCCGTCCCTAAACAAATATCCCCTATGAAAATACATACAACTTTGACCATCAAAATTTTCATATCAAAATTACCGAAATGAAAAAATTGAAAATTTCATCATATAGTTATAACCATAAACCACCTGATTAACTTTTAAAATAATTTTTTCCGGCAATTTAAATATGAAAAAATTATCGGTCAAAATTGTTCGTATTTTCTTAAGGGACATTTGTTTATGGACGGAATGAGTATTAATCTAGGGAATCATATGCATTCCTCATATATAAGGTGAATTTTGTGTTTACTTAAATTTAAGGAATTTATAAGATTTTTGATGCACGTAACTTTTTATACCATAATCATCAAATTTTAGAAAAAAAATATGTTTTGATAAAGCAGATACGGATGCTCTTAGATTCATTTTGATCCGACGGTTAAAATAGAAATACTCTAGTATGGAAATATTACACATGATCTTTACCCACAAAGATCTTTACCCAATCTTTTTTATTTTACTCAGTCTTTTTATTTTAGCCATCAGATCTTTACATATGCTACGTACTATCCAACAGGATTAAATAATTAATACCAAGTTTTGATACTATCCAACACGATTAAATAATTAATACTAAGTTTTGATTAAAAAAATTAATAATGTTTTTTGTTTTAGTTTTAATTAATAATTAAATTTAGGGTGTTACCAACTAAGCTTCTATATTTTTATTTGAGTTTTTATTGGAACGGAATGTTAGTTTTATGTTTTTCTTTTTTCATTACAATGTTTGATGATGATATAAATAATATTTTTTGTTTTAATTAATAATTAATTTTACGGCGGTATTAACTAGGGTTCTCCATTTTTACTTGGGTTTTTCGAAAGTTCTAGTTTTATTGTTTATTGTTTATTTTTTTAATTTTAAAAATCTAATTTGTAACTTTGGTTTAAGCCATTGAATTTCCTCAATTAAATCCTAGGACTCTAGTAGGAGTTTGAGTACTCCATTTTACAGTAGGAGTCTGGTGCATTCTGTCCGAAAATTTCTAGAAATATTTTGGTTGATTTTGAGAAAAATATTGTAAAAAAAGAAGATTCTAGTAATAATTAATTAATTAATTAGTATGTCAAAATCATGGGTAACATCACGATTAATCAAATATGACTTCATTGCTCATATCATTATTCAACACGTACAAGCACATCCTATTCACCCCCCCACCATGTCACACCATACCTCAAGTTGAATTTTTAAATTAAAAAAAAAACATAAATCATGCTTCTAGTTTAGTATAACTATATTTCATTCCGATTGTTTGAAATAAAATAACACTATACATAAATACGTTTCAAAGGGTGAATGTTTTTCCCTAAGTCTTTTCGTTTTTTTAAGAAAACAATTATTTGTAGAGATAGAATAGGAATGTAAATTGGCAATACGTACATGGAATAAAAATAAGTTTTTTGCGAAATTTTATTAAAGTAAGAGGAGGTAAAAAAAGAGAGAAAGTCTCTTTCATATTTTGATTGTACTCGGAAAAAAAAAATGAGGTCTCTTTCATATTTGTACTGTACTAGAAATGTGATTGATATAGGTCCAAACTTTCATTTAATTTAGTCTTCTTGTTTTTTGGGCATATATCAATCACATTTCTAGAATTTAGGGGGAATTTTACTTAGTTACGCAAACTTTTTTTAACAAAAAAAAACACGAATTCTTCAATCTTTTTCTTACTTAAGCCAGTGATGTAAAATTCAACCAAAATAAAGTTCATTTATTTTTGATACAACTAAATTATCTTCTTTTGTATTCCATTGATGTATCAATGAATGGTTGACAAATAGTAAACATTTTCTCGTTTTCCCCTCGTGTTGTATCCTAAATCCGAATCAAATCGAAAACTCCAATTTGCAAATGTGAATCAAACCACACCGATTTACGAGTGGTTTGGATTGAAAATATAAACGTTGTTGTGCTTTGCTCTAAATTTTTTAATTTCGTTACACGTTGGTTTGGTCTAGCAGCGATGTTAATTTATTCGAAATATTTCGAATCGAACCAGTCGGGCCCACACAGACCCACCCAAATCAAATGATGGTAAAAATAATTTAGACAATAAAATGGGGGGCTATTTTTGTAATTATCCATTATGTCTTAAATGCAATTCTTGGGAAACAAGACAGATAAAATCTTCTTATTATCCCTGAATATATTTCTATTTCTATTTTATTTTATTTTCTAAAACCACTAGCTATAGAAAAATAGCATAAACCCATAAATAAAACCGTGTACTGAACACCAAAACAAGTCTTTTACTGTCTGTTTGGAATCCGGAAAATTCATAAAAAAATAAAAATAATTACACGAGAAAACATTTTCTTACGTTTAAAATTTAAACGGAAAAGAAAACAAAATAAAGTTTCATAAAATTTTGTATATATAACGAGAGAAATCATTTTACTTTCAAAAGTTTAAGTAAAATGAAAATAATCATTTTATTTCTCAAATTTTTGACATTTCAAATTTATTTTACACGGTTTTAATTTACAAATACATTTCGCCTTTTGTCTTCATCTTTATATTTTGTGGTTCTCTCTTACTTTCAGGTAAAAAGCTCTCACCCTCACAATTTAACATATATACATACATATATAAAACATATGTACATACATATATACATATATATATATATATATGTTATCTTGTATTAAATGATGCTGTTGCTTTAAGTTTCCAGCTGGGTTCACTTTTCTATAACGACTTTCTTTATAATGAATTTGTTTATTATGTTTGGAAAACAGCTTGTGTGAACTTCTTTTGTAGTGGGTTATACTTAAAAGTTACTTTTTTTGGGTGGAAACTGAGAAGATTTAGCTTTATTTAGTTGGCAAGAAAGTGTCTTTCTTTGTTGGTTTGAAGAACTTGAGATGGGAAATGATGGGTTGTTTTTTGTTACTTGAATTTGTGTTTGCATAGGAAGGAGTTGATGTTTCTTGGATAAATATTTGATCGAACGATACGTTTTATATATGAAAATCTTTGGTTTTGACGATTACACGAAGCGTTATTTGGCTCAACTGGTTTGAAATTTTGTTTTTTTGTTTCCTTACGAATCGTTATAAGGACGAAGTTGATGTTTTGTGGATAAAGATTTGATCCAACGATGTCGAGGGCTTGAGCTAAGCTATAGGTTTTATGTATGAGAATCTTTGGATTTTGACGATTATGAAGTGTTATAGGGACAGATATTTGGCTCGAGTGGTTTGGAATCTTGTTTTTTAGTCGTACTATTTAAATATTATCGAAAATTTAGAACGTAGGGGTTACGGTCTGCCATTTGTTAGAAACATTTGGAATTCGTTTTTCTGGACTTCAGATATCTCAAAAATTCCACAAGAAAAAGGAAATTACAAATTCAGCAGCCGTTTTAAATAGGTTTCTTGACTGGCGATTTGTTTCTAGTTTTCAAGAAAGGTTTTTTTTTTATCCGTAAAAAAGCGATGGATGAAGTTCAAGGTTCAAACTTGCTTCCCCCTTTTATAAGCAAGACTTATGAGATGCTCGATGATTCATCTACGGATTCTATTGTCTCGTGGAGTGAGAGTAACAAAAGCTTCATTGTGTGGAATCCTTTGCAATTCGCCACTGATTTGCTACCCAGATACTTTAAGCACAATAACTTCTCCAGCTTTATCAGACAGCTCAATACATATGTAAGTGATTCACCAATTCTCCGTTTTAGTATACCTATGTGTAGAGTTTCATTTCATTTCGACGCATAAATGAGCAAGTTTGTGTATAAATAGTATCCGTTCTATCTAGGAACACTAAAAGAACCGTTTTCTTCCTGTCTAAATATACTGTGAAATAATCCTTCGCATTCATATTTATCTTACAGTATAAATGAGTATGATTGCTTATGAGGAGTATACAAGCCAGTTTCACATTTGATTGGGATATGCTCGTAAATGTTTAGTAGAAACTATCTATTTTCTTTTTTACTATCCATAAAGTTGCTTAATGGGGGGTTATCTTTTTGTAGCAAACAAGCTGAGAATCCACTTTGTTTTAGGGTCCGTTAACTTTGTTTGGTAAAGGAGTCTTTGAAAAAAGACCTGTGCTGTTTCACTTATATGGTAATATCTTATATTCATGAGATATTTGCGAAGAAATTGGCTCTATATGTGAAAGTCTTAGGATTCATTTCAAAGCTACTAATTCCTATAGAATCCAAGCGTTTTGAAACCCATATGTGCTCCGTTAATCCCTTATTCCTTTCAAAATGCACTTGCTTAACTTATTGCAAATACTTGTGTTTTAATCATTTCTTCTAAAGAAAAGCTAATACTGGGATATTCGTTAAGATGTTAATAGTATTTGCGTACACTCTTTAAGCTCAATGAGGATGGAGCAGATTGTGTTGACAGTAAATTGTTGTTCTTTATCATTAAAAATTGAATTATTTGTGTGCGATGACTTGATGATAATATAAACAATATTAGTCCCCTATCCTTGAAATTACGATGTAAATGTAAATGTATTTTTAAATATCAATGGGGTAAATCTCGTTCTTTTGAGTTTTACGTTTGTAGTCTCTTATTCTTGGTGTGATTTTAAATTGAACAGGGATTTCGGAAAACTGATCCAGAACAATGGGAATTCACAAATGAGGATTTTATAAGAGGACAACCGCAGCTTTTGAAGAATATTTACAGACGCAAACCTGTTCATAGCCATTCATTACAAACTCAAACTTCGCAAAGTACTTCGACTTCAGCTCCATTAACCGAGAGTGAAAAGAAGGGTTATAAAGATGAGATTGAAAAGCTAAAAGGTGAAGAACAATCGCTTAATCTTGAGTACAAACATGACAAAGAGGAGCAACAACTAATTAATTTACAAACCCAAGATTTGGCTGAGCATTTACGTAATTTGGAACAACGCCACAAAAACATGCTATCATTCATAGCTCAAAAGCTGCATAAACCTGGACTATGTTTAGATGTAGTTCCATTATCAGAAATGCACGAGCATAGAAGAAGAATACCCACAAATAATAACGAATCAGGCGATGAAGATAATAATCTGACTATGATATTGAAATCTTTAGAGCAGTTGGACTCTTCACTAAGATTTTGGGAAAATATTATAATACAAGAAGTTGGACAAGCTCAAACGGAACAAAATTCGTCAATTGAATTAGACGAAGCTACAAATAGCTGTGCAGATAGCCCGACTATATCATATACGAACTTAAATATCGAAATTGTGCCGAGAACAGATGGACTCGAAATGAATTTCGACCCTGTTGTCCCAGTTTTGGCTGAGGTTAAGCCTGTTAGTAGTGTTGTGGTTGGGGCTAATGATATGTTTTGGGAGCAGTTTTTGACGGAAAATCCGGGTTCAAGTGATGTGGTTGAACTTCAGTTGGAAAAAAAAGATGGTGGTGGCGGTACAAACGAGAATAATAGTGGAAGATTTTGGTTAAGTAATAGTAGTGTAACATATCTTACTGAACAGCTGGGTCATCTTACAGCAGAGAGAACTTGATCTTAGTGTTTCTCCTTATTAATTACTTAGTTTACACTTTTTGTTGTTGTAATGCTTTTGTTACTCTTGTAAATACTCATATGAGATATGGATTCTGTTAGTTGTAGCGGAGTTTCTAATCATGTATCTTTTTGCTTCCTTTGTATCGGATATCAATATGTTATAATCATGATGGATTTTTGTTGGTCGCTGTTTTCGAGCTACGTTTTTTGTTGAGTTTGCTCACAGGTTGTATTCCATTTTGGATGGCAACGCCATTTTTTTTCTTTTTCAGAGTAAAATTTGAAGTTTTGCTGGTCCAATTTCCCGCATCAAGCCAACTTGTTTAAAGCTAAAAATAAAATAAAAAATTACTGAAAGCTGTAGCCAAAGAAGGTCTTGTAATCTTCCAAGAGACGGTTGCAATATAAGTTTGTGACTTGTATAATTGTATGACTGAGAAGCTCATTTGACTTTTAAAATTGAAGATTGAATCTTCTAGTAGATGTGAAAGATTAAGTCCCAAACATTGCCACGTTTGCACTTTGTTCATTTCACATGCTTGTTGAACCTTCAAACTGTTTCTCTGCCCTTTGAATCAGGTCAATCGTTTTGAGATACAAATGAAATTAATGTGTGAGAATGTCTTTTTCTGATGATAATAGTGATGTTTTTGTAATGGGGTGATAATAGTTTTGTATCCGGAAAGTGTGGACTAGTATTGGGGTATTTTTCCTTGTTTGTTTTTTTCTATACACAGTGGAAAGTCGGTATCAAAATGGCGTTTTCTGCATCATTTAAAAGTAAGACTTATTACAGGTATTATTAAAACATATGTAGCTAACATTTTTCGTCGAATTTTAAAAAATCTCATCGATACGCTAAAGAGTATCTAAGATTATGTAGTACTAAAATAATGATTTATCATACTTGATTAATCGAAACTTCATGGTGTAACTCAAATGTATGAAATGTGGACCTAATTGATAAAGTATCAAAGCTAAGTTTTTAACTTCTGCAAATGTTTCGTATGAGGGACAAGCTCGATCTAAGACCTGGCAGAAATCTAGTCTTATAATTCTGTAACCTTGGGTTTTGTTGCTGTGGAATGTAGTTCTAGAAGCTGAGTGGATCAGTGATGAAAAGAAATTGAGAAAAATAAGTGAAATGTGAAGATCAGTGGTCATTGCTTTGCAGAAAAAATGGGTTTTTTCTGAGAAAATGCAGAATTAAAATATAGAAAATGGTGATTGCACATATATGAATGTATCATATGCTTTTTTTAGTGTTGGAGATTTAGCCAATGCAAGTTAAGATTCATGCAGGTATGGAGATTTGAGATGAATCGGGTATATGCGAGTGGCTTTCTAGCTACTGATACTCGATTTGCTTTTTTCAATTTTATGATACTTGATATGTTTGTTGACATCTACTCTATATGTGGGTGCATTTCAAAACTTTAAAAATATTTTATTTTGCTTTTAGAAATAATAATGCTAGATTGAATTCAATCACACTTGGATTAAGCAATACTGATTCTTAAAACAGTCAAAAAGTATTTTCTCTGTAAAATTTTGATGGGTGTTGAACCTAATGCGGTAGCCTTTGTAGGTGTTCTAGTGGCTTTCTTGGTCAATGGCGAAATAATGACGATGACCGTGTAGCTTAGTACCACAAATGGGAGATAGGGAGGACAATTTTCAGTTGTACACCCCGATAACAAGCTTTTTGAAAAGGGCTTGCTTTTAAAGACTTATTGACCACAATCTATATAGCACCGGATACTCCAATTTTTTAAAAAAAATTGTTGTATCGGATACCGATACACCCCCAATACTCCGATACTGTATCTGATACTCTAAATGTCGTATCCTTGACTTTTCAAAGGTTTGACCAATTTGATACTCGTATCGTATACTCCAAATGCTTGTATATTTGATTTTTCAAAAGTTTGACCTATCTAATATTTCACATATGCTTCACCGATAGGGTTCAAGATACGGCGGTGTTAGAAATTTATACTTATTTACAATTTTAAGACAAAATATAAACTCATTAAAGTAATGGGTCATACATACTATATTAGTATAAAGTATATTGTTATTTATAAAAAAATACAAATATACAAAGTACTTACATATTATATTATAGAACATCTTTTGGGGAATTGTATTTTCATATAATGATCCATAAGTAAAAATTAATTGGTAGAATTATATTTTGTAGATATATATATATATATATATATATATATATATATAATAATAATTATTATTATAACCGTATCCTAGCCGTATCGTATCGGACATGATACCCATATCCGTATCCGTGCAGCATAGATCACAATAATTGGAGAAGAAGTTTTTAAGGGTTTCACAATTGGCAGATGTTGTTAATGGAAGGTAATAGCTTGACGATGAAGGTGATTATCGAAGAGCTCTAAAATTAGAACAACATGCTCCTGTCCAAAACTAGTCATTTCTTAATAAACTCTTAAATTCAGCAACAGTTTAGCAACGGTTTTTGTTGCTAATTTGTTCGTAAAATTTAGCAACCTTGGTTTCACAACTTTTTATTATAGTGTATAATGTATGCTAAAAAGTTAATCATCAAATATGCTTTCACAACCTTGGTTTATGAATCGGCCAATAAATCATGCACGTGCAATCTCGAAGTGTTCTCATGATCAGGCAAGAAATATCTATTGTGGTGAATTAGAGGAAACTAGAAAAACTAGCGTGTGAAAGTAGTGATATGAAAAGAATTGTTTCCCTGATATTTGATCTAGAATATTTCCAAGGGTCTAAAGATGTTTACTGAATTTACGCCTTTATTTCCCCAGGCCTCCAGGTTGTATTTTCCGTATCAGGGTAAACATCAATACTCTACATATAATTGTTCAGATATAAATTAGTATTCACTGTGTTTTTTTTATCAGCATCGCAATTGTCCCTGAAATAGTATTGAGTTTTCAGTTTTGGTTTCATTTATTTGGTATTCTTATGGCTGGACATCATTCCGTTCAATCGGTGCATATATTGTAGCCGGATGGTGGCCTAATGGGTTTCTAATGTTTATCGATGCTATACAGACTGTAGGGCTCATTGATTTCGGGAATTCTGGGTTTAATTTTCTGCTGGACCAATGCTTTCACTAATTTGAATTTCTGATGTGGTACAAATAGTAAGGCTGCTAAGGATATTATGCATTTCAGAATATTTGGTTTTATTGATTGAAGTATATTAGCATGTTTGCACTTTATAATTTACGATGTACCAAAATAAAAATAAAAAATGTTTATACTTTACAGTTTGATTGATTTCTGAAATCTTGAGAAATTGTCAGCGGTTGATCTTAGCCAATAATTTTGTTGATAACTGGAATTTGCAAATATTTAACCTAATCACAAGCAAAAGTTTAGTCTATGGCCTTGTAAAATCGCAGAAAGGTCATTTTATTATTATTTTTGCTTGAAAGTTGGACTGCACTTGGTACAGCTTATAACCCGAGCCTTTCAGGTTCTTTTTTGCATATGAACCCGTTCTCTTTTTCACGACTAAAGAAAAATCCAGCTTATTTTCTTAAAAGCTGCTAACAAACAAGCGGTATAGATAACTATGCATAGTTGCAGGCATATCTCATTCACATGATGGTAAACATCTAAACATACTAAAAGAATTACACCTTTCACTTGAGAATGTTATAGAATGTTGCCTTTTCGCCAATTTTTCAGCTTACATTCATAAATAAAAAAAAACTAAAGTAAGTAAAAATAGCATACAGTTAACAAAGATAGTTATGTACAATCAGAAACACTACATATGATACTTGATATGCTAATCATAGTACTTAATTTTCTATAGCAGAAGTTAGGTGATCACGTATGAGCTCGAACCAAACCTGCCTAAAGACCTTGATTATAGTATCATGGTATATATCAGTATTTAGTGTTAAATAACAAGCCAATAATTCTTCTAGCTCTTCTGATTTCGTTATCTTGTTAGCCATTATCATCTCAATCATCGAGTTTTTGAAGTCACTTCGAGGATCACAAGAGTTCTTCACCACTGCAAAGCTGTCAAACACTGTTTTGTATTGAGCAGGTTTTTCTCTCATTCTCTGTTCCTTCTTTTTCGCTCTCTTCATGTTTTCGATAGCTTTGATTTTGCATTCGATCTTATAAGCCGTTCTTGGAGAATAAGCTCGGATTCTGCTGCTATTCTTTTTTGTTTTCCTCTTTTCTTCTGTGGTAATGTAAACTGATTTCCTCTGGTTTTCACTTTTCTCCATTAAATCCTTATATTTCATCTCCTTCGACTTTTCCCACTCGGAGTCTACCCTTTTCTTATCCAACTTCAGAGCTTCTAGCATATTAGCTTCTTCAATTGTTTCGAAATCCCAATTGCTCAAATATGCTCCTTTTCGATGATTTCCCCCCTTACTTGCTCGAGACAATTTCACCGGTTTCAATTCAAATACATCTTTCTCTTGAAGTGCTAAATTTGCCTCTTCTACTTTATCCACTTTTTTCTGAAAATCTACCTTCTTTTCTCCCGATTCTTCTCTGTTTTTCTTTTTCAATTTCTTCTCTTTCCCGGAATTCCTGTTACTTTCACCATTTTCGCGACCACTAGCCGAAGATTCTTTCAATTTCCTAATATTCGAAACCATTTGGTTAAATTTCAACAACTCCTCCCTCTTCGCCACGTCATCCTTCCTGCAACTCGGGAAACCAAATTCTTGATTTTCATCTTCATTTTCAGAATCATACCAAACAGACTTCAAAGTACTCTTTTCGACTTCATAATTCTCCTCAAACGAAAGTTTCCAATCAGAATTATCACCTCCACCATAGAACCGACCACTTTTCCAACTCGTGGGTGTTTCCTTATCGACTTTGGAAGGTTCATCCTTCATCTTTTGCTTGGTGCTCGAGAACCACGACGATGGGAAAATGCTAGAGGAAGAAGAGTAGTGAGAAGGCGAAGGCAAGGATGGTTTCTTTCTTCCCCATTTCATCATAGTTGGTAGTTTTCGTTTCTCCTAATATGGGTTGAAATCAAAATTTGATCTTTTCAAGGCTCAAAAACTCTTGAAAAATGATTTGTTGTTTTTGTAATATGGGTTAGGATTAATATTTGATCTTTTCAAGGCTGAAAAACTCTTGAAAAATGACTTGTTGTTTTTGTAATATGGATTGGGATTAATATTTGATCTTTTTTAAGGCTAAAAAACTCTTGAGAAATTACTTGTTATTTTTGTAACTTGGGGTTGGGATTAATATTTGACCCTTTTGAAGGCTAAAAAACTCTTGAGAAATGACTTGTCATTTTTGTAACTTGGGTTGAGAATAAAATTTGATCTTTTTGAAGGTTGAAAAATGATTTGTTATTTTTGTAATATGGGTTGGGATCAAATTGTGATATTTTTTGAATGTTGAAAAAGCTTTGAGAGAGATACAAAAAAAGATAATTAAGTTGGTAATAGTTTTGAGTAATGTGTAAAGCAGTTGAGAACCAGTTAGGTTTTGTTATTTATTTGAGACGTGGGATATACAAACAAACAAGATCATGTACATAGTGGGGTTAAATGTGAAAATAAGTTGCAAGTTTTTAAAACAAAGGCCCGCCATAGATCTTGTGACCACTTGCCTTACTCTTTTTTTTTCAACTTTTTTTCTGTTTTCTTGTACATACTCTTTTTTTAATTTTGTTGGGGACTAATTGTCAAGAATATTATTTGGTGTGACAAATTACACGTTAGACACAGTTTGTTGATAGCTATTTTAACATTTTAAATTTCCAAAATAAGTACAAGTTTGGTGATGGCTTGACGTGAGTAAATTTCTGTAAAATTATATGTGCACGCACGCATTATATATAGTCCAAATTACTGGTACAAGAAAATTATTTATCCAAATTTCGAAAATAGTATTTGATTCCAGTGTTTTTAGTTATGATAAATTGATTCTCATAAGAAACAGCCTTTGAGATATGAATTTTTTTTAGCTGAACTTAAGAACAATTTCTCGTTATACATTTTTATTTATTTTTCTTATAATTGGTTGTCTGAGCAATAGGAAATTAACAATATACTAGCCGACAATTGGTCGGAATTGTCCCTACCTAGTATAATTGCCTTGTTATTGTGGGGCAATGCCCAAAAAATTATGAAAATTACATTATGTGAGAGCAATCTAATGACTTTTTCCATGTTTCTTTTTCTTCATTCATGTCGTTTAGTTGGACATTTAATTTCGACTTGTTTCCCCCTACAAAAGGGTATTGGATGAGTAGTGGGGTATAATTTATTTGATAGCTATATTTTTCACATATTTTATAAATGTCATAATATAATTCTTGTTCCTATACAAATGTAGTAACGTAACTTTTTGCAATCTTATTTTACTTGCACAAACTTAGATGGTAATAAATTCTATGGCTCAGTTTTTTTCCAACCGAAAGAGACGGCTTAAGAGACGTCTAATGATTATACTTTGGCTACACTGATTTTTAATAGGAAAAATGTCTCCCTAAGTCAAATTTTTTAAACTTAATATCTAAAAAGTCAAAACATAAAATCAGTCTTTCAAATTAGTCACACTTTTCAATTAATATAAATAGCCTAAAAATCTACTCCATCCGTTCCCATTTAATTGTCCATTACGAAACTACGTGCAATTTTGACCGGTCAAGAACTTGAATCAAAATTGTCGGAATAAAAAATTTCAAAAGTTGATCATATAGTTCAAATGTTAAATTTTATGATTAGATTTTAAAAAAATTCATTTTGACAATTTTAATATAAGTTATAAGCCGGTCAAAATTACACGTAGTTTTGTCTTCTTTGACAGGTATAATGAATGGTTCATGGTTGAATTTGTGTATCTAGGTATTACTCGTTTTGTGCGTATTTGCATTGTTTGATTTTAGAGTTCTGTAAGATATTTTATTTGAGTAACAGTGGTGAATTATCTTTTTGTTTTGTTTGTTGACAGAATGAGTTTCAATATGCATGTCTTTGTGTATTTTGGTAGTTTTATGAATTTGGTTGTACATTTGAAATAACAAAGTTTTTCTTTTTATTGCGCACGGCAATCGTTTGATAAAATGGCTGTAGTTGTAAAACGAACTATATACACTTTAAAATCAACCTTATGCATTTTTAGTGAAAATTATGCATTTTTAGCTAAATATTATACACTTCTAGTGAAAATTATGCACTTTTATGCATCCGTATGCACTTTTTATACACCCGTATATATCTTTTATGCACTATTTATGCACCCGTATACACTTTTTATGCACACGTAAGCATATTTTATGCACAATTTAAACATGCTTATGCACTATTTATGCACTCGTATGCATATTTTATGCACTATTTATGCAACCGTATGCACTTTTTATGCACTATTTATGCACCCGTGTGCATATTTTATGCACTATTTATACACTCGTGTGCGCATTTTATGCACTAGTTATGCACTTTGTATGCACTCATGTGTTTTTTTTTGCACTATTTATGCACTCGTATACACTTTTTATACACTATTTGTACTCTCATATGCACTTTTTATGCCTCTGTAACCGTACGTATTTTTTATGCACTATTTATGCACTCGTATGTGTACTTTTTATGCACTGTTTATCCACACGTATATACTTTTTATGCATGTACTTTTTATAAATCCGCATGCATTTTTATGCACAAGTATGCACTTTTAAATTTTTCTAATTTGTTCTCGATTTTTTTTTCGGTTTTTTGATTATTTTTTTTGTTGAAAGAACTTTTTTCTTTGTGAAAAAACTATTTTTTTTTTTTTAAAAAGTGAATTTTTATTTATTATTATGCATTTTTTCTAATTTTGTTATTTTTTTTTAAAATTTTGGAATTTTTGTTATTTTTTTCATATGTATTTTTTTTATAATTTTTTTATGGAGAGAAATAATAATTTTTTAGGTTGAGATAATAGTAATTTTGTAAATTAATAGAATTTTAAAAAAATGTGAGTTATTAGCGGTAAAAAACATTGATGTGTGACATTTTGATGATAAATTATGAAAATTATGACTAATATGGAATTAATCTTTTTTAATAATACCATGCATTGATTTTATTTACAGTAAAATTGATATAGGCTGCACGTGGATTATTGTGCAGTGTGAAATTAGTCGAGATAGCGTTGATCCGGACGCCATATTAATTTGTAACAAGTGTATAATTAACATCTTACTTGCCATATTTATTTAAGCTATATTAGTTGAGATCGACTCTACATTCCAATCTTAAAAGAACAAGATTGTAGCCTCTAATTTCATATGGGCTTATTTCTTTTTCTATGTATGAATTTACCAAAATGCATTTGAGAAATGCTTATATTTTTTTAAAACAATAGACATGTTTTATGCCAAAAAGAACTCACAAGTCACACTTCATTAACTACTAACTTAATATGTGTAAGTTAGTTTTGAATTGATGATCAAATATTTCAATTGGATATATTTATTCTCAATCTTAATGTGTGTATGTTTTCTTCAAGAGTTTCTATATGTATTTATGTATATAAATATATATAAATAATTAATAGTTGTACATTTGTAACGACAACCACAAGTATTTGTTTTAACTGGTTTTAATTGAAATGATTTCAACGTGTATTTTGTTTATTTTCTGTAATATTACGTTTATTAGTTATAATGAAAATTTTAAAATGTTAAAAAGATTAGCTTTCTTCAAATACAATTATAAAATTTGCAAGAGTTACACCCAAAGTATTTATTTTTAATCGAAGTTACATTTTTGTGTGCCTGAAGCAAAGTTCCTAACAACTTGTTATGTTTAATCGCGTTTTTCTTTTGTTATCATAAGTTTGATGCTACAACTTATTTATTTACATCTGACGACATGTGACTATTTGCTTAATCGGTTTTGAATGGTATTTTTCTTATATCTTAATGTAAAAAATAATGTTAAAAATCGGGGTCGTTCCCATAATGCTGGAGACGACACTACACACGATACTAATGTCCGTCCATTCTCAAGTTCATTATTACTGGTCCTGTTGATGTTTCACCATATGATCCCTCGTTAAAAGAACTGGCCTGGGTTTTTCGTTACAAGGATTTGTAGTTCATAAAGCAATAATACCAGGAATGTGTTTGAGTAAAAACAAAAAATACTAACAACAAACCACAACAACAAAACAATAAGAATAATAAGAATGTCCAAAATATGAATGGGCGTTGCTCGAAAATCGCTCGAGCAATCATAAGAAACCTGGATTCAACTGATTCGTTCTTTTAATTTCCACCCAAGGTAAGCATTGCTCGTAATTTGTCATTGGCATATTTCAATTTTGATGAAATACAATAGAAAACGTTCTAACTCTCGGATAAAGTTATGAACGTGTTAAAAATGGAAAATATAAAGAGGAAATTAAATTGAATTTATGTTCCTTTTGATTGTAAAAATTAGGTTTAGGAAATAATTAAGGATGCATGGTTTCTAATGTTTAGAAAAAAAGACCCTCTCGTGTTATATGAGATTTAAGTGAAAATTTGAAGTTAGACTAAGACAAAATGAGTGACTTTGTTAAGATTTTGGAGCATATAAAGGTATTATTGGTTCTTTTGTTTGGATTAATTAGTTACCAAGAGATAAACATAATTTAGCTTGAAACTAGCCTTTTACTAACCACTGGTGATCTTATTTTATTTTCTGGTGCATTTAAAAATCTTGACACAATTTGTCTACACCACCATTAAATTGGTGCAAATCGAAACGTAAAATAAAATGAAAAAGAAGAAGTAAAAGTCTGGCGGGATTCAAAAACCATATTAATTAGTAATATCTAGTGAAAAAATAGAGGTGAAACTGAAAAACTTCAAAAAAAAATCAATGGTACATTTTACTTGCATAAAGCTTTTTTACTAATTTTTGTAAAAGAATAATATTATTTATTTCACTACTCTCAAGTCAAGTATATATACTTACAAGTTTCATTTAAATATGTATATTTTGAAATGTTCCATGCTTCATTACTTAGGTTTATATGGATTTGATGCTACAACTATATTTGATTCTTTAAGATAGAATATAATCATTTGCTTAGTTACCGCTAAAATCTTCAACTTGAATCCCACCAAGAGTTTATAACAAGATATGGATATGGTACAATCTCATTATCATATTTTCCTCAAATGGTGATTACAACAAAAAAACTAAAAAAATCTTCAAATGCTTTACATTTAATATTTCCCTATAAATTTACTACTCATTCCACCCTCAATATCCCAAACTTCCCTCAATGGCAATATCTATCAAAATCTTATTTTGCAATATTCTTCTGTTTCTTGTTTTTATTTCTGTATTGGGTCGGAATGAAACGGAATATGTGACAGCAGTTGGTGACCCGGGAATGAGAAGGGATGGACTTAGAGTGGCAATCGAAGCTTGGAATCAATGCAATGAAGTTGGGCAAGAAGCTCTCAATATGGGTAGCCCCAGAGCCGCCGATTGTTTCGATGTCGTTAACATGTACCCATACCCTCCAGGTTTATAATTTCTTTTTACATATTTCTTAAAAAAGTGAGACAATTTATTAGCATTTCAGGACTACGTTTTCGAAAATGGAAATGCAATTTTTTCCGGATGTATAATAGGTCTTGCCTAGTACTCCTTCCTTGGAGTCATTCATTTTAAACAAATCCGTTTACACGCTCAAATTTGGAAACAAATCACCTATGTAAAACCATCCAAAAAGTACGATACGATTTTATAGTAATAATAGTACAAATAAGATTAGGGGGTCTGCTATGAAATGTTAAATGCCATTGTTATCAAGCAGATCATCTGTATTTAATCAGTGTTACAAAGTGTTTAATATACTCAGTTTTTAGCACAAATGCAATCTCATGCAACTACAAAAATAGCAATCAGCTATACTGAACATTAAAACTTTGACGATAAATCAACATATGCATGAGACATACTTTATACATTATAGGAGTATCAAAGATGAGGTACATTGAGGCAACTTTCCTAACTAAAAAATCTAGCTATGCTTTTATTATAATTGCCATCACTCTTTTTAATATACTCTCTGTCAGGCGGGATAGACGACTCCATTTGGGCATTAGGCTCGAAAACAGTAGTCCACAAAGTCACAGAAGAAGACAACAAGCTCGGGATCGATACACCTATCCCAGGAGGCCCACCACAGGCCTTCACAGATATCGACCAATACGCTGCCCAAAAAGAGCTTTATTTGGGCTCAAAATGCCAAGTCGAAGACACCCCAAATCCATGGCAATTTTGGATGATCATGCTAAAAAGTGGGAATATGGACACTTACGCCGCTAAATGCCCAATGAACGGGATTAAGGTAGGGCCTTATTGGCCCGAAAACCGGTTTCAGTGTTTTGGGCCAGGGTGTGCGAATCCACCGACGATGTATCATAACTATACGGGTCTTTATGGGCCCAATAAAGATATCCTTAAAGGGAGTTTTTATGGGTCATGGGATTTGGATGCTAATGTGGAAATAAGTATGAAAAGTAACAAATCTTACTATTTTGTAAAATGGGAAAAACAGCTCGGAAATGGGAGTTGGGTTTTTCATCATTATTTGAAAACTTCTCCTAATTATGGGTGGTTAATGCTTTACTTGAGGTCGGATGCTACGACCGGGTTTTCAGGAGGGTACCATTATGAAACTCGCGGGATGTCGAAAATTGTAAGTAATGCCTCACCTTGCAATATACCATATGAGATTTCTTACAGTTCAACTAGGCTTTTTTTAAAGTATAAAGCTCATTTTCTAGCTTCTCAACTGAAGAAAGAAATCCACACCATGTTTTCGTAGCCTTTTACAAAATGGTAATATCGTCGTAATTTGGACTAAACGATTTATTTCAGATCAAAATTTCCTGATAAAATAATAGCATTATGGTTTACTAATAACAGCCACACCAATTTTCAAGGTCTGTAAACTAGAATTCCAAAATTTTCCTCATCTGAAGCACAAGCACCTTGCTTCACCTATTCTAAACCATCTCGTTTCTTTTAAAATACTGAATGGAAATCTAATAAGTAGTGAAAGAATTAAAATTCTTGAGATTTTAATATGTTTTAAATGCCTAACACACAAAAACTTGCAGGTCCCCGAATCACCCAACTTCAAAGTTAGATACACCCTCAACATAATTCAAGGTGGAGGCCCCGCAGGCCAATTTTATTTACTAGATATGGGTAGTTGTTGGAAAAATAATGGAAAACCCTGCGATGGAGATCCAACTACAGACGTTACACGATACAGTGAAATGATTCTAAACCCCGATACAGAAGCATGGTGTAACTCAACAGCCTTGGGGCTTTGCCCACCATACCACACATTTTCAAATGGTACCAAAGTCTATCGAAATGATAAGGAAAATTTCCCCTACGGTGCATATCACTTACATTGTGCACCTGGAAATGGAAAATATGTTGAGAAACCAGCTAATTTGTGCGATCCGTTTAGTAACCCTATTTCACAAGAAATTTTGCAAATTTTGCCTCATCCAGTTTGGGGAGAATATGGGTACCCTACGAAACAAGGGGAGGGCTGGATTGGGGACTCGAGAACGTGGGAGCTCGATGTAGGGAGGTTGTCTCACTCTCTCTACTTTTATCAGGTGACCATTAAACTTCATAATTACTGTATATATATGTAGAGTATATTGTACTTTTTTTAAATTTGTGTTCATTTTTGTTTTTGCAGGACCCTGGGACTCCGCCTGCAAAGAGAAGATGGCCATCGATTGATGTCGGGACTGAAATCTACAAGGACCCAAATGCAGTTGCGGAGTGGACTGTTTCTGATTTTGATATTCTCATACCTAAGAAGCATAAATGATAATGGCCATGGAGACGAAGGTCGGGACGTGTCATGTGTCAACTCTCGCTGGCACCATTCCACGTCACATGGGAAGATATTTGCCAAAAAAATAAGAATTGGCCAAGTATATTTCTTAAATTCATATTTTTTTTGAAACAAAATTAGACTGCAGCCTTAGTTCTGAACCATGTTTTCTGAAGTAGGTGAACAGAAATAAGATTCTCTTGAGCAGTTTAGAGCTTATGTAATATTTTGATTCAAACAACGGAATCGAAAAGACTAATACCGCTATCTAAAGTTTTCAATATTTGAATCATAGTTTCACGAGGGCAAAAAGAGTGCATGATATACAGCAACGGAACAATGCAAGAAAAACTAATCAGAACTCGCAGTATTTCATTTCTGTTCTATTAAAATCTGTATAGAACTAGACCTTGCCTCGTTGAAGAAAAGAAAGTGAATGAGTACAAATAATCTAACTATCCGACCTAGCCTTGCACGAGATTATCTAGTCAGAGTTTAGCCTTGCACTGCCTCTTGGGGATTTAGAAGAGAAACATTTTCCGCAAGAGACAAATTTGAGCAAAGCCTTTGGCTTTCTAGTCCTCATCTTCATATGTGAAAGCTGCATTTTTAAATACACATTAATCACAGATTAAAAGGAGTACATAACGAAGTCAACATTATCCTTGGCAGACTAAAGATTTTCAAAGTTTCAATAGAGAAGAGAAAGAACAAGAAGTGTAGGCAGTAGGCCTGAAGTAGGAGTTTATCACCTTGTCCTCTCAATGTAATTCCCATTAATAAAATTTTCTATTCATATGGCTCAGAATTTGTTTCGAGTAAAACATCTACCATAAAAGGGGAGCATCATTTCAATCTATCCCTAAATCTGCTTCGCAGATAGTTAGGACATTTTGTGATTTCCGTATTCTAAGATGTAGAAAGACCTCAATTGTTTTGATATGAATTCCAAAGTTTGCCATAAGATGATAAAGACGACAAAAAAGTACCTTGCGACAAGTTACTCTTGATGCTTTCCAGCATAGCAAACTCCGAGACCTCGGTTCGAGTTTACTGTTAAAAAATAAAACAAAATGTCGGTTGGTAAAGAGTTCATAAGATAAAAGTACAATGCAAAGGGGACGCTTAAAGATGAGACATACAGATTTTGTTGTTCAAGCTTTTCAGCAATAGAAACTGCTTTATTTTTCGACCACCCAATTCCTTGTGAGCCTCTTTCAGCTTGTTGAATAAAATGAGCTAGAGAAACCTTGCCTCTCACAAGGCTCATGCTCCTATTTACTGCACCGATATTTCTTCTCTCTGGTAAAGTTGTTATTTCAAGTTTATTGTCTTTGGGAGAAGAAACCTCAACTATTTCATTATTTCCCTGTCCAAGGGAGTACATGTAACCGTCTCTCCCATTAGGAACCTTTATATAGTCATCACCAACTCCAGCATTAATAACCATTCGAGATGAACCTTCGTGAGAAGGTACTACCATGAGTGGCAAATTGACCTCTGTTTTGGGGGGTTCACATCTAATTTCGATTGTCACAGGGGACCCAAGAACAGACTCAAATGCTTGTAATATGTGTGTCCTAAACTTCTCGGCCCTCGTTTTTGTCATTTGTGAGCTGAAAGTCAATCGAACAGTTGGAGCTGCAATGATGTTTAGTTTAAAGACAGGTTTTTAGGTCTTATAAGTTATAATTTGTAAGTACTTACCACAACAGCATTGGGGAAAAAGCATAACCTTAAAATGCATTAAAAAATGTAAGGTTTAATAGGCCAAATCGGGTTATTTAGAAAAATCATCAGATTTTAATATAGGCAACCCAATCAAGAAAAAGTTCGCAATTAGTACATGAATGTTTCAGATCTCGACGATCTAATACACTTGGTGTACCAACTTGGAAAACAATTATAGGTTAGGGGCTTAGGGCACTATTCTAACTACACTAATATTCTGTCATGTATTTTGTAAATTGTATTCTAACCCTCTTTTTCTATTTTGGTCACCAATATACAGTTCTTTTTTCTTATGAAGTGTGCAAATACGGAAAGATATTTGGCTGGTTACTAATATCTAGCTTATGTAGGTTGGTGTACAACATCGGTAATGGTGATATGTTAACGTACAACACCATAATTTAACCTAAAAAAATTTAAGCGACAATGCAAAATTCAAACATGAGGATTATACTGAACAATAGGATGTACCTGATCCAAAAACGACCGAAATCAATTTCCCCTCTTGGTACATAAACTCTTTGATGCTATCTACTTGAATATTATTAAGAACTGCCAGCCAAATATCTTCAATTCCCTTATATACCTTAGTAAACGACGACCTACCACTTGTCTTTTTTATGTCACCAGATACAGATGTCTCTTGAGGGCGGTCACCAGATACATCATGCCTTCTTCTCTCTCTTATATTCCCTCTCCTCTTACTATTACGATAAGCCTCGCTAGAACTTTCAGCTTCAACTCTCCTTGTTCTATATGCTTCTCTCTCACTAACATTACTCCTCCTTGGTCTTTCTATACCATTACGGTTAGTTGGTACCACGGGGCTATTGATAAAACTAGTATTTGCGGACGAACTGGGGAGCATATACTGATTATCTGGTGCAAGTTGCAATAATGCCGCTGTTAGCCATGTCACTCTATCATTTGAAGTTCGTATCTGCTTTTCAGCTTCGGATAAAGTTTTTAATGCTTGCCGGAGTTTTTCCATATCTTCTTTCGATACTGAAACCAACAGTTATCCAAATCAGTTCATAAAAAAATTGTAGTTTTAATATAAATTACACCAGAGACTCGATGGAGTTATTTCTATTGACAGTGAGCATTATTAACATGTGCACCTTACTATTTTTCCGAAGGGGGCAACCGACTAACCGAAACTTTTGAATTTACACTTTGACCCTCCTTAAGTTGAAGGGATCGGAAATTAAAAAAAAACACTACTGCGTAATTCAGTGGTAACTTTGTTGTGTATATTTTCTTAAACATCTTATTATGGGAATCTTCATTAGCTACTGTGGGAATCTTCACTAGCTACTGAGAAATAACAAAGATGTATTAATACTGTTTTCACGAGCTTTTTAGACTTTCAAAAGTAAAACAAACTGAAAACTTTAGCTAATAAATTATTATTCACTTATGCAGCTTGTTGTCTAATCAAAAAAACAAACAAGAAAGTTCTATGGTGTTTATAAAGTTTCTTGCCAGAATATTTCCATATCTTCTCTGGACACTGAAACCGAAAGTGCAAATCAGTTGTCAAAAAAAAAAAAATCCTGAAAGACTTTTCATGAAGATGACACCGAACACTCTATGGAGTTCATAATTAATTCGGAAATCAATTAAATGTTGGCTACATAAAAAAATTAAAAAAAGTAAGTCCGATGCATTTTCACTGTTGCATGACCAGTCTGGATACTGCAACTGAAAGTGCAAATCAGTTATCGGAAAAAGAACTAAGTCATGTAAACTTCTCATGAAAATGACACTGAACACGAAGTCATAAAAATTACACTGAACACTCTATGGAGTTCGTAATTAATTCGAAAATCAATTAAATGTTAGCCACATAAAAAAAAATTAAGTAGGATGCTGTGGCACTGTTTTCATGACCACTTTTCTAACTTTTAACTAATAAAACAGAAATTAAAGAAAGAAGTTAAAATGAACTCTATTTTCTTGTTAGATCAAAAGAAAAGAACAAGGCCTTTCACTATGTAATAGATGCACCAAATCTTAAGACTTACAAGATTGTCTACGAAAGAACTTCCTTCTAGGTTTTTCTTTCGACAAATCATAGCTGCCAGCAAGAATATCAGTGATCACTGTAGCAAGTTGTGACATTAGAGCTAATGGTTCAACACCAGATTCCATTATCTCTCTTAAATTCTTCACAGTGTTAACTGTATCAGCTGATAATGCTAAGTCGAGTAGATCCACCAACTTCTCATCAGAAATAAGCCCGACCTGTTAAAAGAATAACATAATTTCTGAGTTATACTTAATTATTTCACAAATGCGATAGTCAGTCCTCCAAGCAATTAGCATGTATTTCACTTTCCCAATTTATAGTAACTGCTGAGCATGAACTATAGAAAGATGTACATATACACTAAGTAAGAAGTCAGTAGTCAAATATGTAACAACATTCTGGTCCGATGCAGGTATTATCTAATGATACAAATTACGGAAGTTGTAACCACAGGGGAAGCTCTTAAGGGGCAAGGGGTTTCCATCACAGTTAACGACTATGGAAATTTGGAAAAAATACTACTTTCTCGAAAACCAAAACAATTCGGAAATAATGTGTTTAGAAACCCAGCAAAAAGACAATTCATACTTTGCACACCAATCAAATGATGACTCTAAAGTTGCATTTAACAGAAAAAGGGTACTTCAGACATCCCAAAACAAAAGATAGACCTGGATTATCCAACCTTTAAGAAACAACATTCAATTCACCGTGAAATTACAGACAATATCATTTGGATTTGAAGCAGCACTTAAAACTTTAATACAGACAATATCATTTAGATTTGAAGCGGCACTTAAAACTTTAATTTTATTGAGACAGGAAAGGCGATTTCCTAGCATTTTCGACCAATTTGAGAAAGTGATTACTTACTTTGGCCTTTAGGACTTCCCAAAATTGTACAGTGGTTACTTAAATTGGGGCGGCAGGAGTAATGTTTACAGATAGACGGCATTAGAACAAAATGCAATGAAGCTAGTGATATTGCTTATGATTTAGACGAACTTAGAGTTGTTAATTTATCCACAATCAAGAAAACCAAAGTAGTAATAAAGATTAAGACGAAGGGTACCGAGAGAATAAACTTACCATTTCCTGAACCAGTGGCACAGATATTTTTTCCCCAAGTAAACTCAACTGCTCGAGGGTCATCTCAGCATCTCTCAAAGACCCGTCTGATCTAGAAGCGATAAGTTTTAATGCATCTTTATCAATAACTAGTTCTTCTTTAGCTGCTATCCATTGCAAAGCATATATTATGTCTGCGTCTTTTAACTTAGGGAAAAAGAATTTCTGACACCTTGACAAAACCATATGTGGAAGAACATCAAGACTAGAACTAACAAGGACGAAGACGACCCCCCTAGGTGCCCAATCAATAACTTTCGATATAACACTCCAAGAATCACCTGATAAATTGTCGCAATCGTCGACAATAAATACTCTATACTGAGAGGGAATATGAGTAAGCGTCATATTATCAAGTTGGTCCATAATTCGCCCGAACTCGAAATTACTACTGACTGCACTTATTTCTCTTATATTCCGGCTTTTACCCAAGTCATATGTGGTACAAGAGTTGCAAAATCCACAAGGTTTAGGCTGTTCTATAGACTGGCAATTTAAAGCTCGTGCAAATATACGAGCCGATGATGATTTACCGGTGCCATGGGGACCATAAAACACGTATAGTAATCCAATTTTCCTTTTCAAAACTGCATTTAAGAGAGCTTGTGCTACCAAATTCTGTCCCACTATATCTCTAAAGGTTCTCGGCATGTACTTCTGAGTAAGATTCTGGTGCCGACTATTCGAATTCCTTCTCATATGTTTTTGAACACCAGATCTAACTTCCGAAGAAAAATCTGAATCATTCCCTTGTTTCAATAAATTATCTGCATATATACCTAATTCCCCTGAATAATCATGCTCCCAACCAGCATTAGCAGTGCTCTCTTGTGAACCCGACGCCTCCACCAAAAGAGGCATTTCTTCGAATTTAGCACACAAACTTGAACGTGATGACGTGTCATACGTATCTGACATTTCTTTTTTTCTGGAACCTTGCACGCTTTTCTTTGATTTTGGCTCTGATAAACCGCAAGACAAGCTCCTCCCAGCCATATCAAGAAAAGATTTACCCCTATGATGAATTTTCGACCAATTTAAAGGAATTCCACATCCATTTCTAGGACCTCTCATCATATTATTTTCATTTTCCTCGCCTTCTTTTTCCCTTATCTGATTCGGGTGAAAGGCACTGTGACCCACCGAATTAGAAGCTACCGACATCATTTCATCATTTTGATCCTCATAATCCCTAAAAGGTTTAACAGCTCGAGACCTTTTACTAGAACGAAACTTTCGTCTCCTCCCCCTATTAAGTCCACCAATATGACCCATTTGCTCACTATGGTACAAGTTCAAAAAACGAGAGTGTGCCACGTCATCACCTTCTATCATCACATTATTCAACTTTTCCGATAAAGTCTTCATATCACCATCCCCTTGCTTAATGTTTCTTTTAGTTTTCACCTCATTATTTCGCCTTTTTTCTACTCTTTGCAAACCAGCTAAAAGAGGCGACTCACACGATAACCCTCCCCTAAAACACTCAACATCGACAGATCGTCTTCCGTTAGCCATTACGGAGCCCTTCTCTCTCTTCGAAGCGAAACCGAGAAGGGAGGGAGGGCTAGCGGAAGGGTCACGAAGAGACCTTGATCTTTGTAGGACAACCAAGTCTCTAACTAGGGATCTATCAGTTAATATAGGACTATGCTTATGCATATGGTTTTTGAGGTGTATACAATTAGTCAAATGTATATGGTTCCTCAAATGATCACCAATATCAAAATTAGCATCTTTTAGTACCCTCTCACTAATTGCCCTTGTCATAATCTCTACTAATGTGTACACAGTATAAGGTAACTTTCGAAATTAAGGGAATGTGACACCAAATATTGCATTTCTCTTGATTCCCAATTTGGCTAATTGCTAATCAAATAAAATCCAACTAGCAAATTTCCATTTTCAACCCATCAAATCCCCTCAAATACATGCACGAAGTTACCAATTTCAAATCCTAACAAATAAAATTACAGAAAAACAACAATAAGTAATTAAGTACTATACAAGAATATGAAGTTAAAAGCTAAGATAAAACTGAGCTTTCTGTTGACCAATGGGATACTTTGCTAAAAGATTCAAACTTTATTGTTTTCTTTTTTTGAAAATAAATACTACAACGATAGAAAAAACATCAAAGTTTTCAAATTTATCAAATGGGTATATAAAAAATTGTATAAAATAATTGATTTAAGGAAAAAATAAATTAAAAAGTTACAAGTTTTAATCTCTGGACGAACTAGTAATAGGCTTAAAGGTATTCCACCACCCCATATTGAGAAAAAACCGATCTTTTAACATGTATCTTGATTTTTTTTTATCGATTTTAGCCTTCCAAGTTTGAGCACCCCGTAATTACGAAAAAAACATTTCTAGTTCCTAGTTTATAATGGTAAAAACTCAGAAAAGATTAACAATGAGTATTATTCTAATACCCAGAAAAGAAAAAAAGTGTTGAGCCCATTTCTACTTCAATATAGCATAATGTAGCTATATATATATATATATATATATAGAAAAACATCAAAGTTGTCAAATTTATCAAATGGGTATAGAAAATACTGTATTAAATCACTAACTTAAGGGGACAAAATTAAAAAAACTACAAGTTTTAATGGTAAAAAGCAAAAACTCAGAAAATATTAAAAATGAGTTTTAGTCCAATACCCAGAAAAGAAAAATAGGTGGAGCCCATTTCTACTTCAATATATCATAATGTAGATATATGTATAGAAAAACATCAAAGTTGTCAAATTTATCAAATGGGTATAGAAAATACTGTATAAATTCACCAAGTTAAGGGGAAAAAACAAAAACAAAAAAAGTTTTAGTGGTAAAAGGTAAAAACTCAGAAAAGATTAAAAATGAGTTTTAGTCCAATACCCAGAAAAGAAAAAAGGTGCTGAGCCCATTTCTACTTCAATATAGCATAATATAAATATATGTATATTTCACAAGATAGCTAAATCATTTATTTAAGGAAAACTAAATTGAAAAAAAAAACTACAGTTTTTTTAATCATAAAAACTCAGAAAAATATTAAAATTGAGTTTTCGTCTAGTACCCAGAAAAGAAAAAGGGTGTTGAACACATTTCTACTTCAATATAGCATAATGTAGATATATATATATAGAGAGAGAGAGAGTGAGAAAAAAATATAATTTTTTAAAAACTTATCAAATGGGTATAGAAAAAACTGTATAAAATTAGGGAAAAAACTTAAAAAACTAGAAGTTTTAATGGTAAAAAATAAAAACTCAGAAAAAAAAAATTAAAAAAGAGTTTTAGACTTTTAGTATACCCAGAAAAGAAAAAAGGTGCTGCTCCTGTTTCTACTTCAATATAGTATAAATTGTATAATGTTTATATAATATACACACATATAAACATGTATATATATATATATTTATATAGAGAGAGATAGAGAGAGAGCTCACAAGATATATCTAAATCTGAGATCTCTTTAGAAACTTTGTAATGAGCTTCTTCACGGATTTTAATTAATTAATTTTACATAACTTATAAATATATTTATTTATATATATATATATATATGTATGTATATGAATATACAGTAATATATTTTAAATAACTTACTAAATTAGTATGATGTTAAAGAGACGTTTATAGAGAGAGAAAGTAACTACTATATGGTGACACGTGGCACTGGTCAGCAAAGGAATCATGTGCCTGTTTTGTAAGTAAAAATGCTTTACTAAAGTACTAGTGTAATAAAAGAATAAAATAAAAATTGAAAAAATATATGTTTAATATATTATTAACGATTTTTATAGTCAACTTTTAACTTTTATAATTTAGATACTAAATTATAATAAACTGTACAATTTAGGTATCACAGACTAAATTAATCACTAAGTCATGTTATATGACGCCACGTGCTTGATAAACTTGAACGTGATAGGGTAATTTTGTCCTTCTGCATCAAAACATATCATCATATAACAACATTTCTTCCCAAATTTGGGTTATGTACCGATTCTTATTATGTGTGAAAGGAATGGATTTTGCTGCCCTGAAAAAATTCCTGCCTTGAATTTTTTCAGACAGCAAAATGTTGTTTTAATTTATTTTCAAAAAATGTACTTTTGTATGTTATATTTTGATGTTTATTAATATGTGTTACGGTTTTATTTTGAGGTTCATTAATATGTGTTAGGGTTAAATTACATTATTTTTTAAAAAATAATAATAAATAAAATTTGCTGCCTGAAAAAATTCAAGGCAGGCTGCCCTGAATTTTTTCAGGGCAGCAAAAATGCATCCGTGTGAAATTGGGGGAAAACGTTTTTCTAGCATTATATATTTTGGTGTAGAATGACACAATTACCCTCTCACGTTAACGTTTGTCAAACACGTGCTCTCACATGACATGATTCATTGATTAATTGGTACCTAAATTGGAAAGTTTTTATAGTGTGGTACCTAAATTGAAAAGTTTATTATAGTGTGGTAACCAAATTGAAAAAATTAAAAGGTATCTAACCAAATCGTTAAAATAACATAGTTTGGTCTACAAAACGTATAAAACCCCAAAATAAAAACTAGTTTGTGAATTTATGAGGTTAATGACATAAATAGTACTGTTATTTTATTAAACCAGCAAATGGACCGACTCGTTAATAAATTGGGTTGACTTAAGTTTCAGCTCGTTATCGTTCATTTACTAATCAATCGAGCATGTTTAAAATATAATAGATTAGTAAACACTAATGACTTTACATAGGAGTAACTAGTTTGTGTTTTTTCACTGTATAAATATATTTTACAACTAAAAATACTTAATTGTGTCATTTGAAATATATATTTTAGCTAAGTAAACGAGCTGAGTTTGACATAATTTTGGGACTGGTTTAGCAAACGAGTTAAAGCTTGATCAAGAGAGTCGAGTTCGGGTCGATTCTTCATTGTTGGTTTTGATTTTGGATTGAATTTCTCTATGAATGATGAATTGAAAATGTTAACATATGTATGGTAGCTATGAGAACCTTTGATTCTTTTTAAGTTAAGTGTCTATTCGTTTGCTTGTTGGTCTAGTTTGGTTGGTGTATTTAAGTTGAAGAATAATAAGTGGCATAAATCACATTAAATAATGATATTTAAATCAAATCACTAACTTCATTAAAAGCTCATCTTTTTCAAATTTACTCACAAGAAAACAGAAAGTTTTTTTAAAATAAAAAAATGTACATGGATGTTCTTTTTCAAACTCAACAAATATGAAGTCGCTTAAAAGATTCAACCAAACAGCTTATGTATGTTTTGTTTACGATCGTCCAACTACCAATGAAATTAAACGGTCTGACAATCGTATAAAAATCAAATTTGTATCATCTATTTTCATATCGTCTTAAAATTGACAGACACGAATGAACCATAATCTTAATAAGTTCGGGGATCAAGTCCATTTCCTATTTGGACTGAATATTTGAATATTTGAATATTTGATACCTAATTCTGTTGGAATAAAACTATGAGGTTTAAACAAAATGTATCAAAAGTATGAAAGCCTTATAGTGTAAATATCCTGACTTGTAATTTTTATTTTACTTTTAAAATAACTATGCTATACTCATCATGTCCCAAAATATTAGATCTCTATGTATTTACGTGCAACTTTGACCGGTCATCATTAAATTGTTGAAAATTAAAATTTTGAAATTTGTTTATATAGTTTAACACTTGAACTACATGATAAACTTTTGAAAAAATCGATTTCGACAAATTAAATATGAGTTGTTTGTCGATAAAAAATGCACGTAATTTCGTATAGTCCCAATAATTTGGGATGGAGAGAGTAATTTATAGGGTAGTATTTTACTATACTGGTCATATATAAACGTTAAATTTGATACAAATTATAAATCGATTAAAATTGGAGGTAAGAAGGGAGATGGTGGGTTAATAGTACTTTACTATACTGGTCTTCAAATTTGAAATTGACAGAAAATAAAATAGTTGAAAAATAGTACAAATTTATTGAAGGGGGTAAAAAGATTTGTTTAATCATGGATTGGACTTTGTTTTATTCATAAGGCCAAAATGAGCAATGTCCTACCCTTTACATTGTAGTGTTGTCAGTGTAGATATATATTTATTTAGTTAATTATGACTGAATGTTCATAATGGCAAGCTTAATAAAGTATAGTTGGTACAAAATTTAAGGTCAAATTAATTACTACTCCTACTTCTACTCTACTAGCTAGGTAGTGTTATTGACTTCAGTGATGATTGATAAATTAATATTAATCATGATATAAAACTTCAAACAAATTGTTAGGAATTACGTTTCAATTTACAAGTTCACTGGAAAATGTTAATATTTAAGTTATATAGAAAATCACACGTACAACTTTAACGGTAAATAACTCGTATCTAAATTGTTGATTTTTTTTTTTAAATTCTATCATATAATTTAACATTTAAACTATTTAGAAAAAAATTTAAAAAATTTCATTTCGACAATTAATTTACATGTTAAAAGTCGGTTAAAATTGCAGAGTAGAGTATAATTTAGACGAGACCATGGTTACCTTACATTTTTACACACAGTTTTTGGATTTGCCCATTACATTTCCCACATAATTTAGTAAACTTAACGTAAGAAGGACAATTATGTAAGATTGCTTCTTTTTGTTTGTATTTAAGGAAAGTGGACAATTAAAATGAAATAGGACAAAATGAAAACATGGATTTGTAATTTAGAACGGAAGTAGTATTTTTGTCCGTCTCTATCGCTCCCTTTCTCTATCTCTTTGGTAAGTCAGATACACTTTCGAAACTTGATTCCTTGCTCTCTCCGTCTCTTTCCCTCGACAGGTAAAACACGTATTCGCAAGTCCAAGGATATTAGAAAGAATGATGAGGATGAAGCAGTTGAATATAGAGAAGTAACTGAACGAAAGTGTTGAAGCAAACAGACAGAGGAGGAGCTGCTTCCGCGAGATAGTCAGATTATACAAGACAGATTACCCAATTAGAAAGTCGGATTATAGTCTGGTTATACTATAAGTTTTACTCATTTTCTTGGTTACTTATTGTGTAGAAGTATAGTTAAAAATACAAATGTATGATCTCAACTTAATTTTTTTTTGTCATTCCTGGCAAATGTTTTACATAATTCGATAATAATGTAACAGAAAGTAAGAATTTATTATTGCAAACTATATAGGCCACTCCTTATTTGGTATGGATAGTAGTAGTACATTAGGTCTCACTCTACCATAGTATAGTGTTTACCTATAAAAACTTATATGCTAGTAGTAATTATTCCACATTTTGCAACTACATAGATTCCACTTTTAAGCATCATCTTATGCAAGTGCAAGTGAAAGTGGAGGTGATAATTACCTCATTCACATGCAAATTAGCGGCGCCTTTTTCTAACTATCTTAATTTCCAGAATATGTTAGGGGGTATAGGCATGTGTGGGGAAAAAAAAGCAGATACCTAATCACAACAAGCTAAGATCTCTACAAGTTTAAAAAATAATGCAAAAACAATCACACCTTATACCATCCGCACCAGCTATCTCAACCATTTCCTCAAAACTGACACATTTTAAGAAACCGTTTACATTTACACAAAATTTCAGCTTGCTTATTAATTTTCTTATAATAACCCTACATTATTTTTATTTATTTTTATTATATTTTAATAATCATAACAATATTACAACCACAAAAATGTGAAACCCATTATAGTTTATTACTATTATACTCCCTCCGTCCCTAAACAAATATACCCTACGAAAATACATGCAATTTTGACCATCAAAATTTTCATATCAAAATTACCGAAATAAAAAAATTGAATATTTCATCATATAGTGTTAACCATAAACTACATGATTAACTTTTAAAATAATTTTTTTCCGGCAATCTAAATATGAAAAAATTATTGGTCAAAATTACACGTATTTTTCGTAGAAGACATTTGTTCAGGAACGAAGGGAGTATTAATCTAGGAAATCATATGCATTCCTCATATATAAGGTGAATTTTGTGTTTACTTAAATTTAGTAAATTTATAGGGTCATGTCATTTTTTATATCATAATCATCAAATTTTAAGAAAAAATATGTTTTGAGGAAGTAGATGCCGATGCTCTTACCTTAGCTAGGTAAAAGAGGTGCAACAGACCAGAATAGGGAAAATGAACTTAGATTTCTATTTACAACAATACTTCAAGAGTGGCTGCTTATTTTTATTTTGTTTTTTGTTTTCTCAAGTGATCTTTGAAGCATAACAGGTCATGCCATTCTTTCAAAATCAAGCAGGGAAAAGCACCATCAGCGTCGTCAAAATTATGCCTCAATGATGTATCCGAATTCATGTCACGCAAAATAATAACCAAACGCATTACTACTATATTAGAACAAGAAGCAGCATTGTCTGAGAACCTTCTTTCTTTTCAACACACTGAAATCATAATTCCAAGTCAACATACTTATAAACAGATTCAAAACGATGAAAACTCTAGTACAAAGAAGCCTTTTAATGAGTTGACATTCTTTACTTCCAAGACAACAGTAAGAACTTCTTTGGATCGACAACACAAATTTTAGGCCAAAACATGACTGGTACATTTCAAGAAGTACGAGAATGGGTGCTGAAATTTACACAAATTTACATTCTCAAATGACCCACGAGCTAAAGAGTTTCATTGTCTAAGCGTCAACGACCAAGTTAGTTGGCTCACTCAACACGTACTTGGGCAACTCGTACTTGGCACCTGCAGTAAACATGTAAGCTTTAGATAAGCATCCAGTTTGGTATTATACTTGAATCTATTTTTAAGTTATAAATGGGTTGAAAAGATGTAGGACAAACCTCTCTCATCATAGCAAACTGTAAGATCTGGTGATTGAACAATAATGCCAGCACTATCCACAATTGCTTGTGCAAGGGTTATTTCAGCCTCGGCAGCAGCTTGAAGTGCCTCCCATATCTCTGTAGATTTAAAATTAAGGCATAAGACATTAATTACTTAATATTTTATTGGCCAACTGCTTTCGTCAACTTTCATTCATACACGAATGAAGATGCAGAAAGGATCTCCATGCATAACAGATGATAACTAATTTCTCTACAAAAGTTAAAGGAACTAATCCTTGTGACGTGTAGAGAAGCCAATTAACAATTTATCAAAAAGGTGTATTTTTTCTCAAGTATTCTTGGAAATCTTCTTATTTTTGGTGTTTGAATAGCTATAAGATAAAAACGTTGAACAACCTTCATCAGCAGTCAACAAAACTAGATTCAGGATTATAGGAGGAAAGAGTAGAAGACAAAACTTGGCAAAAATTTAGGTCTTATATCACTATTCCTTCCTGAACTGCAGGCTCAAGCCACTAAAATAGTATTTCTGGCACTTAATGTTTTGTATTTGAGTCAACTCTGAGTAAGAATATGGAGGCATGGCATGGTTAAATACACAAGAACGAGATTGCGCAAATGAAGTAAAGTGATACCAACATTGGTCTTTCTAATAATATATCATGCAACATTTAAAAAATTACTCCTTACTACATTGTCTATTAGTCAACCACGCCACTCATTTGTAAAAAAACATGGTAGTCGTTATGGAGCTCCTGCTGATCAACAAATGCACCGTTTATCTAGGATAATCAACATCACATATATACCCAATCAGAGAATTTAAAGATGGCAAACACATCTTAACTAATCGATGCATCACTGATTCAACGGTCGTTATAATTAAATGGGGTAATTCCCTATAAGTACCTCATAGCAAATTATATTCCTCCTAGATACCTTGATAATTTCACATTTCCCCATAGGTACCACTTTTTATACTATATGAGTTTTATTAGTAATTGATTTTTTAAAAAAATTATAAAAAATCACGAAAAATTATAAAAAATCACCAAAAATCACAAAAAATTATTAAAAAATACAAAAATCACAAAAAAATTATAAAAATTACAAAAAAATTTAAAAATTACAAAAAAACATAAAAAATTACAAAAAATCACAAAAAATCACAAAAAATCACAAAATTCACAAAAAATCACAACATTATAAAAAAATAACAAAAATCACTAAAAAATATAAAAATTATAAAAAATCACAAAAAAAAGAATTATAAAAAAATTAAAAAATCATAAACTTTTTAAAAAATTACAAAAAATATATAATTTTTTTTTGTCAATATAACACTTTATACCGAAAAGTGATTTTTTTTATACAAAAAAATGGTTTTTCCATGATAAATGTGCCTTTTTTTAATCTAAATGAGCTGAAAGTGCATCTGCTTCAGTCAAAAATACATATAATTCAGTCAAAAGCGTATATAGTTCAATAAAAGTGCATATAGTTCAGTCGAAAGTGTATATAGTTAGTCAAAATGCATAAAATTGAGTCGAAATTGCATTCAATTCAGCTGAAAGTACATCTAGTTCCGTTGAAAGTGCATACAATTCAGTCGAAAGTAAATATAGTTCAATAAAAGTGAGTATGCATATAGTTCAGCTAAAAGTGCATCTGGTTCAGTTTAAAGTGCATCTAATTTAGTGGAAAGTACATATAGTTAAGTCAAAAGTGCATATAGTGTAGTCGAAAATGAATATAGTACAGTCGAAAGTGCATATAGTTCTGTTAAAAATGCATCTGATTCAACTAAAAGTGCATCTGGTACAACTGAAAAGTGCATATGGTTCAGCTAAAAGTGTATCTGGTTCAGCTAAAAGTGCATATGGTTCAGACAAAAGTGCATATGGTTCAGACAAAAGTGCATATCGTTCTGTAAAACCTGCATCTGGTTCACCTAAAAGTGCATATGGTTCAGCTGAAAGTGCATATGGTTCAGCTGAAAGTGCATATGGTTCAGCTAAAAGTGTATCTGGTTCAGCTGAAAGTGCATATGGTTCAGACAAAAGTGCATCTAGTTCAATAAAAGTGCATATCGTTCTGTAAAACCTGCATCTGGTTCAACTAAAAGTGCATCTGGTTCAGCTGAAAGTGCATATAGTTCAGCTAAAAGTGCATCTAGTACAGTCGAAAGTGCATAAATTTCAATAAAAGTGATTTTTTTCATTTTTTTTTATAATTTCTTGTGATTTTTTATAATTTTTTATAATTTTTTTTTTAATTTTTTGTGATTTTTGTGAATTTTTTGTTTTTTTTTGTAATTTTTTTAAAATTTTGTGATTTTTTGTGATTTTTTGTGATTTTTTAATTTTTTATAATTTTTTGTGATTTTTGTGATTTTTTTTTCATTTTTTGTGATTTTTGTGAATTTTTTTTTATTTTTTTATTTTTTTTTGTAATTTTTTTTATAAAAATACATTTTTTTTAATTTTTTTTCATTTATTTTGAGATTTTTTGCATTTTATATAATTTTATGTGTTTTTTTTTGCATTTTTTATGAAACATGTGTATATTGTTTTGGTAAATAAATTAAAAAGTGGTACCTATAGGGAATGTGAAATTATGGAGGTACCTAGGAGGAATATAATTTCAAAAGTGGTACCTATTGGGCATTAATTCTAATTAAAATCAACAATCAGATGAAAGGAAAAAACCCATTATACAAGCTAATATCAAATAGATTGACACAGCACAACATAATGAAATTCAAAGGAGCCCAAATTGACCTTTACTTATTGTGCTTGTGTGTCTCCATTCTCTAAGAGAGTGAGAGACACCCTGGTAAAACTGGAACTCTGAAAAGTAATGTTCTTACACTACTTCTCTGGCATACATCCCTTGCTATCGACACGAAAAGATATTACCAAACTACTACATGTACTTGGCAGAAAAAGTAATTACCTTTTCGTCCACCATAATGTGGAGCAGTATCCCAAAACTCATCACGCATCTGTTTCAGTTGTGCTGTTGTTATTGCTTCGGTATGCTTCCAAGGCTTTGGTTTTCGTATCTGCTTAATTTTTTCTGCATGCAAGAGAAAAAAATCAGAAAGATGATCCTAAGGATATTATCTAATATAATGATGTCGCTCAGTCTCTTGGCCCAGTGACTTTAGGATGTGAATTTCGTTTAATAATACGACAAGACATGCCTTCCAACATACTAATCAACAGAGATAATTTCGGTAATTCGAAATAAAAATTCATTTAAAAAAGTTTAAGTGACATGAAAGTTATTTAGATTTTCATCCAAAATCTACAATATCCAACAATTTTATTTTCTTTTTTGTCAGGTCCTCCACGCCAGCGTCTGATTTCTTGACAAATTCATAGTTTTCCATTTTATGCATCTTCATGCACATAGATGGACAACGTTTTAACTAAGACACTAATACATCATAAAACTCCAATTATGACAACTCTCCAAAATCAGAACATAGAACAATATAAGTTGGAGACATCCATGCTAGAGAGAACTACATGGAAAAGAAATCAAATATACCTAGCAATATATGATGCAGATTTTACCAATTTCTAATACGATGAACTATTCTTTTGACTTGTAAATGACAGAAAAACAAAAGCAGGTTGGAGTAGTGGTTCTCCAATAAGAAATCAACCACCAAGTGCAATGACTATAACAATCGTGAATATAGTTTCAAATTTCTTCCAGCAAACCGTTTCACTTTTCAAGAAAGAAATACAAGCAAAATTACACTGAAGTGTGATCTAAGAGTGTCTAAGAAACCTCACATATGCATCATTGTCAAAGAGAGCAATTTTTCTAAGTTTAGGCAAAATTAATGTTATCAGTTCTGATATGTTCCCCGAATACAACTAAATGGGAATGCAAATCAGTTGTTTTAAAAGAATTGTTTCTCACGGTTCATAGAACTATAACAGATAAATCTTAGATCTATTTTATCACCAAACAAATCTTTCTCAATAATGTAGAACTGAAAATGTTTATGCCACCTCATCTGTTTATATGTTGACCCCAAAGTGCATCTTATCGATGAAACATAACAAGGTCCATTTTTTTTTTAATTCTAATTATCCAGCAACTCACGAAGAATGCTGATATCAGGCACAAATTCCATTTTTATATTTTACCAATCAATCAATTACTCTATATACTCTACAAGATGATACTTTCATTTCAAAATTGAAACAAATAGTGAAACATACAGACTGACGTCAAAAATATTTACACTACTCTCGTCCCTTCTTTTGATGGTAAATGATGCAACCACACTCCCAATTATTTTACTAATCTAGTTTATATTCAACATGCATAAGAAGCAAGCCTATTTTAGAACAAGCGTTTCATGTGACATTTTGGTAGCAGCAGAAGCATAATAAGACATAAGACTAGACTCAATCTTGGGCACATCGACACGTGGTTCAGTCCAATAAAAAACTGAAAAAATACCCCGTACAAACTGCGAACAGCCATACCCAAACCCCAAAGATGCATGCATTCCCAATAGTCTCGGAACCATATATGTCTATTTGTCGTATTTTCAATATGCATATATATGTACCTATCTATTTCGTATATTAGAAGGATACATATCGCGACAGTAGGGGAATAAGCAAAAACTTATAGATAACCTATCAGTAGATGTGTTGAGCCAAGGTTTTTAAACCCCCATCATTTTACCCCATTTCTGATTTTCATTCCCTTCCTGCAAGCACCCCTGCCTGTATATACGTGTTAAATTCTTTTTTGCTCTTCAATGGGAATTGCACGAAAATCCCAACAAAGACTAAGCTAGCTAAATTCCTTTCAATGACAAACAATGAAGCGAAATACACAATCTGGTCACAGTAATGCAATTGGACAAAACCCCACAAACCAAACCAGCCAATTACTAGGAAACCTAACAGTTAATAGTTAGCCAATACATTCACAACTTTCGAGAAATTGAAGCGAATACGCAAATCTGGTCACAGTAATACAGTTGGACATGTACCTAGGGCGGGGCGAAAAACCGAACCGGACCGATAATCGAACCGAAAAACCGAAAAAATTCTGGGTCGGTTTCGGTTTTCAATAAAACCGAACCGAAAAAAACCGGAAAAAATCGAAAAAGACCCGAAACTGAACCGAAAAAACCGGTCCGGTTCGGTCCAAAATATAAAAAGACAGAAACCGAAAAAAACCGAACCGAAAAATATGCTCGATTTCGGTTTTGCTAAAAACCGAACCGAACCGAACCGGACCCAGCCCTACATATACCCACAAACTAAACCAATCAATATAAACAAAAAACAACTGTGAATGATTAGAGCTAATAGATTTCACTACTTTCAACAAAATTCAAGCGAAATACGCAAATCTGGTCCCAGTAATGCAGTTTAACAAATACACACAAACCAAATCAGCCAATCAAGAAGATAGCCAATAGTAAATAAATACGCAATATATTCACCTGACCCCGGTCCCCTTTCAACGAAATTGAAGTGAAATACACACCCACCATCTACTCATCAACCAAACCAGTCAATTAAGAGGATAACCAATTAAGAAGATACTTTACAGATTTTGGCTCCAATGGAAACACACTAACAGCTATACATATACACCACAAATATATATGCAATAAAGACATTAACAGAAAAAAAAACCCACAAACTAAACCAGTCAATTATGTTAAAATTTTACAGTAAATTAAAAACTACCCAATTAATTTATCAAACAACAAGTAGCTACTTAACAAATTTTAGTTCCAATTGATGCACACAAACATACATACACAGAGGATAAAAACAGATCCATATACAAACAAATTAAACAAAAAATGTAATTAAATAAAAGTAATCTGACCGTCTCCTTTTTCACGCGATCCAGCGCAACCCATGTTATAAAATAAATAATAATAATAATAATAAAGATTTATGTAAATAAAAGGTTTTAGTTTTTTTTATTATTATATATATATATATATATCTCTTTATATATATATATATATAAAAACAGCTATTCAAACACTGTTGTGTTGTGAGTAATGGATATATTTACGTATTTATGTTATGTATTTTTATTTTTATGTATTATTATATACATATATATATATATATATGTAATTATCACCGGTACGGATCCGGTGACCTAGAGAGAGAGATTAGTACATTATTTATCCACCTGCGGTGTTAATTAGTGGCTTCTATTACCAAACAACCTTCAGTTTTAATCGGTCAATAACTTGTATCAAAATTGTCGGAATGAAATTTTTTAAAAGTTAATCATATAGTTCAAACATTAAATTGCATGATTTAGTTTTGAAATTTTTTATTTTGATAATTTTGATATATGTTATAAACCGTTTAAAATTGCACGTAATTTCGTAGAAGACAATTAATTGGGAAGGGAGATAGTACATTCATTATCTAGGTGCGGTGTTAATTACTCCCTTCCATTACGAAACTATGTGTAGTTTTGACCGGTTAATAAGTTGTATTAAAATTGTCGGAATGAAAATTTTCAAAAGTTAATCATATAGTTCAAACATTAAATTATATGATTTAGTTTTGAAAATTTTCATTTCGACAATTTTGATACATGTTATTGTCCGGTCAAAATTACTGATAGAGTATTTATTTAAGTAGGTGGAAAATTAATTAACCTAGATGATGTTATCATTGTTCATTATTATAGGTAGTGAAATTAATATAATTAATGATATGATTACATGGATATAATAGTAGATCAATCAATAAATAATCTTAAACACTATATCAATATATCAATAGATTCAGGAGTAACAAATTAATAGTGAAATTTTTGACAAGTATTAATAATAACGTCATGTATGTTTTGATGTATTCATGTGGACACTAACAATTAGCATCGTGTCATTTTGTATTTATCTAAATATATATATTCTTATCCGTTTGGTTAACGAGTGTACATCATTTAAGAAATTAATATCAAATCATTATGTTTTTTTTCAAAATAAACTAGATTATATATTTCATTAACATAAGTTATGGAAACAATATTAATAAGTTATCATGTTTATCATTTTAAAACAAAAGTTAAACATAATTGACCAAATACCTAGGAGGTTGCTTAGATTTTTTCTATTATTAGAGCATCTGTCTCTGATATATCAAAACATAGTTTTCTTAAAATTTGATAATTATAGTTATAAAAAATGCAGAGTTAGTGCGTCATGCACTAAAAACACAACACATATTAATGAACCTAAAAATAATTATCCTAAAATTAATTCAAAATTAAAAGTAAAAAATTTTATTGGTTGTCACACCCTTAATTGTAGTGCACCGAATTCATATTAGTGTTTCTCAAAATCGCATGTATCATTACCCTTATAAATTATCTAAATTTAATAAAACACAAAATTCACGTTATATATATATATATATGAGTAATGTATACGATTCCCTAGATAAATATGATAATAATAAACTATCATGTGATCCATATTTTTGTAGTTGGAATATTGTCATGATTATTAAATGACAAATAAAAAATAATAATGTAGGGTTATTATAAGAAAATTAATAAGTAGACTGTAATTTTGTGTAAATATAAACAGTTATTTAAAAATATAAAATGTGTTAAATTTGAAAAAAAGTTAACAACAATGTTGGTATTATAACACCAATCTATTTCTAACTTTCTTGGAAAAGACATAAGTTATAATTAAACCCTTTTTAAGTTTGGTTTTATATAGGGACCGGTTGACAAGTGTTTTTCTTAGTTTTTGTTTTTTTTTTCTTAAAAATAGTCACCGGACGCCCCTGGAAAATAGAAATGAAATTACTAAACCTATATATAATACTTTAGTTAATCACAAGTCTGCCATTATGGCCAAATTTCTCATTTGCCTATATAGTTCATAATTCATATTATGCTTCAATATTCCACCAGTCCCTAACTGTTTATTTCGTATGTTTAATTGGTTTAAATTGAGGTACCATGTTATTTAAATTCAGGTATATAATTAGAAGGGTTAATTATGGTTACATGAGTTTTGCTCAATTTTAAAATTGATGACCCAACTTGTAAAAATTCCGTTTTATTGACTTAAATTTATAGGGTTGATTTGTTTTAGTAACCCGCCGTTACATTTTTTGGATGAAAACCGTTTTAAAGTTTCAATTTGATTCGTATAGCTTAAAACTTTACAATAAACGCTTAAAAATTATATAAATTACACATTTATATAAACACACTTAAATTACAAAGTTATATAAAACATGTGTTTAAGTGGCTTGTACAATTAGCAAATAAAATGAATATAAGTATCGAACACTATATGAATTGTATTAGTTAGAGTGATATACATATATGTTTACAAATCTAATGAATTGAAAGGATAATTATTACTAACAATTCAATTTTAATAAAAAAAATTTATTTCTTCACATATAATTAAATATATAGAATAATGTCAAAACTTGTTAATATCATCCAACATAAATAAATTTGGATTTAATAAACCCAATTTTGTATGTGTTAGAATCTAATTAGACTTTATTTTATTTTAACATATATAAGATTAATCAATAAAAAAAATTCATACCTCTTTAATAAGTTTAATAACGAACTTACATATATAGCAAAAAAAAAAAAAACGATTTATCTTATATTTATTAGTTTGTAGCACGTTGTTTGATAATTCTATATCATTTTTAAATGTGCATCAATAAAACTTACTTCTTTTTTTCAATTTACATATGAAAATGTAACTTTCAATTGATACTTTTATATGCTTTCGTATAGTGTTTTTATAAAAGTGTGTAATTTATATAATTTTTAAGCGTTTATCGTAAAGTTTTAAACTATACGGACCAAATTGAAACTTTAAAACGGTTTCCATCCAAAAAGTGTAAGAGCATGTCATTAAAACAAACCAAATTATAAACGTAGGTTACTAAAACGCAATTGTTAAAATTTAGATCACCAATTATAAAATCGGTCAAAACACACTTTATCAAAGCATAATTATCCCACCCTAGCAGTGTCAATTGTTTACTTATAGCATTGTCACGACAATATATATTTAATCGAGTCCAAAAGGAAAATTTAAGTAAATCTATGAAAAATATAGTTTTTGTTACCGGCTATCGCTATCTATAAGGCAAAAGTAGATTCATTGATGGGCTTATTTATCTGGTCAACAGGGATAATATTTGGCGGTCCTAAAAAATTCAAATTAGTCTGGCTTCAATGTTTAAGGCAGTAAAATCTTATCTCAATTGGATTCATTAGTATATTTTTGTATTTATTAATAAGTATTAGATTTTTAGTATATGACATACCCAAAATACACATTTTGCTGCCTGAAAATTTCAATACATGCTGTCTTATAATGAATTTTTTAAGGTAGAAAAAATGCATCCAGTAAATAATGTCTCATCTTGGATATATTTGAAGCTCTACTAAGTTTTAGGAGTAGTCACTATCCAGACAAGCAATTCATAAAATGAAACAGTGGATATAACAGTTTTTGCTGATAGGAACATGTCTGATAAATCTTAGACTCTAAAAATACAAATATGCATTAACCAAGATGAATACTAATTCAAACAACTTTTTAGGGGAGAATATATATGTCACATTTTATAAAAAAAAATTAAATAGAGGTCATGTATCGAAATTTTTTTAAGTTTCAGTCACCTGGCCCAATAAAAAAGAGTTTAAAAGCTATTTTTAAGCTTAAAAAATAACTTATAATTTATACGGGAAAGATATTAAAATGTAAAAAAGATGTTAAATTTTTTTTTTTAAGTTTAAAAAAAGATATTGTATCTACACGAGAAATATATCAAATTGTAAAAAAATAACTTTTATAATTTTTTTTTAGTTTTTTTAGTGTTTTTTTGAACTATTAAGTAAAAAAAAGATAGCAAAAAGTTACGAAAATTTTTATTCCTTTATCACTTGTAGGTGACCTACACTTAAAAATATTATAAGAATAGTGACGTATAAACAAAAATCTTATTGAAAGTTGACCTGCCACCAATAAGCCGTTTTTTGGGTAACTTTGTTGATATAGTGACTAAGTAAAAGTAAAGATAAACAAGAAATAAGATTAAAGTACTTTGAAATGAAAGAGAAATTAAAAGTAAAACAAAAGCTAGAAATTAATATTTATCTTATTCCTCTCTTTTTTTAATGCATTTATTAGGTCCTATTATATAGTGGCTTCAGGGTGATGAGTAGTTCTAGAAATTGCAGAGAGAACCCATAAATTTCATAAACTGCACTAATCATCCTTTGTTTGAATTTAAGGACAATTAAACCCCAAATCTTTGTAACATAGCTTCACCCTATTCCTTGCCGCTTGTAGAATTCAGTTTTCTCGATTCTTTCCTCCTTATTTGGTTCATTACAGAATACAGAGCGGATAACAAAAATCATAAGCCATACATAATCTAAGGATTAGTGATACAACACCCCCAAACAAGTATAGATTATTAAGAATTACAACTGATAATACCAAAGGTATATTTGGATGGTCAATAAGTTGTTGTTTTTTTGAAAAAAAATAAGTTGCTATTTTAGTGGAATAATTTGGAAATAGCTTCTGTTAATTAGTCTGTTTCTGATATACTTGGTGTCACTTCCCTTGGGCTCGTTTTTGTGAACCAATGACCAAATTATTTCGAAATGTAGTTTATGATTCTATAGAAAACATATAAAAACTATGATCTTCTCGGTGAAAACATATTTTTAAGCCAACAATATAAATTCTTGCCGTAAAAACAATTCCTGGTACGGATCCTGAAAGGTGAAATAGAGATATATAACTTTTTTACGGAAAGAAAAAGATGGAAATATGCAACTAATAATTGAATCCAGTCCCTAAATTAGATCTGTATATTGTGGATTAGTGACTATATTGCTACTTTTAAATGTCTTCACACATTTTGGAGAATAACATCTTGGTAACTATGCTTAAATTGCTACAGATTAAATATATAAGAAGAGTTAGAATCAGAGGTTTGGCTCTTGCTTTAGTTTCTTTTTCTTTCTTAAATCCGCTTTATCATTGTTTAAGGAAGAATAAAGGGTTGTTACTTACATGCTTTTTAATGATTGCTTATATTGATTAATGACAAACACCTTGTCAATATAGTATGAACTTAAAAACTTTTCAAGTAATAGATATCAGTATATGTTTGTGTGGATTGCAGAATATAACTCTTTTTCTTTTCAGGTAATGTCCTTGTTCCAAATTTGGAAATCGAGAAGTGTAATCTTTATAGTCCCTTTAAAACTACGGAATTCCATCCCCATGATATGCTATATGATCAAGTGATTGCCCAAATTGAAACTTGATAGACCTTCTGATAAGTTAGTTCATACCATTTCTTGAACATGATTGCTTTTGCTTACATACATTATACGCCTGCATATACATTTCTTCCACGACAAACAGGATTCGACAGGTTATACCGAAACATGTTTATATATTAACATACAATTGAGTTGCAAGCCGAGGGGTATAATGAGAACTGTAGTGTTTTGTGGACTCATCTACTCTAAGTTTTAAGTCCTTTTGCGAGGCTCAGTTTTGCTTCTTTTCTCCTCACTTATAAGCTATTATGCTCTATTCAATGTATTTTTTCTTACCATTTCAGTTTGTTATTCGTAGTTTCAATTGATGATTTATCGAAACTTTCACCATGAGAGCATTGTCTCATGGTTTGAACCTTTTACTGCAGTTACTAAAAGTGCCCCTTCCATGTTAAAAAAACATACACAGATTAGTACCGGAAGTTGTGTTGTGTTGTGACAGTGTTTCAAGCAGAATTATGAAAATTTAATGATCCGTTTTTTTATAAATCCACTAACACATTTCAAATCTGTCTGTAATAAACTGTGTAAATAACGAATACTGTTTGGTTCATAACTACTGTTACACTTCACCATGCACTCATTATAAAGGAAGATGTGTTCCTGACTGTGTAAAACACAGTCAGCAAAACTGTATTTAGGTCTGGATCGTCGGATAATTTGATCGGACGGTACAGATGTAAACACAGTTTTTCTGACTGTAAAACACAGTCATATAGCCCTTTTCCCATTATAAAAGGATTACAAGGAGTGAGGTCGAAAAATCTACATAACAAAACTGTAAGTTTATAACTCTTGACTCATAATGAGCATATGAAAGAGTGAAAATATATTTGATAATAAATTTAGCCAATAGTCCCCAACCTGGTTAGTTATCTCACTTATCAAGACCATTGGATTTTGCAATCCCATGACCAGACATAAAGGACTAAAGGAGGACCAAAAGCTATAATCAAGGGCCCAAAAGAAGCCGCCCTTAAGTACAAACTTTGTAGAATTTTGTGTTATATTCTCCAATCCAACCCATTTGAAGTTGAAACTTAAAAGCCCCTATTAAAGCCTGCTCACCTACCCTTGCTAAATTTAGTCTATGGACATAAAACAAAACAAAACAAAACAATCAAATCTGTCTCTGTGTTTGCTTTTAACAAGAAACAGTCTAGTTTCTGATTTTCTACTTAAGATAAAAACCAGATTTAGTCTAGAGTGAAAATTTTATTTTGAAATTGATAAAACCAATCTTTTAAGCTACTCCTTAGGCCATGAAAAGGGAGAAACTTGAAAGATTTAAGTTCCTACAAAACAAGCTAAACAACAATCTGGCATCACACCTTAAACATTGCTAATAAATCAGGCAGGTAGTCGTTTTGTAGACATTATTACTGCGAGCAAATAGATCCGGGATCCCAATCGAAGCTCAGCACCTTTTTTTATTTTTTATTTTTTCCAGCACCAAAGAAAATTCATTAGAAAATGAGTGAAAACACCTCACTCGTGGTATATACAGATGGAAACGCTAATAAGAGGCTGATAAACGGTCTTAAAACTCAATTGAGAAACAAGTACATGAGAAAGAAAATTACTTAAAACAAGACCCGCATACGAATATATCAAATACAAGATAAAACCGTCATTAAAAATATTTTACAACCAACCATAACCTGCTTCATCTGCATTTTATAGCAAATTTTTTTAAATAAAAAAAAATCACCATTTGGTTTTTATCCTATGTCCCTTAGTGACCATAGAGTGTTTTCGAGCTTCCAAATTCTATTTATTTTTACTCTCAGCACCTATTGTATATACAGAATGCGGAACAATTTAACAAAAATATACTCCATATAGATGAAGGTATCACCTACCAATATTACAAGTGGGTAATCTTAGATATGTATCATAATGAATACCTACATTTAAATCTAAAAAGCTTACTAATAAGAACAGTATACCTTACAATTAAACTCTAATAGTAGTAGTAATTACCAAGTGATATCTATCATGTACTTACGTAGGGTACATTTCTGGCAAGTGAATTGAGATACATTTCTAGCTAGCTGTACTTAGTGGCCAATTTAAGGGTCATGTTAGACTAGTTCATACATATAACTGAAAGTTTCAAAGGCTATTCAATAGAAGTTCTTGGGAATCATATTTATAACAAAAGGTACAGTTCTTTGGGTATCATATTTATGTGAAATAGTAAAGGCCAACGATGGTAAAACAGTGAAAATGTAAGATACTAGTATTAAGTTTGAAGTTCATGGAGTAATTTTCTTTGATGACAAATACAGTACTATAGTTATGATCGTTAAATAGTATATTTGGGAAACAGTAATGTTCATGTTTAAGTAACTAATGATTACCAGACCACTTGATTTATAAACATGCATGAAGATGAATCATTTCATGAAGTGGATATTTATAAAACTAATATTTATCATTAGAAAAGCCTAACCAGCTTATCATTCAAGTCTTTGGAAATTGATTATACGTAACAAACAAGTATACATACTTAATTATATACTATCATCAACTGCAGATTTAAACTATTTCCATAAGTTATTCCTTAAACTTCCCTTTGCATCATGACTTTAAAATAGTGGAGTAGTTTTTTTTTTTTGGATTGATGAAAGATAAACTTTAGAACAATAGAAACTCACAAACAACCGATATAATTATGAACAACAGTGCTGCATGCATTGATTTAATTCATAGAATGAACAATAATACTAATGCAATTCATGTTTGATCTATAATAGCTCTCATCTTGTGTGTATAGTTTTTCGTGTCTCTCAATTATCCCTTACTCCATAAATTCCCATTTAATTGTCAACTATGAAACTACGTGCAATTTTGACCGGCTTATAACTTATATCAAAATTGTTGAAATGATTTTTTTTTTAAAATCTAATTATAAAATTTAACATTTTAACTATATGATCAATTTTTAACATTTTAAAAAATTTTAACTATATGATCAATTTTTAAAAAATTGTTAAAAATTGCACGTATTTTTGTATTATACAGTTAAATCCGAACGGATACATACTTGAGTTATTTTTCGTTATGAAATAGTAAAAAAGGTCCTAGGCTTCGATCCATAAGTTATTAGGCTTACTTTAAATCTAATCATAGGGTTCATATTGAAACGTAGCTATAAATTCACTCCAATAGGCTTCTATGAAAAGTTATCTGCAATAGAAGATACAAACTCATTCTACAAAAAAGGATTGGTTTACTCATTCTACAAAAAAGGATTGGTTTCATATTGATTGTATTTTCTCCATAAATATGTTATAATTAGGACTTGGGATCGTATATATAAAATATATATACAACTATGGTTTCAAAACTTAAAAAGTTTATACAAATTTAATGGGATTGTTGCAGCTAAATTTATCGATATGGCAAGTCGGATTCTGATCCAATGCATAATATCAGCGCATCTCGAACGTTGGGGTTTGATTCGAAGTTTGTCGCTGCAATCCCTTAAAATTGCAACAACTCGCTATCCGGATTTTATCACAGCATATAAATACACAATAGTGGTATAATTTGTCAAAACACTGCATGGAAAAGAAAATGATAAATGTGCCTACCGAGCAGCATGCTTAATATAAATCAATAACTTAGTGTACCTCGAGAAGAAATTGTGGACCTGATATTCAATATTCTAACATGGAATATAAGCTTTATCTGGGACTGGTATGTTCCCTAATGATGTCAAAAAACCACTACGTACACTTTTTTAGCAAGTCCCATGAGGCCGATTTTATGTTGCAGTATTCAAAACCGATTTTTTGAAAAAAAATTGAGAGACTTTTTATGTGTAAAGTGTAAACTAAACATCACCAGTGCATTAAAATTTTAACCATTTGTTTTTCACGAAATGCTCTCGGAATTTTGCCTATTTAGTGTCGAAAGTTATGATTATGCTCTCGGGTTTTGGGGATTTTAATTGTATCTTTACATTTTTTTTCATTCTAAAAGATGCAATTAAGATCACCAATAACATAGAAATGTCATCCAAAAGCAAGCTTTAGATTATGAATTCTTTAAATGCGCGTGAATGGGTGCAATAATATATGTTATCTTTGCCCTCTAAAGAATATGGGTGGAGCCCTAACATATCACCGTTATTATATAATTATGTTCAAAATATTATATATAATACATACTTTGTTTCTTTCTAGGTCTGAAAACGATTCATCTGAGTTTCTTCTATTTAGCATTTACAAGTTTGTGCTCATGTTTGAAATATTACAAGTTTACATTATACAACTTACAATTTTAACCGATAAATAATTCGTACCTAAATTGTCGAAATTGAATTTTTCAAACGCTAATCACATAGTTCAAATGTCAAATTATATGAACAAATTTTTAAAATCTACATTTCAACAATTTAAACATAAGATATTTATCGGTTAAAATTGCACGTAGATACATACATCCCCAATATTTTTCAAATGCTAATTACATAGTTCAAATGTTAAACTATATAATTTTTTTTTTAAAATCTGCATTTCAACAATTTAAACACAATATATTTACCGGTAAAAATTGCACGTAGATACATGCATCTCCAATATTTTTGGACAGATGAAGTATATTATAATAAGACAATGTTTTTTGGACGGAGAAAGTTCCTCAAACACGGACACCTACTTCAATCAATACTTTAGGTGGGTGAGCAGAGAATAGGCTCCTAATGAACCGAATCCTTCATGAATATGTTCGTGTTCGACTCGTTAAATACTCGGTTTGTGTTCGTTCATTTACTAACGAGCTGAGTATGAACACAATAATAAGGTTCGTTAACATGTTCGGCTCGTTTGAAAGCTCGTTTATTTATTTTTAATATATGTTTTTCATATATATTTTTGCTTATATATCGTAAACATTATCTAATATAATGTTAATGATCAGTAAATACTCTTCAATTTAAATAAATAAATTTATTTTTTTAACAAATCTAATTAAAAGTAAAATCACAATAACTAAATTTATTATTGCTTATCTTAACACTTGTTTTAGCCAAGTAAAAATCATTTTTTTATGCAAAACGATATTAAACTTGTCAAAAAACGTGTTGAGAAAAGACTCATATGCAGCCTCGTGAACAACTCGTCTATAAATGAGCCGAGTTTAAGCAACATTTTAGAACTCGTTTAGTAAACAAGCCGAGTTTAAACACATCAAAACTCGACTCGACTCAATTGCAAACATAGCAGAACATAGTAAGTTTAATCTATATTACTACTAGCACATACTACCTCTAGTCATACAATTTATTAATGTAAAAAAGAAAAGAAAAAAGGTGTGGGAAATTATGAGGGTATGTACTGGACAAAACTGACAATGTGAGTTCATTCAGATCTAGCTGGACCCGTTTTGTCAGACATTATGCATTAGTTGTATATACTACTCCTTATTGTATACTTGTATCATCATCAATTTATGAAGTTTAATTGAGAAGATTTACTAGCCCCGTTTCTATTTGTCACCAACAATTATTTCATTTACATACTATATATTCACTCTCTAGGCAAAGGGAAAGAAATAATTACGTACAAATTTACATTCCAATGAATATAAATATATAATGCATTCGTTTATAAATACCTACACAATGCATTGTACTCCATGAAAAGTTGTTTGCTTGCCACTAAATATAAATCATCAAATTTCTAGCAAAATTAGAATGCAAAATTTAATTGATTACCACACTCGCATCAGTTCCATTATATCACCAATTTATCTTAAATATGAGTAGATTATTTTAAAATTGTATACGTATCAGTTTCCTTATCTATTAACTTAAATATGCATGAACTCAAATATCCCTAAAATATAAACGATCAATATGTTCACTTATAATTAAAATAATAATATCTTTCTCTTACTTTTCTCTTATTCTCTCTCATTTATTTGTACTTTTCACATATAAATTAATAAAATAACAAAAAAAAATGAGTTGTATAGTTGTGATAGAGAAATTTAAAAAAAAACTGATAATTTGTATAAAGTAAAACATTTTCTTATAAGTTTTAAAAATGTACTTTTTACTTTAAATATAAGAAAACTTATAAGTTATTTAATGTGGTAGTAAATTAATTTGGGTTGAAAAAAATTAATAAAATTATATTAAAATATAGTAATATTTAGTTATGATGATAAATTTGATAGGCAAGCTGAAAAATATATAAATTTAAACTGTTATCCTAAAAATATAAAATTGATGTTAATTATATTAAATATGAGAAAAAATTATAAAGAAACCGATGCATTTTGTCTTTAACTTGTTATCTTTTAGGAACCTATACATGAAGAAATAGAATAAGTAATGTTCATTTAGAATAAAAGAAACATTAATTAAAAACTGAAGAAAACATGGACCAACTCTGATAATGAAAATACTAGAACGGCGGTGGTGTCCCCCACCGACGTATCAAATTGTAGATATTAAATTCATTTTTCTTGTAATATTTTTACTGTACATGCGAGGATCTCAAGATAGAATTAAATGACCATGCTAACCAGTACTTTTCATCATTCAAGATACAATATTCCTTAATAAATAATACTTCATCCGTTATAATTTAATTGTTTATTACGAAACTAAATGTAATTTTGATCGTCTTATAACTTGTATTAAAATTATTAAAATAATTTTTTTTAAAATCTAATCATAAAATTTAACATAAAGTTATAAGCCGGTCAAAATTGTACATAGTTTCGTAATAGACAATTAAATAAAACAAAGGGAATAGCAGTATCGTAATCATGAGCGGCGGCACGTTAGTGTTACCGGGGTGCAACCACATAATTTTAGGAAATTAATTTTTTTTTTAGTAATGTTGTTCGAAATAATTTATATGTAATGAATTTTGGCAATCATTTAAATATTTTTTTTGTTAAACCCTTTTAAAATTATATATTGTGACTATAATAACATACTATAACTTTTTATGTACCGCTAATACTACTAATTTAAAATGAAGTAACAAGCAATTAAATAAACTATGACACTAACTTGTATACCATGTTTATACGCGATACACATTTGAAAAAAATAAACTATAATAATAACAATAGTGGTGGTTGCAAATAAAATTTAAAATAACTTTTGATAGTTTGTATGCAAAGTAACTATAATGAAATTGTGTAAAATATATTTGGTTGTTCGTTTATACTTTATATCTATGCAAAGTAATTATATGTAAACGTGAGTATTTAATAAAATAAGTTTGACTTTTTTGAGTTTTTAATATTTTTATACCTTTATTTTTTCATATTTTTTCTTTTTAATAGTTCGGTTTCTTAATTTTACCCTTTTGTACATTTGTTTCTTTATACTTTTCCTTTTCATACCATTTTTTTCTTAATTTTTATTTATTTTACCTTTGTTTTTAATTTTTTTTTTTTTTTGTCAATTTTTAAATGTTAAAACTTTCGGCACGTGACTGAACATGACTTTATTGCTGTGACTTTTTTTTAAGAGTTTCAAAAAAATGTCAAATTAACCAAAAAGAAAAAAAATTTAGAAACCGGGTGAAAAAAAGAAAAATTAAAAAATTTAGAAACTGGGTAAAAAAAAAAGAAGTATAAAATCCCGTTTTTCTACTCTTTACAATTAAAAAAATATTATATGCTTTTATTTTTATAAACCTAAATATTTGGTGATGGTTCCGCACCTCATCCTACTGTTGCCAGTTTGCTTCCTTAACCATGCATAGGATGGCTAATACTTTGCCCATGCATGCACAATTGTTTAAATATTACCATAAGCCAAATATTTTCAGAAATTAAACTCAGGTTCCCGTCTTTTGAAATGATTTTGGTGTTATAAATGGGACCACCTTTACCAAGAAGTAGATGACAATTTGACCAAACAAATTCGGAATATTTCAGCACCAACTTTACCTTGATTTCAAATTTTGTAGCAATTTGTATATTTCAAAATCATACTTGGTCTTACTTAGCTTCATCATTTTGAGCAATTATCATGCTAAAAAACTAGCTAAACTTTAATGACTCGATTTGGTTTTTTTTATGTTTGTGTATGATCATAGTTAATGAACCTTTTATGGTTTAGTATCATGAATTATACCATCAGTTATACACTATTATCATTTGATAACATAACTTGACACTAAATAGTGTATACTTATATTATTGATGGTAATAAAAGAGGGTATAGTTGATAATTATTATAGTTGACCAAAATTTGAAAGTACGTGAGGTTGAATCTGGCGAGCCTGATTTTCTTTCCAGTTTCGGCTTAATCAATTCGCGTCGGCTCCGATCTTTCGAGGTGTCCGATGCGGGTCAGGTCTGCTCCGGTGATAGGATGTTCTTCGTGCCTGCACAAGGAACGAACAGGGGCCCGGGGTTGTTACCGGGTTTTCTCTCTCCAACGATCAAGTCAGTATAATGGAAGACTGAAAGTGAGTATATAGTGAAGGGTATGTGATCGGGCCGGTTACGAGACGTGGCGTCTGGTGTCGGAGATTATTTTGTTACGGTCCGGGCTATTTCAGGTTTATCTCTATTCTCGCTCTTTTTTCTGTGTCCCCCTCTAAGTAGTGTTAGGGGGGTATTTATAGTATGATCCAGATGTGTATTAACCCTTGGATCACTGTACTGTGAGTTGCTGATCCAACGGCGTTAGGTCATTTATGACTCTGACAAGAGTACTGTCCTCTTCCGGGACCCACAGGAGGAGACATGTGATTGGGCCACGTTGATGAAACAGCAGAAGAGTCTCCCAAGGGAGCAGCAACATTAATTGGGGAAGTGTACTTGACACGCTTCTTTTTAGGCCGGCCTAGGCTCAGCTCGGCCTTCTCAATCCGGGGCGTCACGTCACTCAGAGTTGACGAGACCCGAATTGCCTGCTGGGGTGGTGGTATTGCCCCGGACGAGGGAACGCTGACATTCCCTCGCCAGAATCGCATATTTATATACTATTTTTAATTATAGGATGATATAATCGATAGCTTTTCAGGTGAATATATAGAAAACTTTGTATTTTTCTCAATATGGAAATGTTGCCATCACTTTTAACCTTTATGTAGTTCTTCCCGTGGATAATATCATCCATTTTAGTTACGTTTTTTTTATCAAATAGTAAGAGAGTGCATAGCTGCTGGTATTAAAATTAAAAAAACTTGTAATTCATGGTATTAAACAGTAAAAATCCATACTTGGTGTTACTAATCAACAATAATCCTGTTCAATTGGGTGTCATTTCTTATTTCTTATTTCTTATAGGAAAATAATACATTTAATGTGCATGACTAGTTGTTATAAATTACATCGGTACCAACCTAAGCAACAAATGAGATACTTATCTATTAAAACGTTCATAACTTAGGTAATTCTGTTAATTGTTAATTGAGTTGAATGAAATTATTTTAAATTTTATTTTGGTGCTATTGCAACATGTTTAAATTTAACTTTGAATTTTTTAAAATATCATATTTTTAAGATACAATTTAATTTATTTCTTAATATTTTTTTGTCCATCCCAACACTGGTGGGACCAAAGTAGGGTTGGTTGATCCTTTTAATCTAATCTTCCCGCGCTTTAAATGTACCTAAATCCAGCTCAATTTAATGATTTTAATTTATTTATTTTTGTGATTGTGGTTTTAGCCAAAAACCTAAGAAACAACCGCCTAACAAAACCGAACCGAATCAAACCAAAAACGCCGAAATCGAAAAACCGAATATTTTCGGGTTGGTTTTGGTTTACAGTAAAACCGAACGAAAAAATCCGAAAAACCAAAAAAATCCGAAACCGGACCAAAAAAACGGGTCCGGTTCGATCCAAAAAATAAAAAGACCGAAACCGAAAAATCTGTTTGGTTTTGATTTTGGTTTTACCAAAAACCGAACCGAACCGAACCGAACTCAGTCTTAATCGTGGTGTCCAAACCAGCGTTGTTCACACGCATCTCGACTAAATTAACAGGAGATAAACGGGAGAGACTAACGTAGGGCCTCACCACCACGACCTTCTGCTCAAAAGTTGGTTATTTGATGTTGGTAACGATCGAACCGGATGGATACACATACCAGAGATTCTTCCATCTCGACTAACAGATGGATAAATGCTTTTAAGTTTAGTCAAACCAAACAAACATTAACATTTACACCACTTTATTTATCTATTACAATATCTCATTTTCTCAAAAATACTTTCATCACAACATTTTCTCAAATTACTTTCATTACAAAATTTTCTCATTCTCTCTCTATTTCTCTCTTTAATGGATTCACTCAAACCTCATCCATCTCCTACTAAAAGCAAACTCTCACAAACATTTCACAAAATTACTCACTTGAAAAAAATCAAAACACCTTCAAAACCAACTAAAAACAACCCATTTTGCCTCTCAAAATCCAATGAAAACAAACCCAAAAACGCTATCGAAATCGAAGAAACAAAAAAGGAAACACGACCTGCGATGGAAGCCTTAATAGCGACGATTTTCGCCACCGTTTCTTCGCTAAAAGCTGCCTATGCTGAGCTCCAGCTTGCACAGTTTCCGTTTAACTCGGATTCGGTACAATCGGCTGATGAAGCTTTGGTTAGGGAGTTAAAGACTTTATCAGAGTTAAAAAAAGGTTTTTTGAGGAAAAAAATCGATCTTTCGCCTACCCATGTGACCCTTTTGCTAGCAGAGATTCAAGAGCAGCAGAGTTTGATGAAAATGTATGAGATTACGATGAAAAAGATGCAAAATGAGTTGAGAAGTAAGGAAAATGAGGTATTGGGAATGAGAGAAAAGTTTGAAAAAATCTTTTCGGATAATAAATTGCTTGAGAAAACGATTAATTCTAGCGGGCAGTTTTCGGTTTTGGATTGTGTTAAGGTGTCGGACGAGGGTGGATTTAATCCGAGTGATTTTAGCGTTGTTTTGAATTATACAGTTAAGTCTATTCGGAGTTTTGTGAAATTAATGGTTAAAGAAATGGAGGGTTCTGGTTGGGATATAGAAACTGCAGCTAAATCGATTTGTTCCAGTGTAGTTTTTCCTAAGTCGAATCATATTTGTTTCGCTTTCGAGTCGTTTGTTTGTAGAGAAATGTTCGATGGGTTCGGTGAAATTGATTTCGGGATTGTCAAAGAAAGTGCAACTATAGATTCTGCTTTTATCGGGCGGTTTACGAATCTAAAATCGATAAATCCGGTTCATTTCTTGAAAATGTTCCCTGATTCAGGATTTTCGGAGTTTACCAGAGCGAAGTATTTACGATTAGTTCACCCAAAAATGGAGACTTCGTTTTCGGGTAACTTAAATCAGAGAAAATTGGTGATTTCAGGTGGTGTCCCTGAGACGATGTTTTTCGCGGTGTTTGCTGAAGTGGCAAAGAGGGTGTGGCTATTGCACTGTTTGGCATTTTCATCTGGTGAAGAAGTTGGTGTTTTTCAGGTTGAGAGCGGTTGTAGGCTATCGGAAGTGTATATGGAAAGCGTAACCAATGATGCTTTTGCTGACGTGGCGTTTACGGTTATACCAGGGTTTAGGATTGGAAAAACGGTAGTCCAGAGCCAAGTCTATCTTAATCCAGCGAAAACATCGACGAGACGCTAATACTTATTGGTCTTATCGTGAATCGTAATCGAAACGGTAAGCCAAATGTGTTATGGTTGAAGCTATAGGAATCAAAATAATTTTAAATGAAGTTTCATGGGGTGTCAGTGTAATTATAAAAAACCATGGTTGTGCATCAAATCATTTAGGATCATACAATAAAAAAAAAGTGCTCCCATGGGTAGGATGTAGATTTAATTATTACCTTCCAAACAAAAAAAGTAGATTTAATTATTACTATGATGTTTAGGAGTACTAGTATATGTGAAAAAGGGCATTTGTCAAAAATAGAGGCATGGCTTTTAGATCTACTCATCTACACGTGATATTGGTCAGAGAAAGAAAAATTGTACACTTGTGTACAGTTCAGTTTATGTGAAAATGTGTATGTATCAAAATCATTTATGTCACCTATTTTTGATTATCTTGCTGTGTATGACCAAATCATGGTATGCCTTGTTTAATGCTAGCATGTACATGTACATGTACATGTACTGTAGTAGTACTAATTATTTATGGTGTAATAATTTATGATGGTAAACTTAAATCCTTGCAAATATTAGCATTAGTTTTTGTTCAGGTATTGAAATGTGTGATTTTGGGAATGCAGATTTGGGGTTATTTGACTATTTGTTTAGAATAAGACCAAAATTTTGACTGTTTGGTTTTATGTCCTAACTTTTGTTGAATGTGACATAGGGCCATTTACAGCTAATATTACATACATGTGTTGTCATACAAATGTGTATCTTAGTGACATTTTTTTTCCCTGTAAGTAGAAGCAAAGCAACTTTTTTGGTTTATGAAATCATTTAGGTTTTATTTGATCTCATCTATATCTTGTCCCAACCACTGCAAACTGAATCATAATAATAGTTTTTTTGTAATTTTTCAAAGAACAGAAGTTCTCATTTCATTTTTTTGCTGTGTGAGAGGGAGGCAGCACTGTTTTAAGTTTTAACTTATAAAATAATTGAATCTGATTTATATACGAGGGTTGATAAATCCTTTTGGCATCAACTGGGAAGCAGAGTACCTGACTCTGAGTCAGGGTTACTTTGCTTCCCACAATCATTGGATCTGTTATTAAATTTAAACGGTAGCAGATCCAATGGATGTGGAAAGAAGAGTAACACTGACTCAGAGTCAGGTACTCTGCTTCCCATCAACTGGTTCCCCCGCTATGTGTATATTTCGTTGCTTATTCTCGTGGTACAGTGCTTTGAATTTGTATGTTTGAGATCGTCTCACTCAATTAAGAGAAGTGCTATGGCGACTAAAAGCGCTCGAACGAATGTGTTGGTAATGTTTTTCGGTAAATAATTTTGGCAAAAATATGTATGTCTAATACTCAGTGCACACTTTTTAACTAGCCTTCCTAATCCCTGGTTAATGCAAACCAAAATATGATAACAGGATATACCTTGTTTGGGTGAAAGTCACATGGGTTGTGCAAACAAAAGGCTACCAACCACAAGAATATGAAAAAACAGCATATCACAGAAATTATTTACAGAAATAGCCAAAATTGTGGATGGGTTTTTTACTATAATTTTATAGTTGCTGGTGATTAGAAAATCTTGGAAAGAATAGGCCTTTCATATAAGACAAAGCAAATGTCTGCATATTGTTGAAAAAATTGTTTGTACATGAATAGCCAATTGTTGGTCGATTTTTTTACTATAATTTTATAGTTGCTGGTGATTACAAAAACCTTCAAAAGAATGGGCCTTTCATGTTAGACAAAACTGATGTTCTGCATATTGTTTAAAAAATGTTTGTACAGAATCCTAATAAAACCAAAGGCTTGCAATGATCAAAGCATATAACAGATGAGTTAAGCAACAACTTTAGCAGATAGATTAAGAAAAAGAACCCAAGGGTAACACCATCAGAGGTATTTAAATTAGAATAAATTTAAGTATACAAAAAAATAAAACAAGAGGCTTCAGGAAATTTTCCTTGACTAGAACATCACAAATTTCATACTATCTTCATATCCCAATGTGGTTTTATCTATGTAATGATGACCTCGAAGTGAACTTTTTATATGACCAAACGTTGAAAGAATTTTAACTAGGCAGATATAAGAGCTGATTAAAAACAATTAAGGAAAACAGATCATTAAATTAGCTATATTTATCTTGTGGTGATGTAAACATAAACAACAAAGAATTGCAGATTTGTTTCGAGTTTGTAAGGCGGAGTCTAAATGAAATGTCATTCTTGCATCAGTATATATTTCATTTTGTTCCAAATGAATTCCCAAACTTAATTTCCTGTTTCCACATTGTATTTTGTTGTCGTGGTGTTCATTGGGGTTTCTATCCCGGAAACTGATCTTTTTGACACTTCATTTATATCTTCTAACATAATCAGTGATATGTAATTATAAATTTTCATCTTTGCAGTGGTAGCTTTTCTGATTGTGTTCTTGGTTTCCACATTTTCCGAAGAACATTTGTTCTTGAATTTACTAACTGAGAGGGATTACAAACAGTTACAAGGATTTTGGCTAAAATAATGTGAAAAACAAACAGCTACCAACCAGAAGATGATGAAAAAACACCAGGCCAAGAAGGCTAGAATCATTTACAGTAATAGCCAAAATTGTTCTTGCAAGTTGCAACTTTTAATTTATACTATAGTTTTATACTTGCTGGCTAGTAGAAATCTTTGAAATTATGGGCTTTTTTATGTTAGAAAAATCAAATGTCTGCATATTGTTTATCATTTTAATGATAGAATCGTATTACTTAAAGGCTAGTAAGCAAGCATCTATAGCAAATGGCATATACAACAACTTTTAGCAGCTAGATTTAGAAGAAGAGCCCAAGGTAAGACTGATTTTAGCAATTTGAAGGTATATAAAATGAGAATAAATCCGGTTTATGAAAGCTCGTACCATCTTCTTTCGCCAATGTGGTACCGTCTTTGTAATGAAGACCTCAAAGTGAACATTTCATATGATTTGAAAAGTGAAACAATTTATTCAACCAGGCAGATATAAAAGCTGATTAGGTTGAGAGTAACACTTGGGAAAAATGTGATTAAAAATTTCAGATAGAGAGAGATATAAATACATCTATAGCTTCTGCTTATGGTCTGAAAAACCAAAAAAATAACAATGGAAACAGATTACTAAAGTAGATATATGTATTCTAAACATAAATACCAAATAATTGCAGTTTGTTTTGAGTTTACAAGGCAAAGTCCGAAAATGAAATGTCTGTTGCATGAGTATGAATTTCATTTTGTCTTAATGGAATTCCCAAACTTAATTTCCTGTTTCGACATTCTATTTTGTTTACTTTGCGGTGGGCTTGATCGGACTTCATTCGTGAAACCGATCACATTAACACTTCGTATTTTCCTAACTTACCTCAGATATGCGTAAAAAGTTTTCATTTGTTAAGCAATTGTCATCAAAACACTTCAATAAACCAGCATGTCTTCGTCGAGTACAAAACAAATCTTCGGAAAGTAATTATGCCTATTTGCTTTGGTAATGATTTTACTGTATTGAGCTTTTTTTACTAATGAATGAGCTAATAAATCCTCAAAAATCTAATATGAACTGGTGTCTATCAGATTATCATATCTACTATCTAGGTCGATTTTGATTTTTCCTCAAGTTATGATCCAAAATCCAATATGAATTGGTGTGTCAAATGCCTTAATGTCTCAACAAATTGTGAAACGGCCTTTAGCCCATTATTTGAGGCCCAAAATGTAAATTCCAATTGTATTTTTTATTTTTCCTTTTGCAATTTGCAGTGCACTGTATATCGATTGCATGGAAATCAGACCGAGAATTACAAATATATACATAACCATCAACTTAATTATAAAAATTTATTTATGTATACTTATTTATAATTAGCTATATATAATTATTTATAATTAGATACACATGTCATAAAAAATAACAAAATAAATCAAAAAATCAAAAATTCGAAACAATATTAAAAAAAATCAAAAAAATTGTAATAGCATCAAACAGTATTTAGACATGATTGTATATGATTAAATATGATTAAACATGATTGGATATGATTGGACAGGATTGAATATGATTGGATATGATTAGACAAGATTAAACATACAAGATTGAACAGAATTAGACAGGATCACGCATATTTTTTGTATAAAAAATGTATTTTTTAAAATTTTGGTTTTTACTTTTTAAATATTTTCTGGATTTTTTAATAACATATGAATCTATTTGTAAATAAGTTCACAAAAAATGTAATTTTTTTTAAAGAGTCATCAAGTTTAAAACAAACAGTTTTTTTTTGCAAATAAGTTTCTAAATATATTTTTTCAAAATTCAATTTGTGGAAAAAACAATAAACACCACGTGCAGATTACTTTCATGAGATATCACATAAGTCATTAAAATCGGCTATAATACCGGGAGATTCTCTTTTGAGGACTCAGATTACTCATCTGAGTCCTCATTTTACTTATTTGAGGATCTGGTTTTTTAACCAGATCCACGTCACATCTTATTTTTATTTATTTTTTTAATTTATTCCACTAAATTTTATTACAAAATAAATAACTCTTACATCACTTCATTACATCTCATTACATTTCATTTATTTACAAAATAAATAAATTTACCCACTCTATCACACTATTAATTAATACATTCCTCTGCTTTTTTTTCCACTCAAACTAAATACAAAATTAAAATATTTTATAATCATAATATTATATCAAGTTAACACTTTCAATTAATTTATATTTTGCACTTTTTTATTTATTAATTTTGTTAATTCTGAGTAAATAATTAAATTGTTCCCAAAAACCCTACACGTCATTATTTTCTTCCACCTTTGTCTACCCACATTTAACCACTTTCAAGTTAACCCGGTTAACTTGTAAAAGTGGAATAAAATAATGGCGTGTAGGGTTTTCATTACAAAAAATTTATAAAAATGAAAAAAATCACAAAAAATCATAAAAAATTATAAAAACTTATAAAAAATCACAAAAAATGAAAAAAAATTAAAAAATCAAAAAAATGAAAAAAACGAAAAAATTATATAAAAAATCAAAAAAAAATTAAAAAAAATCACAAAATTCACAAAAAATCACAAAACATTAAAAAAAAAACAAAAATCACAAAAAAAACAATTATAAAAAAATTAAAAAATCATAAACTTTTTAAAAAATTACAAAAAATATATAATTTTTTATAATTTTGGGATTTTTGTGATTTTTTTAATAATTTTTTGTGATTTTTTTCATTTTTTATAAAATTTTTATTATTTTTATAATATTTTTTCATTTTTTATAATTTTATGTGATTTTTTTTCATTTTTTTTAATATTTTGTGATTTTTTTTCATTTTTTTCATCTTTTATAATTTTTATAATTTTTTTTGTTATTTTTGTTATTTTTTTTTCATTTTTTTTTCATTTTTTTCATTTTTTTCATTTTTTATAAATTTTTTATTTTTTTTATTTTTATAATATTTTGTGATTTTTGTGATTTTTGTGATTTTTTTTTTTTATTTTTTTTTGTAATTTTTTTAAAATTTTGTGATTTTTTCATTTGTTTTTTTATTTTTTTGTGATTTTTTTATTTTCTTTATGATTTTTTTATGATTTTTCATTTTTTGTGATTTTTTGTGATTTTTTTCATTTATTTTGATATTTTTTGCATTTTATATAATTTTATGTGTTTTTTTTCCATTTTTTATGAAATATGTGTATGGCGTTTTGGTAAATAAAGTAAATAATTAAAAAGTGGTAGCTATAGTAAATATGAAATTATGGAGGTAGATAGGAGTAATATAATTTCAAAAGTGATACATATTGGGCATTATTTGATTTAATTATTTACTCGGAAGTAACAAAATTAATAAATAAAAAAGTGTAAAATATAAATTACTTGAAAGTGTTAACTTGATATAATATTATGATTATAAAATATTTTAATTTTGTATTTAGTTTGAGTGGAAAAAACAACAGATGAATGTATTAATTAATAGTGTGATAGAGTGGGTAAATTTATTTATTTTGTAAATAAATGAAGTGTAATGATATGTAATGAAGTGATGTTAGAGTTATTTATTTTGTAATGAAATTGAGTGGAATAAATTGAAAAAATAAATAAAAGTAAGATGTGACGTGGACCTGGTTTTTAACCAGGTCCTCATTTGAGCAATATGGGGTCTCGTTTAAGTGAAAGGACTGCTCAAAAGAGACAGCCCCTATAATACCACAAACGGTTCAACAAAATATAGTACGAGAGGACATTTACAATTCCTTCTTTGCCAAAACAATTAAATCTTTATATATGTGTATATTTTCTTTGAGCAGCATATGTGTTAAAAATATATAATTGGGTAATGCCCAAACATACAATTAATTAAAATATATTATCAAAACATGTAACAGCTAAATTTTTTTTCCACAAAACATACAAACATACAATTACACATATTTATTAGAGTCGTATATTTTGAAAATAAAAGTTCTGATTTATAATTTTTGGTAATTATACTGAAAATTTGTATGTTTTTCTAATTTTTCCTATATTAAATTCCACATATTGCACGTGGTCCTAGCTAGTTGAATAGTCAATGCACCCCCACTATATTTCTCCACAAATCTATATTTATTTTCATACACTGTAACACCTTAGTGCAGCCATTATTCATTTTCCTCAAAAAAAATTCATGGTTTGATGTAGCACCTATAAATCAACTTTTTTTTCCCACATACGCTCTTTCATGAGGTACAATTATGTTACATTTGATTTATACTAGTCACACTAAAAGAAAAGGATATATCGTAAACGAAAATAATGACAGATTTAATACGATATGACGACGGATTTCAGTTCTACTCATATATATATATATTGTCATTTAATGACTGATTTATAACATGTTTGGCCTGATTGTGAAATTTTTTTTTTGAGGAGGTGTTTTGCTTGGAAAATGTGAAATATAACATGCAAGTTTAGAACTTTTAATCACATTCATTATTTATTTTTTTTGAACAAACCAACTTTTATTAGAAATTAATAGTCTTACAATACTTTGGAAATCGATAAATTACAACCGGAAATCGGTAATCAACCCAATTACAAAACTGGAGAAATGTGTTTTAAAATAAACTTTATTTTGAAAAAACCTTCTAGGTACTACCCTCACCTCTTATCATGTTTAAATAAACAAAATGAATGCGGATAAGCGAAGTTCATTAATATTTAACTTGTCTATGCAGATGTGTCTTATGACATATCGCAAATCACCAGTCAGGTTGGTTTACACGTTTACCAAACAGAGGAAACGTAAGGGGACTATATATTTCAGCTCAAATCAAAATTAATATCGCTTAAAAATACAAAGCTAATAAAATAATCTATTATCTCTCGTAGACTTAGTAGCACTTGCTACATCAATTAACCTGCCATATGCCTTATTTACATGTATGAAACTGTGCCGAACCATATCTATAATTAGTATAGTATAGGGATGCTAACTTTGACTAAATTATCAATTTGTATCACTTTCTAGTTTCCCTTATGCACGTGGAATTTGACTCTTGTGTGATTACAAATTCTTAGTTTCGAATGCTTAGCATTTTTTTATTATACTTTTTTTATAGAGATAAAAAAAAAAAAGGTTCAATCAAGAGTGACAAAGAAGGACTAAAACCGTCGGTAAAATGTATCGGATTTCTGTCATTATTTGCTTTCGGATTGAATTTTTTATTAAATAAATTGATAGTTTAATACTAACATTGTTAGGTAGCATGTTCTCACTAACCGTTATGACTTATGGGTAATGCTTAACTATATATTCTGATGTCATTTTGCAGGCCAGTTAGCTATTAGTACAAGTATTATTATCGAAATGTATTAGTAGGTTACAAGATAATTAGGGTTAATTTAAATCTGTCGGCATATTGAGAATAATTAAGCTTAGATTAAGCACACTTACATAATATGTGAATGATGAGACAAACTTTATGAGTTAGATTAGGTGAAAGAAACTTAACCAAACAACAAGATTAACTGAATAAAGGTTAGAAAAACAATCAAGCAAGGATAATCAAGATTCTTCAATAGAATAATGCAAAAAACTAACCAGGACTGTAATAATATTGTCACAATTTGAATATTTTAGTATATCTTATGCTTCTAATAGTAGCAGTGATGATTACAAAGCCTGAAAGCCATGTACCAACCTTTTTAAGATCTCATTTGTTATATGCATGTGTATTTGGCATCGTTACATTTTGGAAAAAAGTTTTTGCTTAGTTAAAATAGGAAAACTTTTATAACTTCAGTACGTACGTAACACGCAATAAGGGACAAAATTCCTAAAAATGAGTATTTGCATAGTAGTCGGTGGTGGAAAAATTTACATGTCACATGCATAAATAGTATGCATTAACATGGGCGGAAACAGCCAGTGTCACCGGCACTCAATTTAAAAAAAAAAATTATATAAAAAAATTCGGATATTTAAGGTTTATAGATCGATAGCCTCTAAATGAATAAATTGTAAGTTAATTTAAATAGTAAATATAAAATTTTTATGTCACAAAGTCACAAGTTCGAATCTTCTAGCTATTTTTTAATTTTTATTTAATTAATATTAGATTATTTTTTGATTTATCCATTAATTAATTTCATATTTAAGGTAATATTATAAGGTTTTATAAATAAATATTTTTGTTTAGCGCGTTTCATAGTCATATTGCAACAAAGTTTAAAATAATAAATTCGTATTTATAGTAAATTTTCTGTATCGTATGAGATTTTTAGATCAATGAACAAATTAGATAAGTTTTAATCTCTATGTTTTTTTGGTTTTTTATACCGTTTATTGTTATTGTACTTACAAAAAAAAATTCAACGTTTTAAATTTTTAGATCAATGGACAAGTCAAACTAAGTTTCAAACTTCAGATTTTTTTTAGTTTTTTTATACCGTTTTTATTATTATACTAACAAAAATAAATTAACTATCCAAAAATTCAATTCTGGTTCAGCCACTATAAAAAAAATTTCAATGTTGTGCAGTATCTAAGATATTATACCTTTTGTAAAAGAAAAGAGTCGGCAATTTTCCTGTATTAGCAATTGGAATAAGGAAAAGTTATCAAAGTCCAAACACGTAGTTCCTGCTTTTGCTTTTACCTTTTTAATATGTTTTGTTAGTTGGTGAATATTGACACAAAATTAACAGTGAAAAAAGAGTTTTTAAGTCCACAAAGCTTTAATCCTTTGATAATACATGGTCCATAAATAAAAGTCTCATTACATTGTAGTTGAAGAATTAGATTACACTTTACAATTATAATAAAATTAGGTGACTGCTAATCATGTCACGGTGATGCAGTTACATTTCCCCACGTTTCAGAGCTCATTAGCTACTTACTTAATTAGTTAATTGTCATTTACGAAATTACGTGTAATTTTGATCTGATTATAACATGTCGAAATGAAAACTTTCAAAATTAAATCATATAATTTAATATTTGAATTATATGATTAATTTTTGAAAATTTTCATTCCGATAATTTTGATACAAGTTATTGGCCGTAAAAAATGCACGTAGTTTCGTAATGCACAATTAATTAGGAACGGAGTGACTATTAATATTGTATAATTTATGTTCCACCACAGTAATTAGTTCAATTAAAAATTGCTTATAAAAAAAACACGATAGAAAATAATTCTAATCGTACTGGGACAAGGAACCACTATAGTATTTCTTTCCAGACTAAGAAAACGATCAAATCAGGAATCAATTATAATAACTGAGTTTTAATTCGCAATTAGTTATCGAAAATTATAATAAAGTACTCGAATCAATAGTAAGGCAGATCGTTAGCAGGACGGTGATATGATAAAGATAAAAAGGAGCTGCTCGGAGAAATATACTTAAAAACTTTGTTACGATTTATTGCAATTACGATTTAAATGTGATATTCTGGTATTTTTGCATTTCTTACATTTCCTTGTCACATGGTTGTGCAAATCGTATGAAAACATCAAATAAACAAAATTTCATAAAAGAAATGTCAATTTGGACTTTAGAATTAAAAGTAAATACACCACATCTGTACCTTAATATATAATTAGCTTGATAATATCTCTCCAGATCTAAACATAAAAATTTACCAAATAAAAGAATAAAAAAAACCTATCTCCTCATATACCAAAATTCCATAATTGTACAAAGAGATTAAAAAAGCCCCCCTAAAAATTAAAATTTTAATTACACTTATAGTAAGAAGAACTAATGTCCCATGCCAGGGCTAGGTACAGACCGTAACATCCGGTCAATATCCGCCAGGTGACGCGAGATGAGCTTCTCGTCGACAATTTCAGCGTTTCCTCTCTTGCTCGGTGCAGAAGATCTCGGAATATTTCTCTTGGGGAGTGCATTTAGGTACAATCTAGCAGCCTCTAGAGTCGGCTTCTTCACCACCTTAGCCAGCGGCGTAACTAACAATTTTCTTCCATACGAAGACGATACAATCGATGAGAAAACAACGAATAGAACGAGTAACGCAAAAGTTGATCGAGCCATTATTTGTGAAGGTTTTCTTGAGAGGGCAAAGAGAAGAAGTGAGGTGTTTTTTTTTCTTCTTTTTCTCTTAGCTTTGTTAGCCTTTATGTTTTTGTTTTATGATTACATATATGTGTCAATGTGTGTATATATATAAGGAAAAAGTGTGACGAGCTTGGGGTCCAAGTTAGTTGGGGTGGGCTAAACGAGTATATATAAGTCAACACGATTCATTTTTTATTCTTTGAATTGAATATTTGTCTCTAGGGCTGCCATTTTTGCTTGGCAATTTCTTAATGGAAACAAAATCTTCACCGTCAATTTTGACAAATTCTACGGCTTTAGCTAATCCTTGCTTTAATTGGGTTTTTACTAACTACTTTTTACTTTTCATTTTTCACTCTATTTGTCCACTTAACCCTAGAAGGCTACCACATTACTATCTTGTTAATTTAAATGAAAATTGCTTTCTAATTATCATTTAAATTTCCAACCAAAACTCATACATCCGGTGTTAAACACACTTATATCAATCAATATTACTTCATCTTTATAAAATTCAATATTTTAATCATATATATCATACTATTAATATAAGCAAACCCAATAATAGTCGAGGCTGCCTAATTTTGCCCAAAATTTCCAAAAATACCCTTACTCTATTTTAATAATTACCAATATACATAATCTAATTAATTAACTATTTGTCCTCACTATATTTTTCTAATTACGGATGTACCATAAATTAATTAACAATTCTTTTTAAGCTCCATAACTATAATAAATGATAACAAATTTGAATACTATGTTAAAAATAAAATATATTACGAGATTTATGATTGGAGATTGGTACAACTATAGTACCCCAACTTTAGCAAAATTTCTTGTTAATCTTTTTGGGTTATACGAGTACTAATTAATTTAAGATGCACATGCATGTTTCACCCAAGCTAAATCAACCTATACATTAAGAATCTTACATGTTTGTTTTTATTTTAATATTTTCTCGTCAGTTAAAATCATACGTTATTTCTCAAACACATACTGAACAAGGGTATCTCTATAAAAGTAATCACTTAAAATATTACTTAAGTAGAAAAATGGATTGGTACTTCTTCTTTTTTCAACGAATTTTTTCGAGTAAGTAGTATAGTTTTGCAAAATACTTTGTGCTACATTCGCACCATGATTTTGTATCAAACTAAAACAAGACTAGTAATTTTATTAGGGAGTCCTAGTCTCCTCTACTTTTTCTTGAGACCGATACTTTAGATATTGTTCAAACTAGAGTTCTAATGCGATTCTTAAATTACAAAAACTGCATTTTAGATATGTTCTTTACTTACCGACCTTAATTTTTTTAATTTTTAGGCTTCGTTTGGTTACGGTATTAATAGTAATGGGACTAGCAATACATTCGGACTATATCGGGATACAAATGAAGGTGCTATTAATAGTACATACATGAAATATCAATGAAGTGTTCGTTTGTTTTTTATTGGGGTTGAGCTATTTTACAAATTTACATTTATATCTATAATAAATAAATTTGCAAATTACATATACATATGATTTTAATATATATATATCGCACCCCTTTACTCCGAATACCTCAATTTCCCTATAACGCATCCCGCTATTACTCCAAATACCCAAATTTCTCATCATTTCTAATCACATGTTACTAAAAGTACCGTTTCCACTTTTCGTATCAAACGCGGTATTTATGGGCCGACAGTATTTCTAATACATACTACCATAATCCCACCTTAATTTCATCGTACGAAACGAGGCCTTAATCAGATGCAACTGGATCGTAGGTTACTCACTTACTTGTCTTAGTTACATATAAAAACAACCGGGAACCAGCCTTTAATTCGATGCAATTAATACAACGTACATAGCACACAGGTACGTACATGATAATAAGGGTTTGTAATGTGAAAGAGGGATTCTTAGAAATTGGAAAAAATTGCAAAATTTGGTGTTATTTGGCTGTTTGCAAATTGGCCTTTTAAATATCTGTCAGTGTGCCTAAATTTTCATCTGTTACTTTCAGGACACGTGCATTTGAAAGAGGTGCAATATTTACTTTTTCTATATGTTCCTTTGACTATCAAATCCTTGCCACATTTTTCTTCGTAAATGCTCATCATCATGTTCTTCGATTGGTGGGGTTTTGCTTGGCAATTAATTTTGTAGTATGGATATGTAATGGACACATAAAATAGTGATTTGGAGACCAATAATGTTGTAAAAGACAATTCAAAATTTATCACTACATGGTAGCTTTATGAATCAATTTTTATTCCTTTCTTTTTTATTGAAGGGTCAAAAATCAAAATAATATAAATTGGTACTCAAATATAGTAATGTACCAACACTGTAAAATATGCTGAAAATATTGGAGTTAACTAAGGAATTAATCTGATGAATTCGTGTTATGAACCGTATATTGTATCCCACGCCGAATTTCATATTAATGTATGTTAAGACAAACTGAATATTTATACTTATATTTCTTATCACGGTCGGTTATAATTCTAAAACATCATCACTGATTTCATCTTTTTGTGACATAGGCTTATCATCTTTGTCCAATAACATGTCAATAAAAAAATACATGCATAAATTGTCACTATTATTTGAGATTAACTACAAAGCCGGCAAAAAACATTTAACTTATTCCATCGGCCTTTCAGAATGGAAATGCCATAGTTTCATAATAATAATGCCAGTTTCATGAAAATAATAATAATATGATATAATAGAACGGGCAGGAAGTTTAAAACAATTCACTTGACCTACACTGTATTTGAATTATTTGACTTGGAAATAGCGTGGTTTGGAAATGAAAAGACTATATTAAAGTTGGTCTAATACATTCTATTATAATAAAGTACGTACTTAACCACCTAATTAATTGAAAATACTTCTTAGAGCATGTGTATCAGCATAACTAACTTTAACTTTTCATCAAAATTTACCTACTTGCTCACTAAATTAGCCCATTAGCCCCCCATCAGGCTCGTATCATGCTAGTCATAAGTAGAAATAGTTAACTTGGCTAGCCATTTAAAGCTAGCAATCTTCGCTAGCCAAATAAGAAATAATGGTTTTTTTTATTCATCCAACTTTAATTACAAGGTGCTTTTATATGGGTGAAAGAAAAAAAAGAGTTAAAAGTACTATTATATTTAAATAGAGAGAGTAATAGATAGCCCGGTTATTTTTGTAAATGTAAAATGAGTAGCTATTAATAAAGTACGATTTTAGTAATAAATTTAGAGAACGTGGTAATTAACCTGATATGAATGCTCTTATAATTAAACGCCTATCTGAACGAACATGCTCATCATTACAATTCCCTAATTAATTAGTATTTGACTTGGGCCATTATATGATTAATTTTGACTTAATAAGGATTTACATATTTTAATGAATCATCATGAAGGGACTAATCTCTCTTTTTGGTTAGGAGCATACTAGCATTTTTCATAACTCCAACTCATTAATAAAATTATTAAGTTCCAGCTAGTCAACTAAACAAGTATTATCGAGCACCTTGATCGGTCTAAAGGAACGTGTCAACAAATTTTCGACATACACAAACTAAATATATATATATGTAATTAATATTATGGTAAATGTGATCGAAGTTAGTTATGTCTGAAGTTATACAATTATTGTCCATATTAAGTGTGGTCACGTTACTCACGTATAGCACGTTGAGATAGCCTCTTATTTGGATTTTGATTGCATTGGTTGGTTGTTTTATACAGAAAGTCAATAGTTTTACGCTTAAAAAAGTAGTATTACCAAACTTTACTATCAACTTTTGAAGACATTTCCACATGGGTAATACACTTTTTTTTCTAATTCGTGCATGTTCCCGAGTCATCAATTTGGGTGTTTAAAATATCCATTTTACGGAAACACAATTTGTTAATGTACATCAAAATCAAAAAAATTGTTCATGAAACTATAAACTTCTAAATTGCATATTCATTATCAGTTCTTTGTTTTAGACCTGAATTTATGTTTTTCTGAATAAAAATATGCATGCATGTCGCGTACAAAACCATTTTGTATTATAAGTTAATTTACCTATTTACTTTCTTTCCGGTTTCCACCTTACACAGTAAGATAATATATAATTACATTACATACTCATACGACATGAAAATAATATCCGTTAAGCGATATTCGATAGTAACCCGACCCATATATTTTTTATAGGAATTCATCACATTAAACATGAGGAGCACAATTGGTATAAGGACACGATATATGTTCATTTCCTTTATAAAATAGGAAAAGTAATTACCAATTGTACTAACTCCAATTAACGAAACCCATTACATAAAAAAACTCATGATCTGACAGATGAAAGCGTCACTTGTAAGCAGAAAAAGTACATAGACTTTTCAGAGTTCATCTCACTAAAAAGTATGCACAAGAAGTCAAAGCCATAAACCGAAGAGCTACACCGAACATTAGATAATTGAGATTTATAATAGAAGTACATTGTAATTCACTCAATTAATCAATAAGAATATTTACTCGTCTAAATTATTGTTTTAACCATTTACATAATTATTATTGAAAGGTATGAATTGACCGAACAAATTCTATGAATTATCACATAGACTACATGCACGTCTATTTCCAACTTGAAAAAAACTATTCCTTAATACAAAATTTAGGACTTTATCAAAGAAATGCGAAGCGTTAAATACTATTTTATGATTAGGTATGAAAGTTCGGTAATGCTACGTTTTTATTCCTTCTAATTGTGTTTATCATTTAAAACTCAACAATTCTGAATGATGATACCTACATATCAATACTTATTATATAGTATTAAACAAAAAAATTGTCACTCGTTTTCTTTATTAAGTTTAAAAATATATGTCTTAACTTTCCCTTCCAAGTTCCATACTTGTTACCGTTGTTAATACTTAATACGTAGGAAAAGAAAAGTACTTAGTCGATACGTTCATACTTTTTTCTGCTGTTTATAAATTGAACAACATACACATTAACCATGAAATGTAGGTCTTTTATGATAAAAACTATACTCCATCCGTCCGTCAACATGTACACTACGAAACTACGTGCAATTTTGACCGATTTATAACTTGTATTATAATTGTCGAAATGATTTTTTTAAAATCTAATTATAAAATTTAACATTTGAACTATATATAAGATCAATTTTTAAAATTTTCATTCCGACAATTTTGATACAAATTCTTGATCAGTCAAAATATGAATGGAGCGGTATTTATAAACATGAGACTCCAATTATTGACCGACCAATTTTGATCTCTTCCATACCTATTAGTAGTATGTTTATGGAATGGGCATATACATTATTTATTCATACTTATTGGGACAAGAAGATCAGTGACGGAACCAGACATATTAAATGGGAGTGGCCGGTTTAGTATTTTTTTTTCCATACCATATACGAGTTTTGTCCGTAGTATGTGGGGGCTCAGTTTGAGGATTTACATAGAATTTTTCATTTTTTCAGCAATTTTTCTTAAAATGAGAGGGATCGTGACCTCCGACTGCCTCGACCTCTAGTTTCTTTCCGAAAGAAGATGGAGCAAACATGGCCTAATGAGAAAAATATTACCTTTGCTTGCTCAAGTGTCAACATTGAGGGTCCAAAAGGACAAACAATTGCTAGCTAAATTGTGAACACATTACCTTTTAACCATTCATCATGTCCACAATTTAGGTGTTTGCTTTGAGACATGTAGAACCCTCTTTCAATACCGAAATCGTTCGTTGTTGGAATCTATTTTTTAAATCACTTATAGCAATTATATCATTTTACTGTTTATAACGAGTTAGCAACCACTGATATCAATATCTATTATCATGTGGACCATCTAAACTCGATCAACTTATTTGGGGTTAGTAACGGTTAATCATGCACCTTTTTTTTAGATGATTACACGTTTATATAGAATCCGACATAATAAAAAACCACACTTCATCTTATATCAACTGAAAAGTAGATAAATTGCCGTTCGTCCTAGTAGCATGCCAGCATTTGTCAAACAACTGGCAGCTTTATTTGCATCTCTCGGACTCCATACAAAAACTCCAGCACATACCTTCCGCAAGCTCTCCAATATCTTCTAGGAGTATAATAGCTTCAATCTACCAAGGATTCTCTAGATTCGACGAATTGAAGCACTTAATCACCGTAAGATTGTTTGCTTGGAAAATAGCTCGATTCCAATTTGACTCTTTAGCTTGGATACATGATGTACGAAGAGCTAACTATGTTCATAAAGCTATGCGATTAGGAAGTCGATAGTCCACCCAATTAGAAATAACTCAATAACGACAACACTTCTCATTCTTTAGTTGGGTTGTATATATTGCAATTCAAACTGGTCCCTAAACTTGAACGAAGCATCAATCAAGCAGCGAAACAGTTCTTTAAACAACTTTTTATCCATTTTTTGACCAGACCTCTACTATGAATTAGTCGCACTGCGATAAGATGTCATTAGTTAGATTTAGATATTGCAATTCTAATATTCTTTTAACTTGTATCTCTACAAAAGATATTCCAGGTCTACTTATTTCTCCGCTTTTAAGCTATCATTCTTTTTTTCCCCTTTGGTGTTGCTTTTTTGAATTGCAGTTCTTTTAAATGTTAATCATACATGAATTTAGGTATGATGGGAAGACGATAACTCGTTATTCAGTGTTGTTACACGTTTAGCGATCCTCAATTCTCCATCCTGACTAGACCCGACCCCATATTCAAAACATTTCGTATATTCGTTTTGCAAAAGCATTGTGAAGAGACAAACAAATATCTATATCCTCAAGTTATAAAATATTTCAAAATTTCCAATGGTTGCTATTTTTAGGAGAAAAAAAACGGAGAGGGTTTGTTTTTATCCTGTCATTAGTAAGTGACGAACAAAGTCAACAAGATAGCAAATTTGAAAAATATAGTTTGCACTTTGCACCAAGAAAGAGCACAAGTGATCGTGGTTTAGTCACTTGTACCCTTTCTGTAATTTATTTTTTATACAACTGCCTGAGTTTTATAGCTAAAAGCCTAAAAGCATCAAAAGACGCTAGCAAAAATGATTATCACACTCGATCATACTGCAACTTCACTGAAGCATTGAAACTTAAATGTGAAAAACGTTTCTCCACAGAACTGAATGTTTGAAGACCACACTCTATTGAGGCCGCAACTGAACCTCAACAATAATACGGAGTATTAAATTAAAGAGAAACACAAGTAAACCATAAAACATGACATAATTTTAAGTAACTTGTTTAGGACGGTGTCCCTTCTCATACACCATTTTCCACACAATTTCTAAAAGCAGAAGAATAAAATTGTTAAATCTCAACGACTACAAAACAAAGCTCCAAAACTTGAAATCCGAAAAATTTAACAAGATCAGGTTGAGAATAAATAGACCTTATTCTGTGTTGAGATCAGGTTGAGAATTTATTCTGCGTTGCAAAATAGGCTTTGTTATGCCTTCCACCATGCAAACTAGAAATCCTTTTTCTTGGATAAAGGAATATATTACTAGATCAATTTCCGCATCGCTCAACTACTTAGCCCATGTTGAAATCCTGAAATTTCAAAAAATGATTAATTCCATGAAAATATGAGAAACAAAGACGATAGCAAACATAAAGTAAGAAAGAAGGGTAATTCATAAATAACAGCCTTTTTGTTTTCCAGTTTTGAGTCTAAGAACCTAACTTCACCAGGAATCTTATATGTCACTACGTTCATAGTCTTATACCACTAAAAAGTCAGATCGATGCATCCAAATGAAATAATATCAGTAGATGCTTGTGAATTTCTTTTAAAATATTTCAGTGAAACTCAAATGCTGCAATACTACCATAGTTATCATCTACACTGACATTCCATCTAGAGATTAAACCAGGATCATAATATATGGAAAGTGAAATTCCTATCCGCTGTTCTAGATGCAGTTTTGCATTAAGGTTCCAAGTGAGGTTGGAACTGCAGTTAGAACCAAGTGTATAAGGTTCCAAGTGAGGTTGGAACTGCAGTTGGAACCAGGTGTATTAATGGACAGAACTGTTTTAAAATTAAATGTACTTGAAAATAATTCACACGCACATTTAACAACGGAGTTCACCTAACTAGGCTACGTCTCCGGGGCACTTACCCAGATTATGATATTATAAAAAGCTTACAATATATGACTCAAGTCTTAATGAAAAACTTAGACTCCCTCTAGGTTTTTCTGCCTATCACTATATTGCTCCTACTCTATAACTATCAAATATAAATCAATGGCATCCCACCATTGTTTTCTTTTTGAAGCTCACGTGTATTCTCTCTAGAAAATAAGTTCTTTATAATTTAGAACACACACCTTTTACAAGCTTAAGTTACTAAGTATATAAACAAGTAAAAACAATCTTCTATCTTCAATATCTTTTGATTGCTTTTGACTTGGTTGATTAGCTTCAATCTCTCCAAGTATCACGAGATTCTTCAGCATGGATTGACTCTAATCATCTTTGATTAATACCTGTTTAGTAACACACTTGAAAGTAGGAGTTAATCTTTTCCTTTGAAAGGAAACATATAAAGATATGATCTCTTAAAGATAATATCTTTTCATATACATATGAAACATTTAACTCCACATATCAATCAATCTTTAAACATATCTTTACTGAATATTATAAGGATCAAAAGATTGAAACAAGTGATAAGGACAAGCATAAGAATAGAGATTTATATATAAAAAGGAAACATAACCTTATAGACTAATCTCTTTATTTCTTTTAGAAAACATCTTTCCTTAACACTTTGATATTCTCAATATACGCATATTAACCATGTTAAGATCATATGAGAATATATCCTGCATACTTTAAAACACATAATTATTATTAAAGAATAGTTATGCAGATTTATAGAACAAGACAGAATTCTGCTTAACAGCAGGTTGGAACTAGTGGTTGCAACTGAGGTTGCAACTTACTTGAAACCTGTCAACACAGGTTGTAACTGAGGTTGCAACTGGTACTTGAAACCTAATACTACTAACTTAGTAGGTTGTAACTGAGGTTACAACATAGCTTGAAACCTGTCAATACTGTCTTAGTTCTTAACAACAGTTAGGATTTATTTAGTAAAAACCAATAGACAATAAACAATATTTAGACCAGAAATCTGGTCCTAACAGAAAGAGCAAATACTTTTCAGAACAATGTAGATGCAAAATAGCATCTTATAATTTTGTTAATTTATCATCAGTTAACCCTCCAATAAGAATGTTACGATCAAATTTTGTCACTTCAGATTAAATGATTTACCTACATATATATGCAAATAAAAGATAACCGAAGATCGATTATCGATCTCAGTCTAATGCAGACATCACTACATATGCAAATACGGGCTATTACTAGTTATACGTAATTAGTAATAGCCCGTATTGCTCTCTTGAAAGAGAAATATATATGGCACTAATGTATCAGGAAATGATATAGGAATAATAAAATATGCAAGGATATTGCTTTCTTGAAAGAGAAATAGATATGGCACTAATGTATCAGTAAATGATATAGGAATAATAAAATATGCAAGGATATGAACCTCTAAGTAGAGCGAGTAAGTCTGTTGGATTTCGGTTGCTAAGATGCGACTCTCATTCCCTTGAACGATATCCGTATCAGACATATTATCGTTGTCAAATTCTGGCTCCGCTCCCCCGACTTCTTTCCCACTGCCTAACAGAACAAGACTCTCCACATACTTATCCCTAAAGAACGAGTCAGCAATATCAATAATTCCAGTTTTCGTAGCGACCTTGTTTTAAAAATTGTAGAAAGAAAGCTCAGGTTCTCCGACAAACACCGATCCTTCTCCGGCAAACACTATTCCGCTTCTGTTCACGTCCAACACCCTATACAAGACAACTTCCGACTTAACTTTGAACATTAAAGACCACGACTCCACATTTTCGTACTCTCTCATAACCCAAATCGCACAACTACCACTCATGCCATGACCCCATAAATCGTTATATACAACAGACAAACACCCTTTCACTGTCGTTGCAACCATTTTGATCGTTGGCACGTTAACTAAACTCTCGGGAACCTTCAACTCCACGAATTTCCCACTGCTTAATTCGAACCTCAACACAGAATTGCGATGAACATTGTACTTAATCATTTTAAACACAAGCTAATGAATATTGTTGAACCATGGGTTCAATAATTGATTTTGATTATACGTTTGATTATGTATTAATGATTTTACGATTTCTCTATTCGATGATATAATGCTTTGTCTTTTCCAAAAATAGAAAATGTATATTTCAGGACTTTAAAATGACAGAGCATACGATAACGAAGCCAAAGGTTTAAGCGGAACATTAATCGGAGTCAAAACGAAGAAGTTACGAGCATTCGAATTATAGCGGGAAAACTGAAAATTGCCAGAAAACGACAGATCGTTTTGGACAAAACGACCGATCGTTTTGGTCCAAAATTGACCAGTGAGGTCGTTGTAAAAACGACCGATCGTTTTTCTGCAGACTTCAAAAACAACTTTTTAGCTTTTTTCTATAAGTGGCTTTAACCATTGGGTAAACCTCTCAAACTCTACCCAACGGTTATAATTGATAAAAACAGACCTTTTTGGTCTACAAAACACCCCAATCACTCTATCCATCATCAACCATTACCATCCCTCAACCTCTCTCCATCAAAAAACCCAAAATCACCATTTTGGAGAAATAGTTCAAAAAGGAGGGAAATTGGGGAGAAAACGATTCAAGCTCAAACCAAGATCAAACATCATCAAATATCACAAATTAGCTTATTTAGAAGCAATCAAATTGTGAGTGTTGTTTTATTTTCGATAATTTTGTAAAGAGCAAATTATAAGCTCATTTGTGAGCGAGTGATCGGGTAGAGGCTTTGTAAGCGAGTGTTGCTTAAAAGCTCTAGGTCTTTTCATTCGGGATACTCATAGAGTGAGGGGGAGCTTAATCGGTCGATTATCTCATTAGGTTGTAATCTTGGGAAGAAGATTTTAGTGAAATACTCGGTAGCGTGAATATCGAGGAGAGGACGTAGGCGGGTTTGCCGAACCTCTATATATCGTGGTGTCAATCTCTTCCCTTACTATTTACTTTCCGCAACTTATATTTTTGTGATTGTGCGCATGTTTCAATTGATTCATACATTATCATCGCATATTTATTATCGCAAATATATATTGAGCTAGTTGGGTTGTTAGTTGCACTTAGAATTTTAATTAGACGAAAAACGCCTAAAACCTTATTCACCCCTCCTTTAAGGTTTAGCCGCACGGGCCAACAAATACCACCCTCAACAAACGCTTGAGACCAGTAATGGATGCGAACGTAACACCCCAAGTCGCTATCTAAACGTTTCCAGATTCTGTTTTTAAGGGAAAAAACATGGAGCACAGGGGGAAGCCTATAACCACTTTCATGGTTGTTTGGGACGTACGTCAGCCCAACAATCTTGTAGTCATCGTTTTGACAGTCGAACCCAAACCCTAGCGCCAACCACTGCTTTAAAAATCGCGCTATATTGCGCAACATTTCGCGATATAGAACTTTTCGAAAAAAAATTACCTACGCTAAAACGCTATTTGGGTGAAAAAGCGCTAAATATAGCGAGTTAGGAAAAAAACAGTGAATTTAAATAATTAATATTAGTTGTGTAATTTTCAAAAAAATAGTGTGTAGTCCAGATGGTTGTGACAGTGCATTCTGTCCATGAGACCCAAGTTCGAAACTCACCAGCAGATGCGGTGGTGGTGTATGTATATGTATACATATTTATGTATGTATGTATATATGCATATTTATATATGTATGGGGAAGAGAGGCTGCAGTGGTGTCGTGGTGATGGTGGTTGTAACATCCCGTATTTTTATAAATGGTTTTATTTATGATTTAATTTATCAAAAAACGTTTTATACAAATTTTATCAAAAACCGGTCACTCGACTAATTTTTAGCCAAAAACCGAAACTCTTCCGGAAAACTTTATTTTAAAAACCTGTTACTAATTTTACTAATAAAAAGGACCCAATAGATTTGTTTCTAAAGATTTGTATTTTTGAGTAGTAAAACAATATTTTTTGGATTAAGAGTTAACTTTTAGAAGTTTGGGGACCAAATAGTTCGTTATCACAAACTTTCTCAAAACAACTTTTATAAACCTAAAACAAGTAAGAAGAGAGAAAAGAGAGAAAAAGAAAGAAGAAGAAGAAGAGGAGGAAACCACCGTTAGCGGGTTCATACCGGAAGCATCTCCTCTACGCTCTAAGGTAACGAGGGTTATCCATTGCGACTAGACGAGAGTGTATGTTAGGATTAGGTTTTGCGTTAATTATAAATTGGGGGTTTTGCCTTTTTTCTCAATTATGATCTATTAAGTTGTTAATTGGGATTTATTTGTGGTGCTTTTAATTCACTTATTTGAAATTGGAGAAGTTGAGGATTTAGTCATATTAATTTCGGATTAATGAGAATATTGATGGGTTGCGTGTTTTATGCGTTGATTATGTGTTATTATGATTGTTGATAGAATTGGGTAAATTATTGTTCAAATAGAGATGAGTTTTAGATTGTGCATACAAGGTGTTTGTTAAAATGCCTGAATGAGATTTTACGTTATTGGAGTTGTTTGGCTAGTTGTGAATTTAGTACCTATGGTTATGTGTTATGTTGAATGACGTTAAAGTGACGTTTGAGAATGTTGGTATTTTGAGTAGTGATAATTGAATGGTTTTATATTATTGGCCGAGGCCTTGTGATTTAGCTGTAGTGGCAATGGTTTCTGTCTCTCCCTAATTCCGGGGACAGAAGACGGCCGAGGGGATAGGGAATGACTCGTCTTACGGACTGGGGCGAGTGGCGTGAGAGGTCCCAGTGTGCACTATATTTATTTTATTGTTAGCAATGGTCTATGTCTCTCACTAATTCTGGGGGCATAAGAAGACCGACTGGGGTAGGTGGCGTGAGAGGTCAATGTTTGTTTGTTATAGATGTATGTTGGAGTTGCTTAATTTATTTAGTTGCACGAAGTTAATATATTTCTTTTTATACGTCGTTATTATATTTCTTTTCATAAGTTGTTGTTGTTTGTGAGCTCTTGCATTTATGGGATGGAGTGACGGTATTTGTGGTGCCGTCCTGTCTATGTATGTGCGTGGGACTCACCGTTACAATTTTGTCTTTCAGGTACAACATAGGTTGGCATGTTCGGATAGAAGCATTAGCGAGGTAGCGCATGGGTTCGGGGTTTCTTGAATTCTTTTATTTCCTTAGACTAATTTCGAGGTTGTAGCCTACGGGCAAATTACATTTGTTTATTTCTTTTTATATAAGTTCATTAAAACCATTTTGTGTTGTAGCCGCATTTGGCAAATAGTTTTATTTATCCGTTAATTGTTCCTTTAGCTCGCAAGTGTTTTCTTTTAAAATTTTTAAGTTTGTACCAACAGGTTCTCTTTTCTTTTATTTAAAAAGGTCATGCCTCGATATCTGTGTTTACGGATTTTGGGACGTAACAGTGGTGGCGGAGGGGGGCAACGGCGGAGGGGTGGACAATGGTGGCGGATGGGGATCTGGTGGTGTTGGTGTGTGTATATATATACTCGTACTCTTATTTGAAAAACATAAAATAGGATAATGAGCTCAAATTTGAAAAACAAAAGCATTCTATTATCACTGAACATGAACCAACTCGAGCCTTAAATTAGGATGTCTTGAGATCTTAGAGTGGGAAGGGTATATCAAAGCTTCTTTTTCTGATATCGAATGAGTCATCGTCGTCGCCAGCTTTTACACACGTATTGTTGTGCATATTTAGGCAAAAAAAAAATACATATCAAAGCTTCTTTTTCTGTTACTGAATGAGTCATCGTTGTCGCCAGCTTTTACACACGCATTTAAATCGCAACAGGGATTTCACCGGAAGTCTTCTTAGAATCGATGGTACCCTTAAAACCGAAGGATTTGTGTTTTGCGCCAGCATATATATCACTATGATGTAAACCTTCAAGCCAAAATGCTGAAAGCGGTATAATTACCATTGCATTTTCATGAGATATCATTTGCCTTGTCTTTTTACGAACCATTTAAATTTGTACATCGTTAATCTTTTGTTTAACTAATATTTGATTAATATTTTGTTTTCAATTGAATGTAGGAATGGCCCGGGGTTCTCTCACAAATTGGTTGAAAGTTTTTCCAAATAAGGTGGTAAAAGAGTTGTCTTTACAACTAGACGTAAGACACACGGCATGGAGACTAACTGAAATTGCTCGACACATTCTTAGGTATCATTTCCCTATCATTAGTTATTGTTTGATATTAAAAGCTAATTTATTTGGTTTCTAGCAATATTTTAAAAATCGAGCTTAGGTATAAATGAGGTGGATTCTAAACGGTAAGCAGAGCTTAGCTTAAGAGCCTAAGTGAATAAGCGTGATAAGTCGGATTAGAAAATTAATACGCGAATTATGCAGAGTTAAGCGGGATTAGGCCTACCCGAGCTTTTATAAGGTTAGTTCCATTAGTTCCTATACTGTATTAAAAAAATAGTAGTATTTGAATTTCATTTTGAAATTGAAAGATACTTAAAATGATACAAAAATCCATAAAGAATGAACTAATTACGAATATCATCTTTGTCCATTTTATTATTTACATAATATTAATTTTCAAAAGGTGTGAGAGGATATTTATATGTGGCGATGATATGGCTAAGAATTAATTTATGGTGTTTTATTAAAGTTTTAGATTATTCTACAGTATACACATTGCGTGGGTGGCTTTCGCTAGTGTATATGTATCTAATGAAATCATCCGTCAAACAAAACAGGCTAAACAACTATATAAGCCTATAACTAATTGTATGACCTTTTATTTTTGCTGTATTGTTGTGTGACATATTAACTCACATATATATGTATATAGATATAGAGAGAATAGAGAGAGACAACAGACGAACTGTTTTCATTAATAGAGTGTACAGAGATAAATCAAAATACCCCATAACCATTTTTATATAATAGATGGTATAGTACATATGGTAAAAAAGACCAAGATAGGTTAAGTAAATGCTCATAGCAAGATCCAAGATAACCAATAATATACTAAAACAAATACAATATATTTAGCTAGTATAAAATGTCAAATAAAGTTTCGCTACCAAATGCTTTCTTACCGATTTTTTTTACAATATTTGACGAGAGTAAAATAAAAATAGAGTACTTTGCCTATGTTAAATAAGTTTCTTCTATTGTACATAAACAAAATTCAAATTTCTTCTCTTCCGCCCAATAGATCTTTTGTAAATATAAGTCAGAGTTTTTACACCTTCAAACGAGATTCAGCATGTTCACTTAAAAGTTAAAAGATGCAACCAAATAAGCTAATATATGAGCAATGCGATTTTTTAATTAAATTGGTATATAGCCACCTAAAAACCTTAAATGCTGACGTGGCGGACTAGGTATACCAATTATTTATTAAATGAAAATATAATTTTAATATCGAAAGAAAAATGATTGATACACTTAATCCGGCATATCAGCGGGTAAAGTTTTTGGATGGGTATATCATTTCTCTTGTGAATATGTATATATTTGTCATTCTCCCTTGATTAACTATGAACAAAAAATCAAAACACAAAAAAACTCTGTCTTAATAAGGGTAATTATTATAAAAAAAAACATATACTTTTATAATAAGCTCAAGCTAACACATTAGAGCATATACAATAATTTTGTTATCTTTATTGTTAACTAAAATAGTTAGCTAGTAATGTGCAGCGGATCACCTAGCTAAGTGTGGCAGTTATGAAGGTTTCAAGGAATTCTCTAAGAAGGAGGATTTATCTAAGCAGCTAAGGAATATAATCGAATGGGAGATCAAGGGTCTTCCTAATTTGAGGTTTTAGAGGGTGAATATGGCGAAGGAGAGGTTGAAGAAGATGAAGAACCTAGGGTTCTTTTTCGGTGGAAGCTGGAGAGCATCTCTCTCCAAAGTGAAGAGAAATGAAGAGTTTTGGGGATTTTGATACACGTGTTACTCTGGATAGTGTTATTACACAGTCCAGAGTTTTCTTTCTGGTCCAAAGTTTTTTGTTTATTTTCGATTAAGTCCAGTTATTTGTAAAAGTTTTCTGTTTTTAGTGTTAAGTTCTATCCTCTGTAATTTAGTATTCCTTTTGTGGTGCGAATTGGTTATTATTATTATTTATCAATAAAATGTGGGCTTCTACCCACAACTTATATAATTTTTTTTTATTAAAGATAACAATGTTTTTAATGTTGTTAATTGATGATGTGATTTTAGTTGAGGTTTACAAAACGACTAATTAATAAGATTTCAATTAATAATTAATTTTAATTAAAATTAGATAATTTATTAAGTCAATAGAATAAAGTGAAATTGATAAACAATTATATTGAGTTTTGGCGGTGAATAACCAGATTAACTACCAAGTATTTTGTGGCCTATATTTCATCTTCTCCAACTCAAACCATTCATTTTTCTCTTCATTAATTAACACACATACATATATATACTATATATATATACATCTGTTTATTTAATTAGAAAAGTAATTTTATATTAATGGAGTGTTGTTGTTACACATACACTCCCCTCTGCACTTTCACTCCTCAGGTACTAAATAACTCTCCCAACTTATTAAAAATCCAATTTTTTATTTTTTATTTTTGCTGTATTTATGGGATTGTTTAGCTGTTTAGGGAAAAGTTTTATTTCCATTCAGTGATAAATTTGAGGGAATATAAATTAATTGTCATTGTTGGCACTTCAATATAATGATTAGAAATAAGAATAATGAATTATGTTTGGCGCGAGCGGAACCATGGATTTTATGTAACGACCCGGTCCTCCGACCAGACCGCCACCATCTGCTTACTACCACCAATACTGTCTGTTTTGGCCCGATTTCGTCCTCGCTTCTCGGGCCACACGGTTTTAAAAGGTCTTGGTGATAGTAAGGAGGGTTTCCTTAGCTTATATACCATATAAGTACTCACATATCTAGGCGATATGAGACAATATTTTCTCTTTACACCGGCATTTTCCTACGAAAATCCGTATTTTACATTTTAAATGGGAGGGGCCAATATTCTAAGTATTTGTTTTTCATATAAGTCTTTTTCGTTATATGGGGGGCCGAATGCTAAATTTTGAAGATTTTGATTAATATACATAGGAAATTTTTACTTTCTCCGACTGTCCACCTAATTCCTTCCCCGACGATTGATGAATAGTAATATGTAATATTAGTAGACGAGGATGAAATTTTCTTTAAACGTTTATTGGAATTTTGTTTGAAATATTTCACTTTTTTTGCAAAAAGGGCTATGCTTGTTCAGTTTATTGGGTTATGTAATAATTTATTGGGAATAATACCCTTCAGCGAAATGATTTTTAATTGATGTTCTGTTCAATAATTTGATTGTGTTTTTTATAATGATTAACGAATCATATGTGATACCAGTAGTCGAGAATGAAAAATTCTAAATATGAGTTAATGAGAAATTTCTTTGAAGTATATCTCTTAATGGGATTTGAACTATGATTGTTCAATTTTCGTAGTTTTTATTACAAGTTGCGTAGGTAGGTTTGTCTTTTGGAGGAGGTGTGAGTTGCGTATTGTGTATTTCAGTGTCATTTGCTTACCAATGCCACATTGTTATTGACAGTAGTTATAGATTTTTATAGCTCTAGCATACAACATGGATCGATAGGGACTGTAATTTCTGCATTTCTAGATACAACATTCATCATGGTAGAAATAGATAAAATTATCTATACACCCAATTTAAGTGGAAAGCACAAATGCACCGTTTTAGAAAGAAAGCACACTTGACAGTGTCTCCAAATAGCAAATTTATCAAAGTACACGACTTCCACCAGCCTCATTAGTCATCATGCACATAAAAGATTTTTTATGGCTATCTTTTCCCTTGAGCTAATATTCTATGGCTGTTGGATAATATCACTGGCATAAAACTGAAAGGACATTAAGTTAAAACAATAAATAGACGTGGGAAAAAACTAGACCAAACTTCAATACCTCTAGAAGATAAGGAAAATACTGCATATTGTACGTAATGATGCGACAATGACTATTTGAGTTATTTTCTGCAATTTTGCTCATTATTCATAGTTTGTTCTTTAAAAAAAATTGGTGATGAGTAACGAGTGTTTACCAACAGATTATGCTAATTAAGTCAATCATATAAACCATCATTCTTAGAGTTAAACCCTATTCTAAAAGGAAAGAACAGCCAAACTTGAGGAAATAAAAGAATGAGATGAAGGAAAAAGAACCAAGAGGATTGATGTTTAATTTGGTCCAGTATGTTAACCCCTTTATGTTGATGCATAAGTACATAGCATAGCAACGATCATGTACATAGGGATTTTAATTTGTAAGTGAACAAAAACAGTAGGCTAATCAGTGTTTAGTTTGCGATGGCTCTTTTCTTCATATTTTAGACAATTTTGAAGCCAATTCATGCAGATTCATACTACTTTAAGTCATTGCAGATTCAGTTTTTGCATTGTACTTTAACTCATTGCATTTTTGCATGTTGTCAGCTTTATGTTATGCGTTTATTTGTATTTAAATCTATTAGGTCTACTTTGTGAATTCTAGATTCTGCTTCTATGTAAGGCTGCGAAGTGATTGAAAACTTAGAATGGAATGGATATAGTTGTGATTTGGTTGAATAAAATTGAGAGTCTGCCAGTCTGGTACTTCTTTTTGGTAAGGATTCAATGTCTGTATATTTGCTATATAGGTTTTATTAGTTAAGCTTGTGTTCTTCATTACTAATGTTGAATCTTTTTTTAGTTTTCACGTATCTGAGACCATTAATATTGCAGGGTGGTGCATCTATTGGTAAAGGGTATTCTAGGAAGACAGTACGTACTGGAGTGCTCTATTCTCCACTTTCTAAACCATTTCTTCAACTTAATGACAGATCATACCCTCTTGCTCACCATTCAAATTCAACTAAGTATCATCTGAGAACGTATAAGGTTCGCATATTTGCGGAAACTGGAAATCAAGGGTGGGACTTTGGAAGATTTTTCAAGACACTCTACTTTTTTAACGGCCCTCCAAATCCCGCTAAGGTCTGTCCTTTTCGCTTTCTTCAACTTTTTCTTGTATAAGTAGTTTTAAAATTTGAGCCCGTTTGACATGTTTTTTTTCTTTTGTAGTTTTTTGAGTCTATAATTGCAAACTTGTCCAGTATATCACCTAGTGAGCCGGCAAAAGCAATGGAAACTTCTGGGATTGTGCTAGTTGCTGGAGCCACTGGCGGTGTCGGGAGAAGAGTTGTCGACATTTTACGCAGAAAAGGATTGCCTGTCCGAGCTTTGGTAATTTCAAATTATTTAAAAAAACTCATTTTTCTCTGTTTATGGATCATGTTTTCTGCATGTTGTGCTATAATCATAACCGTCAATTGTTTAACAGGTGAGAAATAAAGAAAAGGCTATAAGCATGTTGGGTCCAGACATAGACTTGGTGAGTGCACTCGTATTTGCTAGAAGCTATGGTTGATTTTCAAAATATTGTTCAACTTATTTTGCTGTACATTTGTAATATTTTGGTTATTTAAGTTTCACGGCCTTCTCTGCCTGTAACTGTAATTAATTGAAACGTTTTAGGTGGTTGGAGATATAACCAAGGAGGAGACACTGATTCCCGAGTATTTTAAAGGGGTGACCAAAGTCATTAACAGTGTCTCAGTCATTGTTGGCCCAAAGGAAGGGGACACTCCTGACAGGGCTAAATACAGTCAGGCAAGTTCACTAGCCTGATCAGTGCTTTTAATGGCTCAAAACAACATTATTTTTTTAATTTTTGTGGCTCAATACTTTTTTTTTTTATTCTATGCAGGGAATCAAGTTCTTTGAACCAGAGGTAATATGACTATTACACATTTACTTTTCTGATTTCACAGAAGCTTATTTTGGTTTCCTCTCACATTTTATCTTTGAACCTAAATGCTCTCTTTTAATAGAATTAGCTGATTGGACTTTACAATAACTCTTTCCAGATTAAAGGTGATTCGCCTGAAAAGGTAGAATATATGGGGATGAGAAATTTGCTTAATGCAGTAAAGGGAGGTGTTGGACTAAGAAATGGAAAACTATTATACGGATCCGAAGGTACACTTTTGGAAGGAATTACAGAGTGATACTTTGATTTTCTTCCATTATTACTAACTTGATTTCATTTGTTCTTTCCAAATTTCCAATATAGGAAGTTCTTTTAAAGATCTTGCTTGGGGTGCTTTAGACGATGTGGTGATGGGGGGAGTTAGTGAAAGTACACTTCAAATTGATCCAACAGGTGGTGAAAATGGAGGTCCTGCAGGAATCTTTAAAGGTTGGTGCCTTGATTACTTTTAGCTAATGCATATCGTATAATTATCTATTTAGGAACTGCAACAGGCTGATTTTATAAATGTTGAACCAATATGTTCTGTACTTAGTGTTGGCAACTTCATGTTTTGTTTTTCTTCTAGGTGTTGTTTCCACAGCAAACAATGGTGGATTTACTAGTATAAGAACAAGGGTATGTTGTTTCTTTTTGGTTTGTGGTCTATATACTAGGAATAATTTAATCCTGTTATGAATTCTGATTTGCGGGGTCCCTCCAGCATAGAACAACTAGTGGTTAGTTCCTCACTAACTCACCCCAAATGCTAACTCCTTATCTAACTCAACTCTCTTTTATTAGTCTTTTACGAGTCTTACGGCTCTAATTTCGTTTCATGGAGATTTCTCAATTGTTCATTACAGTTTTAATCGTACTCTGTTGGAGGTGCAATGGTTAATAATTTCTTTAGGACTACCATCAAGTGATATGTTTTGGACTTTCTACCCATTAATTCACAAGAAACATAATTTATTTTGGATGTTGTTTCTCTCACAAGGAAAATTTTGTTTTTCATTTACTGGTGCTTTTGATGGGCATGCACTTAATGATTTGATTTCACTTTCGATAGGCATATACTTCTATAAAACTGATGTTGATTGGCATTATATTCACTCAACTGATTTCACTTTTGATGGGCTTAAATCGAGACAAATCGATTCTGAATATGTATTCTAAATTATACAATTTCACAAGAATGGGTATAAAAACTTCCCTCTATGACTTGGTGAGAAATAATTCTGAAATTAAGTCACTTATAATGTATTTTCTGTAGCTTCTACTCTAGAATACTACAAAGTGTATAAGTTTCATAACTTGAGATGCTAATTTTCAACTCTCTTGAGAAATCTGCCAGCGTTCTTGTTAGGACCAGTCTTCTGGTTTAAATACTGTTTGTTGTGTATTGGTTTTCACTTAATAATCCTATCTGTTTATTATGAACTAAGACAGTGTTGATAGGTTTCAAGCAATGTTGCAACCTTAGTTACAACCTACTAAGACAGTAGTGTTAGGTTTCAATTAATGTTGCAACCTCAGTTACAATCTGCTTAGACAGCGTTGGTGGTTTCAAATAATGTTGCAACCTCAGTTGCAACCACAGTTCCAACCTGCTGTTCTGCAGGATTCTGTCTAGTTCTGTAATTCTGCATTACTACTCTTTAATGTTAATCATTTGTTTTAAAGTATGCAGTATATATTCTCATATGATCTTAAAGGTTTAATACGCGTTTATTGAGAATATCAAAGTGGTAAGGAAAGATGTTTTCTAAAAGATATAAAGAGATTAGTTTATAAAGTCGTGTTTCCTTTAGATGGATAAATCTATATCTCTATTCTTATGCAAATCTTTGTCACTTATTTCAATCTTTGTTTCTTATCATATTTAGTAAAGATTCGTTTAAAGATTGAATGTAATATGGAGTTAAGTGTTTCTTTGTTATAGGAAAATACTAACTCCTACTTTCAAGCTTGTTATTAAAGAGGTATTAACCAATGATGATTGGAGTCAATCCACGCTGAAGTATCACGTAATGTTTGGGAAGATTGAAGCCAATCAAACAAGTCAAAGCAATCATAAAAGATCTTCAAGCAATAAGATTGTTTTTACTTGAATATATAGTTGATAACTTAGCTTGTAAAAGGTGTGTGTTCTAAATTATAAAGAACCCATTCTTGAGAGAATACACAGTGAGCTTTAAAAGAAAACAATGGTGGGATGCCATTGATTTATAATTGATAGTTATAAGGTAGGAGCAATATAGAGATAGGCAGAAAAACCTAGAGGGAGTCTGAGTGTTTTTCAATAAGACCTGAATCCTATATTGTAAGCTTTTATAATATCATAAACTGGGTGAGTGCTCCGGAGACGTAGCCTAGTTAGGTGAACTCCGTTGTTAAATGTGCGTGTGATTTATTTCAAGTACATTTAACTTTACTCAGTTCTGTCCATTAATATACTTGGTTCCAACTGTGGTTGCAACATCACTTGGAACCTAGCTGCAAAACTGCAACTAGAACAGCGGATAGGAATTTCAATTGGTATCAGAGCTTCACACTAGATCTTATTTAGTGTGGATCCTGTGTTCTGGTAAAAATGGACTTAATGAGGGAAGGAAACGCATTCAACAAACCATCATTGCTTGAAGGAGTAGTCAACTATGGAGTTTGGAAAATCAGAATGAGATCTTTCATTAAACAGCAAAATGAACATGCTTGGAAAACAGTACTGTATGGTTGGGAAGGTCCAACTGTTACTGATGGTGAAGGTGATCTAGTTTATGTGCCTGAAGACAGATGGTCTGCTGATGAGGACAGAAAATCAAGTGCAAACTCCACAGCAATAAACTTGATCTTTACTGGTGTAACTCTCAGTGTGTTCAGGTATATCTCTCATTGTGAAACTGCCAAAGAGGCATGGGACATTTTACAAATAACCTTTGAAGGAACTGTTAAAGTTAAAGCTTTTAAACTCCAACAGTTAACCACTCAATTTGAAAACTTAAGAATGGAGGAAGATGAAACCATTGAACAGTTTAATGGTAGAATTTGTCATATTGCCCATCAAGCTGGAGCCTTAGGTGAAAAATACAGTGATGCCAAACTTGTTAAGAAAACTCTAAGGTCACTTCCAAAAAAGTTTGAGATTAAGGTTACTGCTATTGAAGAATCAACAGACTTAGATAATCTTAAACTTGAAGAACTTATAGGAAATCTGAGTACTCATGAACTTAAATTCTTCAAGCAGAAGAGGCCAGAAAAAGGAATACCCTTTCAAGCAAAAAAATCTGAATCTAAGGTATGTGAGAAAGTGAGTGATGAAGAACAGCTAGCCTTCTTTGCTAAAAAGGTTTATAAGAAAAAACAGGATGATACTGAAACATCCAAAAACTTTCAAAAAAGGGATAATCAATTTAAGTCAGAATCTAGGTTTAACAACAATTCTTCAGGAAAGTGGAATCCTAAAGAGAAGGATAACAAAGATTACAAGCCTAGAGAGATTCAATGCAGAGAATGTAGAGGTTTTGGTCACATTCAGTCTGAGTGTGCAAACACTTTAAAAAGGAACAAAAATGCCTATATAACCACTCACAGTGATAGTGATTCTGAGAGCAACAGTGATGAAGAGGATGATTCTAATTTTGTTAATTTTATGGGAATAATCACTGAAAAAGAACCTACTTATGAAAGTGACCGTGAGTCTGTTTCAACCATTGTTACAACTGCTCTTAAAACCTATAGCAGTGATGAGGAAGAAGCTTCTGATGAAAACATTACTCAGCAATATATTGTCCTTTATGAAAAATATCAATGCCTCAGTAAGCAATCCTTGATCTTGAACAAACTTAATGTTAATCTAAAGGATGAAGTTAGAAGTCTCACTGAGCAACTTAGCAAACATCTAGTTGAACTTACTGAAACTAAAAAGAAAATAAAAATGTTGAATGTTTCTGCCTCGGAAAAATTAGATGACATGCTGTCCTATTCTAGAGCCTCTAAAGATAACAGTGGCTTAGGTTATCATGGCTATGAAAACACTGGAAAAACCACCTTTGTTATAGCTCTTGTTAAAGCTGAAACTCATGTTATTAACAATAAGGTTAGAAGCACAGTTGCAACCAGAGATGTTAGAAGTACAGTTGCAACCAGAGATGCAACCACAGTTGCAACCAAGAAAAAACTGAATAGCTTTGAGGTTAAATCTACTTTTAGAACTAAACTGTGTAACTTCTGTAAAAGATCTAGTCATTTAGAAATCCAGTGTTATTTAAAGAAGAACAGAAAGTATATTTCTCAGAAAAACTGGTTGGCTTCTGTCAATAAAAAATTGAACTGGGTATGGAAAGTTAAGGAAAAATCTACCTTAATTGCGAATAACAAAGCAATTATTACTTCTTTAAATGTTGTTACGTCTAATGATTGGTATTTTGAGAGTGGTTGTTCTAAGCACATGACAGGTACTGCAAGCTTCCTAAAAAATGTCATTAGTCTCACAGGAAACACTGTTGTGTTTGGAGGTGGAGATACAGGTAAAATTGTTGGTAAAGGTACATTAAACAAACCAGGAATGCCTGATATTGATGATGTTTTTCTTGTAGATGGCCTAAAAGCTAATCTTATTAGTATTAGTCAATTGTGTGACAACAAGATGATTGTTAAGTTTAACAAAGATAGGTGTCTAATTACTAATCTTAACAATGATTTGGTCATGACTGGAGTTAGGTCAGTAAACAGCTGCTATGTTTTTGAAAAAGCTGAAAAAGAATTGCCTCAGAATAGGTGTAATTAAGCTATTACTAATAATGTTGATATCTGGCATAAAAGGCTTGGTCATGTGAATTACAAAACCTTGGATAAGCTTGTTAAAGAAGAATTAATAAGAGGTATTCCTAAACTTAGTGCTAAAACTCAAAGTGTTTGTGGTGACTGTGCTGTTGGCAAACAAACTAAGAATATTCACAAAAGTACAAGTCAAATCTACACTAAGAGAGTCCTAGAACTTCTTCATATTGACTTAATGGGTCCTATGCAAACTGCTAGTATAGGTGGCAAAAAGTATATTTTGGTAGTTGTAGATGATTTCTCTAGATACTCTTGGGTAGTTTTCTTAAAAGATAAGTCTGAAACTTTTGATCTCTTTAAAACTCTGTGCTTAAAACTTCAACTTGAAAAAGGTTCAACCAGTGGTAATATTGTTAGGGTCAGAAGTGATCATGGAACAGAATTTGAAAACAGTAAGTTTAGAGAATTTTGCAACTCCTTAGGTATTAGTCATGAGTTCTCTGCACCTAAGACTCCACAGCAAAATGGCATAGTTGAAAGAAAAATAGAACCATTCAGGAAATGGCTAGAGTCATGCTTAATTCTAAGAAACTTGCCAACAGATTTTGGGCTGAAGCTGTTAATACTGCCTGTCATACAGTTAATAGAGTTTACATTACTAAAGGCACTTCCATGACTGCTTATGAAATATGGAAAGGCAGAAAACCCAATGTTAAGTATTTTCAAGTTTTTGGATGCGTTTGCTATATTATTAGAGATAGAGAACATCTTGGAAAATTTGATTCTAAGAGTGATAAAGGGATCTTTCTTGGTTATGCTCAAAATAGTAGAGCTTTTAGAGTTTTTAATCTAAGAACAAACTGTGTTATGGAGTCTTATAATGTTATATTTGATGACTTAAAAGATGTGGATGAGACTACAGGTGATGATGAAGGGTCAGAAATGACAAGAAATGAACCTGAAGAAAGTCAGCAAACAAGCAGTCCAATAGTGGTTGGAAGTCCAGTTGCAACTGAGGTTGAAACCGAGGTTGAAACCCAGAATACTGCTGAGTCTGAAGAAGAAGAAGAAAGTTCTCATGATCAGTCAACTAGCAAGCCTCGCTATGTAAGGACTCAGAAAAATCATTCTCTTGACAATGTCATTGGAGAAGTAACTTCAGGTATGAAAAGCAGAGGTAAAAGAAATAATGTTGTTCACTTTGCTTGCTATATTTCTCAGTTAGAACCTAAGAATATAAAAGAAGGTTTAGAAGATAGTGAATGGATTTTAGCTATGCAAGATGAACTGTGTCAGTTTGAGAGAAATGATGTATGGACTTTAGTACCCAGACCTTCTAATAAAAATGTTATAGGGACTAAATGGATCTTTAGAAATAAAAGTAATGAAGATGGAGTAATTATCAGAAATAAAGCCAGGTTGGTAGCTCAGGGTTATACACAAATTGAGGGAATTGATTTTGATGAGACCTTTGCTCCTATAGCTAGAATTGAATCCATTAGAATGCTACTCTCTCTTGCATGTCTGTATGATTTTAAACTGTTCCAACTTGACATTAAGAGTGCTTTTCTGAATGGTGTGATTAATGAAGTTTATGTTTGTCAACCTAAGGGATTTGAAGATCCTAAATTTCCTGAACATGTTTATTTGCTGAAAAAGGCCTTGTATGGTCTAAAGCAAGCTCCTAGAGCTTGGTATGATAGATTAACCAAGTTCTTGATTGAAAAAGGTTTTAACAGAGGGGGAGTTGATAAAACTCTGTTTACTAAGAAAACTACAAAGGATATAATCATTGCTCAAATCTATGTTGATGACATTGTATTTGGTTCTACTTCTAATAACAGAATAGATGAATTCATTTCGGATATGAAGAATGAATTTGAAATGAGTGGTGGAGGTGAATTAACTTACTTTCTAGGATTGCAAGTTAAACAGAATGAAAAAGGCATTTTTCTATGTCAGAGTAAGTATGCAGATAATCTTGTGAAGAAGTTTGGTCTAAGTGAGAGTAAAGAGAAGAGAACCCCAATGAGTACCACCCTTAAACTGTCCAAAAATGATAAAGGTAAAAGTGTCTGTCCTAGTCTTTATAGATCCATGATTGGAAGTCTGCTTTATTTAACTGCTAGTAGACCAGACCTTTGCTTAAGTGTAGGAGTTTGTGCCAGGTATCAGGCAAACCCTTTAGAACCTCATCTTCTAGCTGTCAAAAGGATTTTAAGGTATGTAAAAGGCACAATTCACCTAGGATTATGGTATTCTAAAGACACAAACCATTTTCTAGTTGGCTAATGTGATGCAGATTGGGCAGGAAACATAGATGATAGAAAGAGTACTTCTGGTGGTTGTTTTTACTTTGGAAACAATCTTGTTTCATGGTTTAGTAAAAAGCAAAATTGCATTTCTTTATCTACTGCTGAGGCAGAGTATATTGCAGCTGGAAGTGGATGTACTCAACTTATGTGGATGAAACAGATGCTAAATGATTATAATGTTAAGCAAGAAATATTAACTTTGTTTTGTGATAACAAAAGTGCTATAGATTTAGCAAAGAATCCAGTTCAACATTCCAGAACTAAACATATTGATCTAAGGCATCATTTTATCAGAGAACTAGTTGAAGGAAAAAACTTAATTTTAGAACATGTTTCAACTGAAAAACAATTAGCTGATATTTTCACAAAGCCCCTTGATACTAATAAATTTGAATCTTTAAGAAGTGATATAGGGGTATGTCACTATGGATCTAATTGAATACTCTTGCTATGTATGTCTGTTTTGAGTACCTTTAATACTTTTTATTTCTAAAGGTAAGTCTTTATTGAGCTTTGAAGTTTTTATCTTGAAAAAGCCGCTATTTGGTGTCTCAAAAATAGATGTGAGGTAACTTGTCTTAAAACCTCTCTGGTAATAGAGTTGCAAGCACAAAGTGCACATTTTACATAGTGGCTGCAAGTTCAGTTGCAACCCCAGTTGAAACCACATGCTCGTAATACTGGTTGCAAGCTCAGTTGCAACATCAGTTGAAACCTCATACTCATAATACTGAAAAATTCAGTGATTGTCCAAACACTCTAAAATGAAAAAGCCAAGACAAAGTCTTGTTATTTTTGACATCACTTATACTCTTTCCTTGCTGAGATCATCAAACTAGTTTTTGTGTAGAGATGAAAATGAATTTGCTCAATTTAAGTTCTTAAAATCTAAATTCTATTTAAGCTATTCTATGATAAACATATCTTCTTGAGTAAATTGCTAGAGTTCTGTTTTTCAAAAGTGCAACTATCTTGCTGAATTGCTATCTTCTCTTGAATCAAGTCAAAATTTCCTTAAAATCTTCAACTACTTAGAATTCAAAATTCTGGATAAATCTGTTTACAAGGAATGTTTTATCTTTATTTATTGCTGAATTTATCTTTCTGAAAAACTGTTTCTTTCGTGATTTTATTGTGTTTCTATTGATAAGAAGGTTTCTTAATTCTAGCGAAATTCTGTTTCAAAATTGATTTGAGTATATCTTTTTCTAATTGTAAAAAGATTTGGCCTTTATTGCTATTTTTACAAACCTCTTTTTATATTCCAAATCAATCACAATTATCAGAATTATTCTCTCTCTCTCGTTAACAAAACCCTTAAGTACTCTGTAAAACCCACTGCGGTGTTCTAAGTCCAGTTGCAACCTTAGTTACAACCATGTCTTCCAACTCTCCTAAAAACCCTAATCTCAACGTTGATGATGACTGTACTCTTAGGGATTTCTTGAATAAATCTCCAACCAATCCAGGCTCTAAGGCCAAGGTAAGTGAGTCTTCTTCCTCTAAGAAACATAGGACTAAAAAACGTGCTAGGAGAAACTTAGAGGATGATCCTATTTCTGCTGTTTTTACTTACAATCCTAAGTTTAATGAGGTTGATCCTCGGTTCTGGAGTAGGAAAATGTATAGAAGGTTTAGGGCTTTTGCAGGTAGGGAAATTCACTGTGAAAGGAGGCTTAATTTAGTCAGTTATCCACACATACAGGTGTATGTTGAAAAATTGTTGTCTGCTGTTGGTTTAGGAAGAACTATTTGCTATGCTGATTCCTTTTATCCTGCTGTGCTACACAAAATTGCTAGGTTTAACTGGACTCCTACCAAACAACCCTCCAAAGTAAACAAAGAAATGACCATCTTTCTCTATAAAATCATGTCTTCTTTGCCAATTAACTTTGGTCATCATGTTTTCAATCTTATGAGAGATTTCAGTGATACAAATTCTCCCTCCATTCTGCTTCCCTTTCCTTATCTAATCACTGGTGTGATTCTAACCCAAGTCTCATCTATGTCTGGTCCTCATCCTATAAGAATCTCCACTGAACCAATCACAGATTGTCCCTCTGCCCTGTATATTTCTGCAAAACTGCTAAAGGAAGGGCATGTCAATGACATCTCTGGTGAAAAAGGCAAAGAAAAAGAAAAAGAGACATCTAGTGCTCCTTCAGAGAAGAAGAAAGGTGTCAGGTGGTATTTGCAACAAAAGTTGGCTTATAATGAAGAAGAAGAGCTGAACTGGATGCTGATGATTATCAAATCAAGAAGCTACTGGTGAATCTCATAGAGAGTGAGGATGATGGGGATAGTGATGCTACTCACAGTGATGATGGCTTCTCAATAAGCAGTGAGGAAGAAGATGAATAAGTTGTCATAGACACACCTCTAAGGGAAAAAGCACCTTTTACAGACATACCTAGTGACTAGTTTGTCTGGCTTATGACAAATAGGGGGAGATAAAGAAAGTTTATGTTTATGTGTTTATGCTTCAGTTGAATGTTTTCAAATTCAAGTTTTAATTTCAATTACAATTGCTGTACTAAGACTATGTTGTGCCTGTTTGGCCTTAATATTTCTGAAATTTCTTTCTGAAATTTCTTGTTGAAGTGTGACTGTTTTTTTTTTAAACTTGAATCTGTTCTGAAAACTCACTGAATGGATATATTTTGTGCTTATATGATGCTTGCAATTCTAACTTGCAGGGGGAGCTTAAACAGATACCTCAAAAGTTTTGATATAAGACATACAGTATAAGACTGTGTTGAATTATATTTGCAGGTGGATTTATGTGTTTCTAAACTTAGATGATTTGTCAAAACCAATGACAAAGGGAGAGATTGTTAGGACCAGTCTTCTGGTTTAAATACTGTTTGCTGTCTATTGGTTTTCACTTAATAATCCTATCTGTTTATTATGAACTAAGACAGTGTTGATAGGTTTCAATCAATGTTGCAACCTTAGTTACAACCTACTAAGACAGTAGTGTTAGGTTTCAAGCAATGTTGCAACCTCAGTTACAACCTGCTTAGACAGCGTTGGTGGTTTCAAGTAATGTTGCAACCTCAGTTCCAACCTGCTTAGACAGCGTTGGTGGTTTCAAGTAATGTTGCAACCTCAGTTGCAACCACAGTTCCAACCTGCTGTTCTGCAGGATTCTGTCTAGTTCTGTAATTCTGCATTACTACTCTTTAATGTTAATCATTTGTTTTAAAGTATGCAGGATATATTCTCATATGATCTTAAAGGTTTAATACGTGTTTATTGAGAATATCAAAGTGGTAAGGAAAGATGTTTTCTAAAAGATATAAAGAGATTAGTTTATAAAGTTATGTTTCCTTTAGATGGATAAATCTATATCTCTATTCTTATGCAAATCTTTGTCACTTATTTCAATCTTTGTTCCTTATCATATTTAGTAAAGATTCGTTTAAAGATTGAATGTAATATGGAGTTAAGTGTTTCATATGTATATGAAAAGATATTATCTTTATATGTTTCCTTGTTATAGGAAAAGACTAACTTCTACTTTCAAGCTTGTTATTAAACATGTATTAACCAATGATGATTGGAGTCAATCCACGCTGAAGTATCACGTAATGTTTGGGAAGATTGAAGCCAATCAAACAAGTCAAAGCAATCATAAAAGATCTTCAAGCAAGAAGATTGTTTTTACTTGAATATATAGTTGATAACTTAGCTTGTAAAAGGTGTGTTCTAAATTATAAAGAACCCATTCTTGAGAGAATACACAGTGAGCTTTAAAAGAAAACAATGGTGGGATGCCATTGATTTATAATTGATAGTTATAAGATAGGAGCAATATAGAGATAGACAGAAAAACCTAGAGGGAGTCTGAGTGTTTTTCAATAAGACTTGAATCCTATATTGTAAGCTTTTATAATATCATAAATTGGGTGAGTGCCCCGGAGACGTAGCCTAGTTAGGTGAACTCCGTTGTTAAATGTGCGTGTGATTTATTTCAAGTACATTTAACTTTACTCAGTTCTGTCCATTAATATACTTGGTTCCAACTGTGGTTGCAACATTACTTGGAACCTAACTGCAAAACTGCAAGTAGAACAGCGGATAGAAATTTCAGTTCTATTTCTTTATAAAATAACTGAATTTTCATGATACTATGGATGTCAGTTTTCATAAAAAGTAGGAATAAATCACAAGACTATCCGGGGGCTTAAATGAGAAATTATAAAAGATTGACTTTTATTTTCTCCAGAATTTCTCAGTACCTGAAGATCTTTCTGCTTACAATGGTCTGGAGCTTCGTGTAAAAGGTGATGGTCGTCGTTATAAGCTTATTTTACGTACTAGCCGTGACTGGGACACCGTCGGCTACACAACCGGCTTTGACACTGTGGAAGGTCAATGGCAGTCGGTGAGTATTCTTATAATAGCCCAATATGTACATCATATTTGTTATCTCTCCAATTGGCTAAAATTAACCGACTTTTAACTTTTTTATACATGTGTATGGCAGGTAAAAGTGCCTTTTACTTCTTTGAGACCTATATTTCGGGCAAAAACTGTAACAGATGCTCTACCCTTCGACCCCAGTTCTATAATATCATTGCAGGCATACTCTTATATCTATGCTCTACATTCATCTTCATTTTTCTTTTTTAGTTTTCTTTCATTTCCTTATCTTACACTTTTAGGCTGCGTTTGGAACCCAGAAAACGCATAAGGAAAAGAAAAGAAAATGAAAATGAGAAAAAAGAAAAGAAAACCCGATTTCCCACTTGTGTTTGGCAATTTGTAGGAAACTCCGAGAAAATGAAAAGCATTTATAAGGAAACCTTTTTTTTCCGAGTTTAGCAAATAACCCCTAGAAAATGAAATAATACGCAATAAGAACAAAACACTTTATTAATGCAAAACCAGAAGGCTGTAACCAGAAAGATATAAAAAAAAAAAGGATACTATTTTAGTTTTTTTTTTTATATAAAAAAGTTCAAACAAAAGTTATGATCAGTTGCATTTTCACCTTGTGTTTGGTTAATAGCTGGAAATCAAGCATATTTCAATGATAACAAAAAGCATATTTCAACCTGCATTATTATATACCTGCTCTGTAAGCTCAAAGCCATCAATTAAGCAACAAGCACTATATTTTTTCGAAGTGATTTCATATGAACAAATCCTAATCGACTAGTCTAGTTAAGCTTAGAATCAGTAGTATCAATTGATAACATGAGATATATATAGAAAACAATGACTTAATACAAACTAAACCCAATCAATCATCCAAGTAAGACTACTATATTTAGTTATTATGATGAATAAATGAATTTTTACTAAATAATCTTTTTACTAGCCAGAATCTTCGAAAAATTTCAGAGATATTATTGATTTGAACTGAAGTACCTGTTGAACAATTAGTTTAGAGGGAGAGAGAAGACTACCCTTAGATATATTTTGGTGGTTTAGAGAAAGAGAAATAAATAGGTGAAATAAAAAGATTGTTAATAATGTGAACTGCTTTCAGCATTTTCTCTCGATTGTTTTCTTTTTCCGTCCGTTATTAAAAGGAAAACAAATTCCTTCCTTTTACACATAAAAGTTTTCCTACATTTTCTTTTATTTTCCTTTGGTTTTCTAGGAAACCCAAACATAGAAAAACATTTTCTGAGAAAACTTTTTCCGTTTCCCACACATTTTCCAGGTTCCAAACACACCCTTAACTTCTTTGCGTTACATTTTCAGCTCATGTTTAGCAAGTTTGAATATGATGGAAAGCTGAACCCTACTTTTAAGGAAGGTGCATTTGAGCTCCCATTATCCAGCATAAAGGCTTATATTAGCGAACCCATTACTCCCAGGTTTTAGCTTTTTATTAATCCCTCTTATTCTAATTTCAAATTTCAGGTACTTCCATAATTCCATTATTTGCTTGGAAACATGAGCACACTTATATGTATTATTGATATATACTATGTTGTTATATAATGTAGGTTCATACATGTGGGATCTGCAGGAGTAACTCGACCCGAGAGACCCGGACTTGATTTAACCAAGCAACCTCCAGCTGTACGCTTAAATAAGGAACTTGGGTCCATTCTCACTTTCAAATTAAAGGTTTGTGTATATCTATACAAATAAATTTCAAATTGATTGGTTCATATCCTTTCCTTTGATTCCTATATAACATACAAGGAGATAAATCGAGAAACAAGTCGGGTATTGTAAGGATAATTTGTGTTTTGTTTCCTTCTCTCTGATGCTTTACTAGGGTGAAGATTTGATACGGGAAAGTGGAGTACCTTATACAATTGTAAGACCTTGCGCACTGACGGAAGAGCCTGCTGGAGCCGATCTTATTTTTGAGCAAGGAGATAATATAACTGTAATTATTATTCATCCCACTTTTAGAAAGTAAAATGAATTGTATATCAGGAAACTATTACACGTATTGGATCTTATACGTCTTTATACTTGATTGATGCAGGGGAAAATAGCTAGGGAAGAAGTTGCTCGAATATGTGTTGCTGCTTTAGAAAGTCCTTATGCGTGCGACAAGACATTTGAGGTTGTTCCTTAATCCTTATATATGTGTGTGTTTGCAATGGATTTTTTGAATTTAAAAAGATTCGAAAATTTGATACATGGTGGTATAATATTCCAGGTTAAGAGCGTTGTTCCTTTTAGTGAGCCATTCACGGTGGATCCTTCAAATCCTCCTCCTGAGAAAGATTACGATGTGTATTTCAAAACCTTAAAAGATGGCATCACAGGGAAAGAAGCTCTAGAGAAAAGTCCAGTGGCTGTCTAAACCCATGTTTGGCTTGTCCACTTCGATTTATACATATACAGTGTAAGTTAGCAAGTATATACATTCTATTAAGATAAAAGGTTTTTAGTAAGGTTTATGTATCCTTACACAATAATTGACTGTATTTTTTTATCTGAAAATGCTCTATTCTTCCATTTTTTCAGATTCTTGTGGAAATGGTATAGACGTGCTCAAAGAAAAGCGAGAATAGATTATACTACAATAAAGCGTCTTCTCCTTTGGCTAATTCAATGTTGCAAGGCATCATGCGATTGCTCACCATTGTTAGGACTCAGTGTTACTTGATATTCATAATTATTAGGTCATGAGCAGCTACAACTTAAAACGTAGAACAGTACATCTCTTCGTAAAGTATCCGGCAAGTATCATGCTTTGGTATTTGATACACTTTTTTTACTATTGGGTGCTCGTTCAAAGACAACGAGACATGACCAGAAATGTGGAAATATAAATGTTATCTAAATGTGTCCATTACACCGTGTATGTAGTGCGGCGATGATGCCTCATTCTATAATCAGGTTTACAAAAGTACTAAAATCTGGACCTTGATTTGTCACATTTGCATAAAGTTTCCATGCGTTTGGACCACTAACACTTTGTTTGTGGCAAATAACAGATAATGTAGTAATTTTAAGCAAAACGGCATATGACCTTTTCATATATGTACGTACAGTCTGTTGTTTCAGATGACCTTTTCACTTTCAAGAATGCTTGTTACTTGAAGCTTTTGTAAGTTGGTTATGTTGAGACTGTAACACGCAAAAGCCAAGCCGGGATCGAAATGAACTAAGAAATAATGAAAAAGTAAGCCAAATCATTGCATTTTATTATGTGTTTTATGATGTTTGAAGTATTACTTGTTTGTTCATGGTTTTCATCGAGATTTTTTTTCACAATTCCTTTGGAGTTGTCTACAAAAGCTCACAAAATCAAAGTGTTATTTTTAAAACTCGTTGACAAAAGCTTTTATCTATGAGGAAACTTGCAAATATAGAAAAAAGTATACCGCCTTAATAAAAACTAAACAGTGCATATCAATACTAGTACATAAATAGATTAAAGGAGGAAAAAATCGATATTTAGGTGACGATGACGTCTTCGTGGTGACCAGACGGAGATAATGGTTGAGTGGCATCTATAAAATTGTGGGAGATAGAGGAGAGTGGCCAGACGGAGCACCGATCTGTTTTGGTTTACTAGATAAGTTTTTCAAGTTGTACTATCTTAACTTAGTTCCCCCATTAACAAAAACTTAAAAATTTACTTTCCTTTACTGCTGTCATAGGGGGAAAAATACGTTTAATGTATTTTACTACCCGTATTTAACGATTTAGGTAGTCAACTACTAATTTTAACAAATGAGCTACTAATTTACGAAATTTGTTACAATTGAGGATCTATAGTTAAACAAAATGATGAAATGATACTCACGTTCTCTTCCCTATCACATGATGAGTGCAATTATGTCTATCCGTAAAAAATAGATCTCCAAATGTGAGATATAGCGAATTCAATTTCGTCGATTTAGGCTGTTAGTCACTTAGTTAGATGAAATTTCGTAGTTCGGTATCTCAGTTGTTAAAATTGGTAGTTCAATACCTAACTTGTTAAACATTGTTAGTAAAGTACACTAAACGTATTTTTTCCCGCTGACGTAGCTATGTTTTTTCGCCACGCCTATTTTGATGTACAGTTGACTTAAAATTAACAATAAAAAAACTGACCTAGAGAGAGAAATAGAGAGACGACTAGGGTGAATAACCCTAGCCGCCGCAGCTATGATCGAATCAAAGTCATCTTCACCGGTCAGAGATATAGCCAACAACATAAAACGCAACCCCCAATATATGTCACCAGATCCTCCCCCAACGAAATCTTTTGCATCTATATTAAGCTCGCAGCCAAAGAAACCTACAATTACGTTGAAAGAAGTAGGTAGTTATAAAGGTGAACCATTAATCAATTTCTCTATGGAAGACGTGAAACAACTCTCGGAACCTTTTAAGTATACAATAGTAGGAAAATTTACGCATGGCAGACCAGAAGTGGAAGTCATAAGGAAGTTGTTTGGAAAGCTTGACCTAAAAGCTAATTATAATATTGGTGTATTAATCATAAACACATATTGATTAGGTGTTTTCATGAAGAAGACTTTGCAAGAATTTGGCTCAAAAAAATCTGGTATATAGAGCACTACCCTATGCGTGTCTTTAAGTGGACATATGACTTTGATTCAGACTTTGAAACTCCTGTTGCACCAGTTTGGATTAATCTACCAAAATTACCTATACATTTGTATAATAATTCTAGTATTTTCTCCATAGCAAGAGCTTTTGGAAAACCTTTAAGGATGGATGAACCAACTTCTAAGTTAACAAGACCTAGTTTAGCAAGGATTTGTGTTGAAGTAGATCTTAGTGAGGAATTGATTGAAAGAGTTAGGATTGGGTATGGTGAAGATAACGAGGTGGGGTTTTGGCAGTATTGTGAGTATGAAGACCTACCTAACTACTGCAGTTTTTGTAACAAACAAGGCCATACTATGAACTTATGCAAATTTAAGAAGGCTAAAGATGAAAGCAAAAAAGAAGAAATAAAGGAAACTAAGGAGCAAACCAGGAAAAATATAAGTGGAAATTGGAATAGTAAGATTTACAGAAAGAAAGAAAGTACCAAAGATTGGGTAGCAAGAACGTTTCAAACAGGCAAAGAAGATCCAAGAGAAGAAAAAAAAGGTCCCAGTAAGGTTCTAGGCTCCACAACAGCAGTTCCTACAAAAGATAGAGTAAGTATTGAGGAAAAAGCTAGAGAAGAAGACATAGAAGAAGAAATTATCTGTGATTTTATTCAAGATAAAGATAAAATAAATGAAATTGAAGAAGGAAAGATTCACTCAACAAAGCAGCAAGATCAGGAGCTAACTCTGGTCAATTTTAACAATGAAAAGAGAAATCAAGTACATAGCAAAATTTTGGTAATCACTGAAATAGTGGAGGTTGAAGAAGAAAGGGAAGAAAGTATTATTGTATCTTCTATAGACTCTGGAGAAATTGAAAAAAATGAAAACTGGGAAGAAAGCCTATCTAAGAGCCAAAAAAAGAAACTATATAAAAAAGAAAAAGCCAAACTGCAACAAAAACAAATGAGTTTAAGATCTTCTTCTAATGTGGGGGAAAGGAAAAGGTATAATTAATGATTACATCCCTAATTTGGAATGTTAGAGGGTTGGGCAATGGAGCAACTTCTAGAAGAATCAAAAAGTTATGTTTGGTCAATAAAATTACTTTTCTTGTTTGTATAGAACCTATGGTGGGAAGTGAAAAAATAGAAAGATATAGGATTAAGTTTGGTTTCGATTATGCGCTGGGTCATGAGGAAAACAAGATATGGATTTTTTATAATGAAGGCATGGAAATGAAGATTGTGAGGCAAATGAATCAGTGTATGCATATGGAAATAAAATGGCAGAATAATGCTATTTTTTTTATCTCTGGTGTATGCTAAGTGTACCAGGGGAGAGAGGATGGATCTATGGGATTTTCTGAGGCAAAACTATACTCAAAGGCCTTGGTTTATAGCAGGGGATTTCAATACAGTTTCTAAAGAAGAAGACAAAGTAGGAGGACTTCCTATAAATATCAGAGCTGCTAATGATTACCTAAACTGTATGGATGGTATGAGGGTTACAGAAATTAAACCTAGTGGTTCTAAGTTTACTTGGTGGAACAAAAGAAGTGGAGATGGGACTATATTTGAGAGAATTGATAAGGTCTGTATGAATAATGCTGGAGCTAATTTATTTTCTAATGTTCTTCTGGAACATTTAAGCAAAACCAACTCAGATCATAGTCCTCTTTTTCTTTCTCTAAAATCAGAGGTAGACACCAATCCTAGAAGGTTTATTTTTCAAAAAATTTGGACTAAACACAAAGAGTTTCTCACTATTGTCAGAATGAACTGGTCCTTGTTTACCAAAGGGAATGCCTTATATTCTCTAACTAATAACTTAAAAATTCTTAAAAAAGCTCTTATAGTGTGGAATAAAAGTACCTTTGGGAACGTTTTTCAGCAAGTTATAGATGCTGAAGATGAGTCCCTAAGAGTGGAAAAATTGTTTGAAGAAGATCCAAGTCCTGCAAAGAGAAGAGTGTTAATGGAAACAAAGGCTAAACTTATCTATAGAATGAAAATAGAAGAAGAGTTCTGGGCTCAAAAAGCTAATCTAAAATGGGCTAAAGAAGGGGATGCCAATACAAGATTCTTTCATAGTGTTGTTAGAAAGAGAAGAAAAAAGAGTATTATCTCCTCCATTACAGATATTAATGGAAATTTATTAATAGACAAGAAGGAGATTCAAGAAGAAGCAGTCAGTTATTTTAGAAGTCTACTTGCTGCAAACAATATACCTAGGAGCTATGTTTACAAAAGCTTGGAGTGTGTTCCAAGGGTTATTACTGAAGAAGATAATGATCTTCTTATTGAAGAGCCCACTTATGAAGAAATCAAAAGTGCTATTTGGGATTTAAACAAGAGCAGTGCACCAGGTATTGATGGTTTCAATGGCCATTTCTTTACAGTTTGTTGGGACATTATAAGTAAAGACATCATTCAAGCTGTGTTACAGTTTTTTTCTGGAACTAAGTTGCCAAAAGCTATGACCACCACTGTCATAGCACTTATTCCCAAAATAAATGACCCTATAACTTTTGCTGATTTTAGGCCTATAAGTCTCTGTACTTTTTTCAATAAAGTAATCTCTAAAATCATGAGTACTCGGTTGTCCAATATTTTGCCTACCATTATTTCAGAAAATCAAAGTGGTTTTGTAAAAAGGAGAGATATTACTGACAATATTCTACTTTCACAAGAAATTATCTCTAATTTGGATAATAAAGGCAGTGGAAGTAGTCTAGCTTTAAAGCTGGATATGAAAAAAGCCTATGATAAAGTTTCTTAGCATTTTTTAGTTTCTACTCTAAGGAAAATGGGGTTTTCAGAAATTTGGATAGATAGAGTGTGGAGACTTATCTCAGAGAACAGTGTGACTGTAATGGTGAATGGAGCTATTTCTGGGTATTTCTCTCCAACAAATGGTTTGAGGCAAGGAGACCCCCTGTCTTCAAGCCTTTTTATCATATGTTCTGAAGTCCTGTCAAGAAATTTGAATAAATTAGCTCTCAATAAAAGATGGAAGGGTTTTAAAGCTCCAGTTGGCAGCCCTATTATTACACATTTAGCTTTTGCAGATGACTTCATTATTTTTACAGCTGCTAATACTAATTCAGTTAAATGTGTGAAAAGTGTTCTGGAAATGTATAACAAGGACTCTGGCCAAGAAATTAGTTATGATAAGAGTTTTGCATATATTTCCAAAGGTGTGAGCCAAATTCAGAAGGATACAGTGAGCAACCTATTATGTATTAGGTGTAAAAAACCACCTTTTACTTATTTGGGTTGTAAAATTTATTCTGGAAGAAAGAAATGCATCATTTTCCATGATTTAATTCTAAAGATCAGAAAGAAGCTATCTGGATGGAAAGTTCAATTCTTAAATATGGGGGGTAAATTGATTCTTATTAAGCATGTGCTTAGCTCAATACCTATATATACATTAGCAGTTATGGTTCCACCTTTACAGGTTATTAAGGATATAGAAAAAATACTGGCTAATTTTCTGTGGGGGGAAAAAGATGGAAAGAACAAACATCATTGGGTAAAATGGAAGAAAATTTGTAGAACTGAGGAAGAAGGTGGACTGGGAATAAGAAGCATTAAAGAAACTGCTGAAACGTTTTCTATGAAGTTGTGGTGGAAATTTAGATACTCTAATTCATTGTGGGCTAATTTCATGAAAGCTAAATACTGCAAAAATGTTCATCCTATGGAGGCAAAAGTGAGAAAAAGGAATAATACTTGGAGAAGAATGCAATTAGTTAGAAGGAAAGCAGAAGAAAATATGCAATGGCTAGTAGGAGAGGGGAATGTTTCTGTTAACTTGGATAATTGGCTGGGTACAGGAAGTATTAATGATGACAGTATTCCAAATGGTCTAAAATTAAAAGAGTTGATGCAAAATGATATATGGGATAATCAAAAAATTAAAGAGGTAATTCCAAATCATCTTATACACCTGTTTAAAGAGGATTTCAAAGCTAACAAATTTGGAATGGATGAACTAGTATGGAACAAGGAGATATTGGGAAATTTTTCTTATAAGTCAGCTTGGGAAATTACAAGAACAAAAAATGAAGCTAGCTGGTTTAATAAGTATAAATGGGATAAAAATTTACCAAAGAAAATCTCGTGCTTTGTTTGGAAGATCTTCAACAAAGCTCTGCCTCTTGATTCTGCAATAAGAAAATTTGGTATTCAATTAGCATCAAAGTGTGAATGCTGTGGTGTAAAGGAAGAAGACAGTGAACATTTGTTTAGTTCAGGGAAAATAGCAAATGAAGTGTGGTCCTATTTTGATGGTTTAGTGGGAATTATTAATACTAATACTAGTCTTAAAGGAAGGTTTCTACAGTGGTGGACATCTTCAAGAAGTGAAAAAAATGGTATTAATTCCTATTTGCAAAAGGTCTTACCTTCTATTATTGTCTGGGAGATATGGAAAGCAAGGTGTAATTACAAGTACAACAACATGGAGATGAAAACTTCTGAAATTTGTTCCCGAGTGACTAATTCTCTATATTCAGTTTCTACTAATAATAAAAAGTTTCCAAAAAAGTGGAAATTGAATGATTTTTGTATAAAAGAAAAAGCTGGTTATAAAAAGGTCTCTATAGTGAAATGGGCCAATCCTCCACTTGGGTACATGAAAATTAACACTGATGGGTGTTACAAGGCCTCTACAAATTCTAGTGGAGTGGGTGGTTTAGTAAGAGACTCTACAGGCAATCTTATCTATGGTTTTCAAGCAAAGGTAAACTGTAAATCAGCTATTGAATCAGAAGCACAAGCTATTTTACGGTTCCTACAATTATCAAATATGAGATCATTTATTTTGGAAACTGATTCGCTTCAACTGGTTAATATTATTAATTTAAAGACAGCATCGCCATGGCGAATAAGATCTATAATAGATGAAATTCAAGATAAATTAAAGGCAAGAGTTTACCAGATAAGGCATGTTGTGAGGGAGGCAAACAGTGCAGCGGATCACCTAGCTAAGTGTGGCAGTTATGAAGGTTTCAAGGAATTCTCTAAGAAGGAGGATTTATCTAAGCAGCTAAGGAATATAATCGAATGGGAGATCAAGGGTCTTCCTAATTTGAGGTTTTAGAGGGTGAATATGGCGAAGGAGAGGTTGAAGAAGATGAAGAACCTAGGGTTCTTTTTCGGTGGAAGCTGGAGAGCATCTCTCTCCAAAGTGAAGAGAAATGAAGAGTTTTGGGGATTTTGATACACGTGTTACTCTGGATAGTGTTATTACACAGTCCAGAGTTTTCTTTCTGGTCCAAAGTTTTTGTTTATTTTCGATTAAGTCCAGTTATTTGTAAAAGTTTTCTGTTTTTAGTGTTAAGTTCTATCCTCTGTAATTTAGTATCCCTTTTGTGGTGCGAATTGATTATTATTATTATTTATCAATAAAATGTGGGCTTCTTCTACCCACAACTTATATAAAAAAAAAATATTAGAGTTAATGCAATATTTATGTAGGTTTTATCTAGTTTTTGCTTATTTTCATATTGTTTCATGCCTTTAAGAATCTGATAACAAACTTTATCGTATGTTAGAGCAATCGCATCAGGTAAAATGGCCCAAAATTGCTATTTTACCTATTTAATCTTTAAGTTGGTCTTGCAGCACCTCATTCATTCGGATGGGTATTTTAACTTTCATTATCAATGTAAATTTTTCCCCAATAATGTCATTAATTAATTCATAGAAAACATTGTAAATTTTCATAATTCAAGTAATTATTACTTTTTTCACCTACAATTTGTCAGTTTTTATTTTCTTTAGTAAGTTTCTTATATTTTATCTCATTAAATTACTTGTAAAAAAATATAATCATATTGATTTATTTACTTATCATTCAAATTATATTGTAAAATAAAGGCCAAAACTAATTATATTTTTAATTTAATCAATTGGTATTTTAGATGATCTGTTGGAGAGATAAATAGTTAAACTGGATTTGTATTTTAGATGATCTACTGTGTGAGTAGCTATTATAGACAATATGTAAAATAGAAATAAAATTGCTTTTATCGATATGTATTTTAGAACTACTGTTGTGAGTGCTCTTAGAAAGAAAATGGAAAACAGGCATTAGTTATAATTTCTTGACACCTATTTTGGTCTGAAGTGGGAATTTCGCTAGGCATAGGTTGCGACACAATCGATTTCTTGTTGTTTTGAGGGTAGAGGTGCTACTAATTAAAAACTTGGTGTTTGCTTTTCTGATGATATTTAGCTGGTTGTTTGAATTTAACATTTCTGCTGCAATTGAATATGGCATCTAATTAAGAACCTTCTACTTCTTGTATAGCATCTGATTGAAAACATTTTAAGTTAATTTCTTTTGTTTAGATTCTAAATGTAAAGTATAATAATGGATTGATTAATTTTTCCTCCTAATTTTAAGCTAGGATCGGCTGGATCTATGGATCTATAGTTTGGGCACATTTCCACAACAGGCCTATATAGCCAACCTAGACTATTATAGTCTCTTTATTTAACTCGAAATGAATATAAAAAAAAATATAACTATTCAGAATACTCAGTAATCTAACTTTCCAAATGTCATATAATAATTTACTTTAAAGCGTCAAATACGTTCTCAAAAATTAATCGTGCGACTTTTACTTTAATCATTCCCATGCTAAAGCATGGTATTTAGACGTCGGTACCCTAGTTGAGTATACATTTGAGCTAGCTAAAGCCTCAAAATCATTCAAAGTGAAGGAGCTAAACTCAGGCCTGCCTTGAACATCAATCAAGTAAACTAAACTATTTTAGCCTAATGTTGACCCCGTAACCACCGGCCAGGATTGTTCTCTCCCGATATTACTCGGCTTTTGCTAGGGGTTAGACTAATAGGAGGGGCATTAAGTTTAAACTAAAGATTTGTGCGGGATTTAACCACAAAGTGGGCAACGAAATCAGTCGAATTGATGAACGCTTTAAGCCGGTTAACAGATCCCTAATACGAGCTTGTTCTATTAAAGTCTTTTATGAGTATCTCTAAAATGTATCTCGAAAAAATAAGTTTTGTATTAAGGTATCTAATAATAATGTATAAAGCTAATATTTTATTTTCATAAGCGGATGAAATACCAGTTGGATGAGTACTCCATCCGTTCTCATTTAATGGTATATTACGAAACTACGTGCAATTTTAACCGGCTTATAACTTGTATAAAAATTATCGAAATAATTATTTTTTTAAATCAAATCATAAAATTTAGCATTTGAACTCTATGATCAATTTTTTAAAAATTTTCATTCCGACAATTTTGATACAAGTTATTGGGCAGTAAAAATTGTATGTAGTTTTGTAATGAACAACTAAATATAGGAACGGAGTGATTACCGTGATTACCATAGACGAGTCAAATGAACAATTTTTTGAAGATTCTGAACTGGCTATGGATCTTATTTTATATGGATCATGTATTTATCATTGGCTGGTTATAGTTTTTTAATCTTTATGTTTAGTTGAAGCAAACCAATAAAAGATCTTAACAAGTTAGCATTAATTTCTAAGCCAGTTTTACAAGTAAATTTATTTACCCCATGAAAATTTTGGATAAGAATGAGATTTAAAATTGATAGATGATATATGAAGTTGTATGTGAAGATCGCACGTGCGACGCTAAATTTAAAGTTTGCACATGTAACATGTGGACACGTACTAGGAAAGCCATATTAATTAATACAAGTGTGAATGCATAAACTTATTGTTTGTAACGTAATACTAGCATTGTTTGTACAAATGAGAAATGGAAATTAAGCAAATTGGAAATTTAGACAATTTTAGCGTGCGCCTTCACACGCAATAAATTATATTTATAGCATTCGTGCATACTACGACTTTAGAAACACATACTCTAATATATAGGAGGTATTAGGGTCGGGTTCGGTTCGGTCCGGTTTGGTTTTTGGTAAAACCGAAACCGAACATATTTTTCGGTTCGGTTTTTTTCGGTTTCGGTCTTTTTATTTTTTGGACCGAACCGGACCGGTTTTTTCGGTCCAGTTCCGGGTTTTTTCGGTTTTATCTAATTTTTTTGGTTTTTTTTGGTTTTTTTCAGTTTTTTTCGGTCTTTTTCGGTTCGGTTTTACTGAAAACTGAAACCGACCCGAAAATTTTTCGGTTTTTCGGTTTCGGTCTTTTTCGGGTTTTTTCAATTCGGTTATCGGTTCGGTTTTTCCGGTTTTTTGCCCAGTGCTATGAGGTATATAGAAGGGGAACATAAGTGTATAGAATCCGAGGATCACGACATCATTCATAATTTCAATAATTTTTTAAAAAATTAGCATGTCTTTTTATTAGAATATGTCAAAAATGATGGGTTAACATCTTCATTTTTCTATCTCACTTAGTATAATTGATTACGTAAAATTTGGCACCCCACAAGCCATTCCTGACTTCGCTCTTGAGTTAATGTTAGAGGTGTACATAAACCGAACGAAACCGATCAAACAAAACCAAACCGATCAAAAACCGAACCAACCCAATTAGTAATTGGTTTGGTATGGTTTGAAATTTGATAAACCGATTTAATCGGTACGGTTTGCGATTTCAGTAGTTTTCAAACCGAACCGATTATTTTTATTCATATATAAAATAATATAATTATTTATATATATATATACATCAATAAATTGAGATATGATATTTTACTTGCTATTTTTAGTTATTAATAATATATTTTGTTAAATCATTTGTAAATTTACTTGTTATTCGACTTTTGGTTTAAAGTTGCAAATGAAATATAAACGAAAGTTTTACGAAATTTGTGTAATTTTGAATATTGTATTTTTTATTTGTTAAAATTCAAACCGAACCAAACCAAACCGATTATGATTGGTTGGATTTGGTTCGGTTTCAGGGATTTTTTTGTCAAAACCGAAACGAACCGATTGTTTTTTATTGGTTTAATTCGCATTTTCCTGAAAAACTGAACGGACCGAAACAAACCGTGTACACCCTACATGATGTTGTTTTAAATGTAATTTGACACCTCAACTATGTAAGGTCTATGCCAAACCTCATATATGTACAGCCAGGTTCGTTACATTATTTATGTAAATTTGTTCGGCTACGTGTTCAAAACCTACCTTACGTTATAGGAAAATAAACATATTCTCTTTATTCGCATATGTCCTAACTTAGGTTTTTTTTCTTTCCGATTCCAAAATAGACAATTAAGTTGGTTGAGGCCAAATATAAGTTTATCTGACTTAGAAAAAATAGACTTTAAAAAATAAACCAAAAAAATCAATTTATGTGAAGAAAATAGAATTAAGAAAGGAACCAAAATGTGCATCATAATAGGTTACAGATGCATTACATAAATTATCTGGGGTTTCTTAATTTTGTTTGATTAATTTCTACTTAATTAGCAACAAAAAATTGCTGCTAAATAATAGAGGAGCCAGTGACGTCCCTGAAAAAGTATATTTCACCAACTACTTATATTAGTTTAATCCTTAATTATTGCTGATAATAGCTAATTTTTTCTCTTCCTTTTTTTTTAATCAATACCAGCAACCATTTATTGAAATAATTTTTTCTCTTCCATGTACACACAACCTGATGAAGATAATGCGAAACTATGATAAGATATTACCATTATTTAATTAAGTAAATAATCACCGCTCAAATTATTGCTACAACGCCTTACCCGAATTTAACTATATTTTTGGGAAGTAGGGGCTGACTCTGTGACTCTGAGTCAAAAATTGTCTTTAAAACGTTCAATTTTATTTTAATTGTCTTTGATTTTTAAAATCAAAATTATGTAAAACTTACATAATTCAATGAAATCAATTTATAACTATTATTTAAAAATTTTGACCATCATATATGTAGTATACATACATATTATAAATATGTATATGTAAATATAATAATATATAGATACAAATTGTTGCTTGTTGTTTATTTTCATATTTGTAAGTTTTATATAATTTTGATTTTAAAGATCAAAGACAATTAAAATAAAATTGAACGTTTTAAAGACAATTTTTGACTCTGAGTGAGGGCCCTGCTTCCATATTTTTGCCCAAAACCGACTTTTATTTTAGGACCCGGTCATTATTTAGACAATATTCCAAGTTTAAAACTGTCCACTAGTCTTGCATTAGATAAGTACTCCGTACAAATTGATAAAAAAAAATAACTTGTGGAAAAATAAACAATAAAGTTCAAGGACAAGGACAAATTGCGTATGCGTAGTTGTATAATATGCTTTTTTGCTACAAAATATATAATATGAATACATACGATAATTTTTTTCATTTAACATATACTTCCTTAATTAGAACTAATTCATCTCAACATGCCCAATAGTTACCTAAGCTTTGTTGTTTAGGAGTTGGAGAAAACTACGAACAAGCGGGAACACGACCGACTTAAAATTAAGACAATCTCGTGATGATCTTGCACGTTTAGCATACTAATCCATCTCTCAAGCTTTTCAAGATATACATGAAAGAAATTTTTAACTGAATTATATGTGGTTTCAGTTATATTCTAATTAATATAAAGACTGCTAGTTAATTATAATCCAGCTCTACAAACAAAATTAACACTGTTGGAGTATAATATATATGAGCTGTATATTGAAAGTGGTCACTTATTTAGTAACAAGTTATATATAATATTACAATTACAGAAAAATATTATGAAAAAAAAAAAACTGGGAGACTGTATGTCTGTATTGGCTTTCCAAAGTTGAAGGAGAGGAAAAAAAAAAAGATGACTTTTCAAAGGATACATAAGAGCTTTCCAAATATGAGGTAAATGAGATCTTGTAAAAGGTCTATTAATGTTTGCTCAAACAATGTGAAACGAATGTAACATGTAAGAAAAACTTTAAAATTTCGAGAAAACTAGTGTTTATCTTTTAATAAATATTTCCTCAAAAGTTAATATTTTGCAAAATATATATTTCTTAAACGTACTATACCCTAAACTAGAATACTAGACTTACCCAACCTACTACTAGTATAGTTTAATGAAAAAGATCTATACTAGTATCCAAAAAGAAAAAGATAAGAAGCATATTGGAATATATAATAAGAATTCGGTAAAAGTTAGGTATTAAATAATCACAAGGACGTACACAAGATGGTCATGGTGTTAATTACAGTAATATAGAGACAAATCCATAATCGGACAATTTTTATTCCGTTACTTACTATGCTGAAATCTAGGCAACTTTAACAGAAAAAACAAAGTAAAGATACAAGAAAAAAAAATGAAATAAAAAAGTGTTGGAAAAAAAAATGGTACCTTAAACCTCATGATACGCATCTTTTAAAAATAAAAATAAAAACCCGCATGATACGCACGGTAGCACATGAGACAAACGAGACTTGGCCTATCTCACAATGACACGTGTCACTTACCCGGTGGTCCCACACCAAGGAGGCAGGCTATACCGTCGTTGATCTTCCAAAATTCCGTGTCGGAAAACCAGTGAGCACTCGGGCAACTCCCCGAGATCCGCAAATAAAGACTCGTCCTCCTCCCCCATCGGAAAAACCATCGCTCCACTATCACTACCGCCAATTATGGGGCTATCTAACATAGTCGAGGTTGATTCAAAATCCGAGAACCACTTAAGTTCATATGTACCTAGTAAAGGGTCCTCGGACATACCAACGAATTGGTTGTCGAAAATTACCATTTCGTCTTCAGAAGAATTCGTCGAGTTAGTGGAGACAGGTGTGGCCACCTCTGCAACCGTAGTGGTGGCAAGAAGCGGCTCATTCTTTATCTCGTCGATGACCTTGCTATTCTCTTTGACGTTGATGTTCTTGTCGATAATACTTTTGTCGTTGTTACTATTGTTGTTGTTTTTCGAGGCCGGCCAAGAGTGGTTATGCTCACAAGAATATGTAACAAGAAGCATAGTGGGGTCCGCTCGACTTCTTTCGACTTGTTTCCTAGCTGGACAACCCTTAGAGCTACTGCACCTATAGTAACCCCTGTCCAAATAAACAATAATACACCATTCAAGTAAAGTAAAAAAACAAACATTAAGATTAAACAACTACTTGAATGGTTAGTAACAAAATAGTCATTCAAGTATGTAAATATCGGACCCTGAATCTTGATTCACAATAGTTCAATAAAACCTTTTTTTTATCGATAGATACGGCAGGAGCTAAAACTAATTAAAACTCAATTTTAATATCTACCTGGGATAAGGGGAACCCTTGATTGGCTTCTGTCCATACTTCCTCCAAGCCCACGAATCCGACGGTGGAGGTGTTTCGCCCTTAAGCCGTGATCCCTCCACGTCTCTAATAGGCACAGAGACCACTTTCTTCTGCACCGCTCGCCTACTAAATCAAAGACCATCTTTAGACTAAAACAAGAAAAGGTGAAATTATTTTAACCACTAACAGTTTGGAAATCAGATTCCTTTTCGCAGTTAGACAATTACCTTGTTTTCGGAGAACTATTCGAGGTGGAGACCACCGCGGCACGTGGAGAATCTTCGCTATATTCCGGGGAGTATTCAGGGTCGTCTTGATCGTTTAGACACGAATTGTTTCTATGCTTGCCTTCCATTTTAGGCATCACTAGAGTTAGTTTCTATATATATAAATATATATATTCACAAACTCTTACACACTAGATGTTGATGATGGTTACTTGATTAACCGCACGAGTACTTAAAAAGGATAGAGAGAAAAAGAGAGGAGATGAAGGGGTTGGTGATTGCAAAGGGGACTTAGTAGATGGGTACAGAAAGGCAGTATATTTGTTTATAAGAGACGTGCAAGCAAATGTGAAAATAAAATAAAAACTCAAGTATTTTTAAATGTAAACATCTTATGAAATATGAAAAGGACATTTTCGTTGATTTTGATTAGTCTAATAATCCATGTGAATTGGGCAGCACTTTCTTTAGGTTGTTGGGGTGATTATCTTTTTTCCCGTTTCCCTTTTTGCCCTTGTCCTAACGCGAAAATTCCTTTTTATTCGATTGATCTTCTTGTTTTTAACTCACTAAGCTACATATACATTATTGTTTATATATACTTGTTGTTAGTGTTTGTAGGTTTATAGGATCCTAATTTTTTTTGCCATAAGTTAATACGATATTAGAGACTTATCCTTTTATACTGTTTTTTTTTTTTGCATCGACCAAAGTAATGTTTGCGATTTACATAGAGAATAAACGGCAGTGAAGTTGCGACAAAGGTATGTTAACAAAGGAGCAAAAATTAGCTATTGAAATTATCGAATTGTTGTCTTCAAATGACTTACCAAATGTCATGAAGTAAGTTGGATCATAAACCGTCCGTGTCTCGTTCATCATGATGATCGATAGCTAGCAGTAAGTAAATCCATAATGCATCAAGGTTCGATATACATAAAGAATTATTAGGCAAATATAAACAATAGTTATAATTAACGGGCAAGAGCTAGCGTAAAGTTATATCATCACAAAATTTTAGTAATATATATGGTTGCAACGGTTAAAAGAGTACAAATTCCCCATCACAGTTACTCATTTTAAAATTATTCGTTTTATCTTATCCTTGTTTTAAGATCTGAGAGGCCAACTTGCGAAATGGTATGATTATTGAGTGACATAATTAATACCTTTGTCAACTCTACACAGAGGCAAGTTCATTTACAACGGGGTTGGCCGCTTTATAAAACAATATAAGAGAATATAAGACAACTGTTCTCATTAAAATTGTTCAATAAACTTAAACCTTACAAGTAAATGGATAACAAATTTTGTATACTTAAGTTTATTCCAATAATCGAATAAGACGTGAAAAGAAACCGATGTAATCACTACAAGAAAATGTCCCCGTTGAGTGTTGCTAAAATCGTTTTACCATGAGTATACCAACATGACATTTGATTGTATCCTAGAACCCAATATTACCGCCTAGCATGATTTATGAGTAATTGATAGTAGGGTTGGTTTCCGGTTTGGCTAAAACTATGATTAGGGTTTGGTAGTTCATAAAAAAAAAAGTTCTATACACACCTTTTTTAAGCCTTAATTAATCAAGACTAGTTTTCCCAAAAATTATTAAGTTTGCCCCTGTAATGTAAATACAAAAATAAAGCTTCATTTGAAAATCATATAATTTTATTACTCTAAAAGTAAAAGTAATAAATTCCTTTTATAAAATACTCCTATGTGTTAGCCTGATGTTGTGCATGTGAACTTTCGCAAACAATGAATGAAAAGAGTAAAATGGCAAATCCAGTTTCGAAACAAATATAATATGTTTTCTGTCATGGTGATATCATCAACTTGTGCATCACTTTCTCCTTTTTTTTAAAAAGGTATTTATCTTTCTCACCTTAGTTTATTTAATTTTATTATCATGAAAAGTCAAAAGTATCTCTTATCTCAACCGCGTGTTTTGCAGTAAAAAAATCAAGAGGATCGAGTTTTTAATTTCAAGTGGTTTAGCTGTCTAAATTAATGATATCATCGTAATTTTTTTGAAGTGGACGTATTACAGGCTCAATACGTATTAATGTATTATATTTAAGCTTTCGCTTAGAAACAAAAAAATGTTAGGCATTAGTAAAATAAGGAACTCTCTTTTCAAATTATGTGTATCCTTATTCAGGTACAATTCTTTATTTTACTTTGTGCCGGTTTGGCATATACATTATATTAGTACTGGGTAACACTAAAAAAAAAATACCCAAATAGCGACGGAATTGGTGACAGCATTTTTTGTTACGAGCTTATTAGCGACGGTTTTTGTGACGAATTTGTGACAGTTTAGTCAATTTACGACAGTTTTGTGACAGCTTTTTAAATTAACGACAGGCTTATGACAACTTTTAACACTATAAAAAAATACCTAAATAACGACGGGATTAGTGACGGGATTTTTTGTTACGAGCTTATTAGCGACGGTTTTTGTGACGGCTTTGTGACAGTTTAGTCAATTTGCGACAGTTTTGTGATAGCTTTTTAAATTAGCAACAGCCTTGTAACAGCTTTTGACTATCACTGAATCAAACATTATTTTGTAGTGTAATAGCTTTACTATTGTTTTCATTTAGAATATAACCCAACAACCAAGAGATGATCAAATAATTAAAGCTTAATTAGATTGTTACTTATAACCAATACTTAGACGATAATATATAATCTCAGTTCTATCCGTTTCTGATGATCGTTTTTTTTTTGTCTCATTAAGTGACTACTTATGAACCTTTTTTATTTTATTTTAATTACTAAAACACAAAATAGAAAAAAGGACAGAAAAAACGAAGATGAACTTTTGGGAACTAAAAGTGGACTGTGGGGTCTCCTCAATCTTGCCACTAAAAGTAAATTTGCAAGTTATTGCTCGAAATATTTCTATACTTTGTTTGTAACATATTTAGCATTAGTATATGTATATATATTGACAATGAAATTAATGTTGTAAACTCATAGTACTGCATATGAATTGATACTTAAAAAAAAAATAAAAAAAAATCAGATCGCAGACAGAAATAACGATAGATTTTGCTTCTCAACGCCCTAATCGGAGACGACATGACGACATAATATTATTTTACTGACATATTTTATCATTTAACGACAGATTTATAACACGTACCAATTGATATTTTGTTGTATTGTACACAAAACATCACATGGTCATTGAAGCAAAAAGAATCAACATTGAATGTATAGAAACAAAACGGAATCTCACGAATCACCTTTGGATTAGCTATTATATGACCGGAAAACCGAACCGGATCGATAACCGAACCGAAAAAGAACGAAACCAAAAAAATTTCGGGTCGGTTTCAATTTTTAATAAAACCGAACCGAAAAAGAAAGAAACCGAAAAAGACCGCAAAAGATCGAAAAACCGAAAAAAATTGAAACTAGACCGAAAAAAACCGGTCCGGTTCGGTCCAAAAAATAAAAAAACCGAAACCGAAAAAAACCAAACAAAAAAATACGCTCGGTTTCGGTTTTGCTAAAAACCGAACCGAAACCGGCCCTAATTATATATAATCTTTGAAAATTGCTGGTGTCACACAGATTTGCATATAATCTTTGAAAATTGCTAGTGTCACACAGATTTGCAGTTAGTCTATCTTGGCCCAATCTGAAGAAGAGATAAAAAATGATTTACAATGAATATCAACTTTGATCTCTCTATATATCATTCTATTATAATAAGGCAAACTTAGACAGATGAGTCTGTCCAATTTAATCATTTTTTTTCAAAAATACTCTTATATCTTTTTATTAATTACAATAATATCATACCTACATAAAAAAAATATAAAAAGTAATAACTAATAACAATATTTATCCATCTTTAACAAACAAACATTATTTTAAATCTTATCATCTTATACTATTTTTTATTATTATCTACGTATTTGTATCATAACTAAAATTATTTTCTGTAGTTTAATTGCACTGGACGTCATACCCGTAACGCGTGCGGACGATTACTTATATATACTTTGGGAAGTGTTTATAAGAGTTATCTTCAATATCACTCATACAATTATTAAGCATCATAAAAAATGTAAGGAATACTAGCTATAGGAAGTAGTTCATGTTTTATTGTTGGATTCAAACATTTGATGGAGTTTTGTGTCATTGTATTGCCGTTTCTCGTTTTTTCTAAAGTTTTAGATAACGGGTACGCATTTTATTTCCGGTATCGTTCACCGCTCCCACTCGCTAATTTGGCAATTATATATGGTTTCGACTATGACACAGTTCATCTCTGTAGTTTGAATTAGCAAGTCATCAGTTGTCATAATTTGACCACGTTAAATTGGTGATTGGCCCCATGTATAACACTATTAGTCTCGGTATAAATAGATCATGTATGTGCCAAACTAATTTCACCTCAATATGAACCAATTAATATATAGAATCAATCTAAAATTTGTCTCCAAATGTGACATTTGGAAAACTAAATATTATTTTCTTAAGTCTAATATCAACATTTAATCCAAGGGCCAAACTTCAGTTTAGCCGCTCAAGTTGATACCGAACTTCAACCACACCATTTTTACATAATATAAATATCTAGTTGTGTTAGTACAGGATTGTATTGAGGTGACAAGTTGACAATAATTTTGGTCTCTATAGTACTATTAATATAACTCAATCTAATAAATTTGACAATGTCAAATTTTATCCAAATTTTTAAAAATACGTTCATCCTAATATTATAATTACTCTTAAATGTCATAATTCAGTTCAAATACATAAATAACTTAAATAAATGTCATGTTCCACACATATTTATATTTCAAACAAAATCGACATAAAAGTAAAACATTATATTACTCTTTATATACGATTGTTAATTTATTATATTTATTCATCGATATTTTTTTTTTAAAATATTAACTTTATTTGTCGGGATCATATCTATATTACTACGTATGCGTGTGCAACAATTACTAGTATATAAGATTTAGAGACAAAAATAATCTGGCATCCCTAATTATAACATTTGGAGATAAATTTTGAATTGTTTATTTCTAAATTTTTGGTTTACATTAGCTATTGTAGTGAGCTTATTTCAATTATTGGGTACCAATTTGTTTAAAGTGAACCAACTATAAGACTACAAATTGTTCAATGGAAATATGAGAACCAAGTACGTTTTCGCCATGAGTCCATTGTTGTAACTCACCTAAATATTTATTATTTGTAATAAAACAAGATTGCACTAAATAAAAATATATTATAACAGATAAACATAATGTTATAGAAATTCAACAAAATACAAAAATACATGTTAACGGCAGTTTATTATAAATAAATCCGCATACACACTATAAAATAATACTTGATTTAGTGAGAGTCAAAAACCTGTCACAACCGTGTCACTAATTTAAAAGGTTGTTACAAATTGACTAAACTGTCACAAATCCGTCACAAAAACCGTCGCTAATAAGCTCGTAACAAAAACTACCGTCATTAATCCCGTCAATATTTGAGTATTTTTTTGTAGTGACATATTGCACTTGATTATAAAAAAAAATGCATTTTAACTTAGATTTTTATTTTATTTTCACTAAAAAAAAAAAACCAAATAGCGACGGGATTAGTGACGTTTACGAGCTTACTAGCGACGGTTTTTGTGACGGTTTTGTGACGGTTTAGTCAATTTGCGACGGATTTATGACAATTTTTTAAATTAGTGACAGAATTGTAACAATTTTTGACTCTTAATAAATCAAATATTATTTTATAGTGTTTTGACCTTGATGATAAGAACGAAAATGATGGAAAGTTTCTAGCTGTCGTTCTCTGTATATACTATAACTTCGATGGTATCGATTAATTTCATTATAGCTTTTAAGTAGTATAATTTTATATATATAAATCTTCTAGAAAGGAATATGTGCATTTACTATATATGTAACATTCTTATTACGTAACTAATAGGTGTGTCACGACTTTAATTAATCGTTATCTTACCTTGACTTTACGTACCACTTGCACCATTTGATTTCTCTTATATGTTTTATGTGCGAGTATTTAAATACAATCTAGATAATACATCTTATAACTTAAGTATATTCGTAATTACAAAATTTTGTCGTGTTATATACTGTCACCTCAATTTAGGACGTATCTTAGTTATTACAATATTAGTTATATATGGATGTATTTTTAGAATTAAGATAAAAAGTAAATTCCGTAGTTTTTTTTTTTTTTTTTAAGATTAAACAAACCGTCTATCGATAAGTGAATATGTACAATTCTTGAACAAAACAATTACAAGAAATTACATTAAATGATAGGATATGAAAACTGATCGCCAACAAAGTTCGGATAACAGAATTTAATGCTCTACTGAACACCTCATTTGTTTTTCAAACTATCTGGTTGGAACCAAGAGACAGATTATGTTAATACGAGTTATCAATCAGAGAAATACTTCCACCAAACAAACCTATATTTTAATTTCTTAGATAATAGAAAATACTTCGAACTGTCTTTAATAAATAAATGTTTCTTAAAGACAATTCGAAGTATTTTCTATTATCTAAGAAATTTGTGTAGAATGCAATGTTTGTATTTAAATTTCACAAATTTCAGCCGTCGCTCCAGACGGCGGACGGATGGGACTGATCTCCTCTTTCTGGAACTATCCTCATATTTTTTCGATCTGTCACATACATCGCCAACAGTGGAGATTCAGCCTCCCCTCTTCTTCTCTTTTCTATTCTCTCAACTATTCCCTAATTTTTTTTTTCTCACAAGTTAGGCTTCCCTTCTTAGATACTCACCCGTGAATCTAGGGCCTTACCATGACCACATTTCTTGTTTGATTTTGGACTTTTTGCTTAAATTTTTAATCATTTGTGATGTTAAGGATTGGATTAGGCAAATATATAGAAGCTTACGATTATGGATTTTTTGGACGTTATTTTTGGGGAATTTTGCTATTATAGGCCTCTTTAGATCGGGTATCAGGGTGTTGGCACCGGATGATACTTCACGAGCTGAGCGGATTGGAATTGTAAGCTTACTTATGAATACGGGCTAGGATGTGTATATACTTACCTTTACTTTAGGTTGCAATTTAGCTTAATTATTAGTTTATGGTATAGGATGGATCAAACCGACAGGTTATATGCTATGTTTCGTTCAGCCGTATGTACCTTTTGATCTTGGTTCAAAAGATTATGCTTGAGTTGTGGTGCAATTTGTCATGTACATGACGAATCTGCTTGTCTTTGTTGTTGGGTTATCTATATCTAACCTCATTTATAATTATAGCTTATGTAATTCTGTGTGAATATTCACTACATTGTGGATTATGGCTATCGATATTGGTGTAGAATTGAGTGTATTGCAGTCAATTTCGGTTCTTGGATTGATCTTTCTGTGTCCTTGGTCTCAGTTGGCCTATTTCTGTTACGTGTGCTTGCATACCAATGTTGTTTATTTAAGTTGTGTTGAATATATCATATTGGGCCTTTCGTGTACTACTGAATGATTGTTTTGTGCTCAGTTCTGTTATCATTGGTTGATCCGTTTTTGTCTCGTCTGTTAGGTTGGATTGCACAATAATATTTCACTTTTTAGTTGGACATTTGAGATGAGTGTATTTTTACATTTTTTAGTTTTTGGGTTGCTTTTTTTAACTTGTTTGAAATGAATCAGATTGACTTGTTAGGTCAGGTATACGAGACGTCATTGTTTTGTTATGTATTATATGTTTTTCCGTCAGAATTTTGAAGATTGTTAAAATGGCAATGACTCTTATACTAGAGCATTTTCCTTTTTAATAATAATGAGTATACCGATGATGATTAAAAAAAAATGCAATTCGTATCCGAGTGAAGTAACCGTAAAAACCGTAAAAAGGTTACACTCGCCACCGGAGAAGCAGTATTTGACAATTTTTTCAAATTTTCTAGTTGTGTTTATAGTAATCCAAGGTTTCATTTTCTGAAGGACGGTCAAGGTAATTAGGACATGTAATGCAGCCTTGTACTATTTGTCTATACAGTCTATATACTCCCAATGCTTCATTGTCCTACTTTATAAAACAACAAAATTGACATCGTTGTGGCTTTGTTTTCTCAACAAATCTTATCTATAATAAATAGTATCCTCCTCGTCACTTATTGAACAAAACTAGCTTCCACTTGTAATTTGTACGAGTCTGTTTGGCACCATGACGACTCTCCTTCATTTCAACTTTTGGCGATAAATAAATAACCAAAATTTAAGAAGAATTACAAATTTAATTTGCATATAGAAAAGAAGGAAAACCGTCATCCTGCACGTAAAATGATCGCGGTTTCATTCGGTTCGATTTTTTACTAAACCCAAGTCGAACGAATTGGAAGTCGTCGGTTTGGTTCGCTATGGGCCTGGTGGTAATTGGATAGAAGTCAATATTTTACTGTGCACTTTGCCGAGTTTAGTTTGGAACTGCAATATAACAAGTTGGAGTAATATCTCATGCTAAGATAACGTAATTATGTCTATAAATTACTTCATGTGGATGTTATTCAATTATATCAGCCTTTTGAAAATAATGTTGGAAAAACTAATGGTTTTTTGAGTGAATACTATTAACTTTTAGGAGTTTCAAAACATTTACTCCCCCAATTTATGTGGGTCTTATTATTTGTAAAAGGAGTTACAAAGACTATATTATAAGAAAAATGGTCTTGTGACATTTTTTTTTTCATGAGAAAGAAAAACATGTCATCATACACACATACACACACAAAAACACATGCATACATATAGAGAGAGTACCGCACCACCAACGGCCCGACCGTGGTTCGGTTCCGTTTCCGCCGAGTCACATGTGATAGACGTTGTACCTTGGGAACGAAGTGCCCCATTTAGCCAGAAGCAGAGGTGGCGGGACAAATATCGTTTAAGGGAAACTGCTCGCAGTTACCTCGTCTCGGACTTTAGTCCATTTCGGTATCATTTACATACTTTTAATTTTGAAGGTTGTAATTGTTAAATTATATATTTGAGGAAACTATTTTCTGTTTATTTGTCCATTTCTTTTTCGTAGAAATTATTGTGTTTATTTATAACGTACCCAACAATCTTAAACGATATTTTTTATGTTTCGTACGTTAATACAATAATTTTGGTGTTTGGATAAACAGAAAATTATTTTCGTGGCTAAGACATTTTTTTGGAAAATCATTTTCTAACCTTGGTTTTAAGAAATTGGTGTTTCCGGTTGAATTGTCGTAAGCATTTTGTGTTTGCTTTACCTTGTTTGGGATTTTTGTGAAATTCCAATTTTTCGGTTTTTAACCGTATCGTATGTATGTTTATGATATATATTATTGTTCGCATATGAGCATATTTGGTTGTGATTTGATAATATGTTTTATCATCGTTTTGGATTTTGTGAAAATCTATAATTTGTTTGGTGATAATTATAGTGATTAAAATGGTTAATCTTGGATGTTGGTTTACATGAACAAGGGCTTTTGTTATTCTTAATTCAAGCAGTTGATACTACTGCACGGTCAAACTATTCTTTGTAAAATGTCTATTCCAGATACATGTTTGTGTGAGTAACAAAATTGCTATAATGATAATAGTAGGATATATGTTACTGGAACTCTGTTATAAGTGTTGTGGTTTTTTTGGAAATTGGAATTGAAAAGTCATGTTGCTGCCCTTTTAATGGGTGTTTTAATTTCACATATAACTGTTGAAATTATGTGCATTTTATTTAAGATTGGGCTACTGCCTTAATTGATGCTTATTATGGAATGAGAATTAGCTCGTTTTAAATTCTTAAATTTGGTTTGTGAAACCGTATATATTCTGGATTAATTATGTGTGTGAAAAATGCATTAGTAGATTTGAGCTAATTCTATTTTCTAAAAGAATTCTGGAAATTTTATTTCGAGAAATCTGGTTAGAGACTAGACTATATTGTTAGTTTATTTATACATGTTTTTTGGTTTCATGTTAATAAAATTACTAACAATTTCCAATGAGTATTTGTGTAGACATGGATCTCTACCATGGAATTGGAGGATTGGTGATTTTCGAAACAGTTCGTGTAAAACCATTAATTTGGGGCTTACGAAAGAACTAGTTTCGAAATAGTTCTTGTAAAAACCATTTTCTGATTTTCAGAATTTGGGGCTTACGATAGAACTGGTTGAATTCTGAGATTGTTATGTGTAAAATCAGATTTATCTGGTGTTTACGGCTGAATAAATCTTTCAGAATTTGATAATCTTTTTCGGAAATGAATTAGAATACTCTTGCAGAATCAGTTTCTTGAAACCATGCGTGGTTATAGAAATTTGGTGTTTGCGAAGAAGGAGTTTTAGTTTCATTTTTTGAAATTAGATTGTTCGTGTTTGTTATTTGAGATAACAAACAGTTTCCTGCGGGAAATGTCCGGAACACAGTGGGTGCTGGAACTGACCAGAACATTGTGGGTGCCGATGTAACTCCTATTAATTTTGCATGAGTGCATATTAATGACGGAGGTTACAAATTTGAAACCACCATTATTAAAACCACTAATGTGGTTATATAATGGGTGATATCCTTATTAATTATGATTTATTGCAATTTATTTTGGAGGGTTACAAAATTTATAACGGTAATCATTAATAAGATTAATGACGAGTATTTATAACTTCTTATTAATTGTGATTAATCGCAATTTAATTTGGAAAGTTATAAATTATTGTAACGACAATCGTTGTTGGCATTTATGGAGAGCTTTATTAGCTATCTACGAATTGCAATGACGAATCGGTTACATATTTGGATGAAAGGTTATTTAATAACCGATTTGTTCATCCAAGAGCAAATAATTTGATGATTAACAAATTATAAAATGTCGTTGGGTTTATTTTAAAAATAAACAAATATCGGCTAATTTATTATTTGTTGAAATAATATCTTATTAATTTGCTGAAAGAACATTTAATAATTTGTTGAAATTAACATCTTATTTATTTGTTGGAAAAACATTTAATAATTTGTTGAAATAACATATTATTAATTTGTTAGTAAAACATATTGTGAATATGTTGAGCTTGCTATTATTGAGGATAGTAATTTAGTAATATTATATTACTATTATTGGGGAAGAACTCCAAGGGTCCCACAAATGTGGGGGTAACCCGTTGATCCTGTAGATCGAGAATTTAAACGTACCCCATAACGTCTGCGGGAGAGTGGGAGAATATCTAACGGTTTATTGGTATGGATTTAAAACGTCTAAAATAAATGATATTGTTCATTTACCATCTTGAAACCGATTAAGTTTCTCTATAACAGTGTGCATGTTCTGAGTGAGGACAAAGGGAATGCACAAACTGTGGGGGCGTTAATGTGTGAAAACGTTTTAAACGTTTGGAAATCCACTAACAAGTGAAAGCATACAAATCTGAATCATGACTAGTGGTTTTTGAAACCTAAAGGGCAGTAGCCTTTCGGTAGCCAAAACACTAGGATCAAATTGTGATAAGTTTGCTTGTTTGTGGCAATACATCAGTGACTATTTGTTCAAAATGAGCATTTTAGTCGATACTCTTGTGGTCAATAATGACATGTTGAATTATTCAACCAAGTCACTGATTTGACATGATATAGTAGGTGATGAAAATATAAAAGGTTAAATGTTTTATTTTTCTAAATCTATTATTTAAATTGAAATACAAATATGAGTTTGTGTTTGAAGCAATGTATTGCTAAGTCTTCAGTTCGAAGTTTCGAACGGAGTACATAACCAAATGGTTCGATGCATTTGAGATGAGTGAAAAACCAAGAAGGGTTTTAAAAGATATTTCCTCAATTTATTGATGGATGTATTAAACACTGATATGTCTACTTCATGAGAAGTAAAGATAAATCAGTCGGGATATTCATTCAAGTAAGAATGAATGCGTGAATTCTATTGTTGAGCATTAAGGCTTGTCAGAAAACATGTTTAATCATGGGTGTTCTGTTGTGTTAATCTACCAACTTTAATCCAATGATTAAGTGTTAATCATTAAATGATAGACTATTTTTGGAAGTGTTAGATATTGTCTAACTAGTTCCGAAATGGTATATTCACATGGATATGAATACATGATCAGTGTGATTGAAACGGTGAATATGAGACACCGTTCACATAATTGTGTTGATGGAATGACACCAATCGTTAAAGAACGACTTATTATGCTCTCGAGCAAAATGTAGTTCTTAAACGATGATTATCATGTTGATAAGTTCAGGATTAAACTCTGAATTTGTACGGGAAGTGAGCTTTCTGCAAGCTATGTGTTGAACAAACTATCGCTGAGGAAGTTGGACCAAACAGTCAGAATTATAGAAGGCATGGTGCCTGACTATAAGTTCGTGAAAGTTTGGTGCTACCTAAGAAAGGTCTCAATCTTGTTCTTTGAAGGATTTGGATAGTATCGAAAACGGTAGATTGTGTGTTCATCGGATAAGCACAAAATATAGTGCTGATCGGTTGCTAGTGCATAAGTCAGATGACTTAGGTGCATATAAAGTTCTATGTCCGAGAAGCATATTTTCTAAAAGAGAAGCTTTCCCGTAAAAACTCTAACGCCTGGCGAGTGTGATCAATACGTTGAGGGTTCAAAGCATTACGCTACCCAAGACAAGTGAACACTCAAACGGTGCTGGAAAAATGGGGAAAGTGAATCTTTTAAGTAAGATGAAGTTCATCGGCATGGTAAAAGAGTAAGTAATGAAACTTCCTTTGTCCCTTGACCTTCATGAGTGAAGATGAATCGACGATATTGAAATAATCAATGTTATCCATATAATGTGTATATGGAAAGATGCCATCAACAATGAGGTTGATAGGCACGTGAAAAATAAAGTCAATTACTTTAAGTAAAACTGACGGTTTTGATAATTTTAATGTCTATACTCTAATCTCTATAAAAAAGGACGCATCATTAATTAATGAGAACATATGTTTTATAAATGGAGATCTAGATAATTAGGAACAACCCATTGGGTCGTGGTTCCGTGTAAAGTAAGCCAAGGTGCGAAAACTTGTTAAGTCGTTATATGGACTAAAACAAACACCTAACTTATCATAGGTAGTCTCTTGTGTGTCAAGAACTGCACTAGACCAGTTATAGCCAACTCAGTGAGCAGACTCAGTAGGTTTGCCAATGAGGCTTCTCAGATACATGAGGTATACTGCCAATCATGAACTGCATTATACGAGATGTCCAAAATGTTTGGAGGGTATTTTAGATACCAAGTGTATCTCGAACTTTAACAGTACAAGGTCCATTAGTGGATATGTTTGTACTTAAAGAGCTTGCAGTCTTATGGAGGTCTGTAAAATAGACCTGCATAGTTGGAGAAACTATAGAGTTAGAATTCATAACGTTGAATCAAGCTACAGAAGAGGCAGATTGGCTGAGAAGTCTTGGAAGGTATTCCAAGTGGCCAAAATCTGTTCCCGCAATAAACGTGCACTGCTGCAGTCAGTCAGTTATTAAACGGGATCAGAATAATTTGTATAATGGAAAGTCCCGACAAAGTCATGACATATTCGTCGGAGACACAAATCCGTAAGAGGAATTGCTAGCAAAAATTGTGGTATCCCTAGACTTTGCAAGGTCTAAGGATAATAATGCGGATCCATATACAAAATGCTTGACTCGTGGAGGAGTTGGAGCATCATCGAGGGAAATGGGGTTTGAAGCCCAATAAATTGGAAACCTTCGCATAGGTAACCCAACCTGAACTGGAAACTTCAGTCTCGGTTTCAATGGGAAACTGAATTGTGCGGGTAACCGAACAAAGCACTCGAGAACATAAGTTATCAGCCCATTTCTATGATGAAAGAGTGATAGACCTGTACCATTTTAAGGGTGAGCATGAGGCTCTTAATGAATCAAGTATCTCGAAGGTCGAGTCGGAAGAGTCAGGACACCTTGACTTGAAAATCACCTATAACGAGTGTGTATGGCCGATACTATGTGATGATCTAGGGCTAAATCACTAGAGCACTCGGTTGAATTTGCCAAGGCAGTCCAGGGCCAAATATGGACAACAGCCAAAGGGCTTAGTAAGTGGTGTAGAGAGGACATTGTGTGAGTATTACCCTGGTATACACAAACGCTAAAGGGTTCAAGGCTTTAAGGCTACCCAATAGTAGCATATCAGATTTTACATCACTATGGCAGGTTCAAGGCGCGCGCTACCTGTCCTTATGCAGTGAATTCTCGTGGTTCTCTCGATTGCATTTAGTTGCACGTTGCATGTTTTAGATCACATTCATGTGGGGGATTGTTGGAAAAACTAATGGTTTTTTGAGTGAATGCTATTAACTTTTAGGAGTTTCAAAACATTTACTCCCCCAATTTATGTGGGTCTTATTATTTGTAAAAGGAGTTACAAAGACTATATTATAAGAAAAATGGTCTTGTGACATTTTTTTTTTCATGAGAAAGAAAAACATGTCATCATACACACATACACACACAAAAACACATGCATACATATAGAGAGAGTACCGCACCACCAACGGCCCGACCGTGGTTCGGTTCCGTTTCCGCCGAGTCACATGTGATAGACGTTGTACCTTGGGAACGAAGTGCCCCATTTAGCCAGAAGCAGAGGTGGCGGGGCAAATATCGTTTAAGGGAAACTGCTCGCAGTTACCTCGTCTCGGATTTTAGTCCATTTCGGTATCATTTACATACTTTTAATTTTGAAGGTTGTAATTGTTAAATTATATATTTGAGGAAACTATTTTCTGTTTATTTGTCCATTTCTTTTTCGTAGAAATTATTGTGTTTATTTATAACGTACTCAACAAATAACTCTTAACAAATATGCATAAATGAACTTGTGATTGTTGTGATAAATATGTGAAAATATGAATTATATGTTCAGTACAGACCAAATAGCTAATCAAAGTTTTGGATCATTGTGAAAATATTGTGGCCATTAAGCCTTCATATATTTTCTCTAGAGATCAAAATAAGTTTATTGGTAAATATGTAGATGTATATAATGATAAATTTATTAAAGGGAAATGCTGCAAAATCATTCCGAACAACATCATAGTGTAAACCGTAGTGGTGAAAATTGAATTGGTCGATCAAAGTTGGTATTATTGTACTTGTCGGTTAATAGTCGAGTGGTGCATTAAATCTGACGTAAGGTTGGTTTCCGTTTTCTTCTTACAATTCTATCATCGTTTTTAATTTATCTTAAATTGTTAACTTTCTTTAACTCTGTTTTTGCTTAATTATATTTCGTTATAACTAGCACCAATCAAACATTTTGATTAGTAGAAACAGTTAATAGGTGTGATAATATTCTACAGAGGCAACCACAAATTTGAAATTTCATGACTACTTGAAACAGGCAAACTTAGTTCAAACAGAAGAATATAATGCAAAGGAAAGATTTAGTTTCCATCCAACCTGAATCTTTTCGGCTATATCCTTTACACATAATAACTAAATTCTTAATCAACATATTTATCAATGGCCTTATGAACAGCTTGCTCAATAGATTGTGCATTAATGTCCTCTTGCTCTCGACCTCTTATGATGGCTTTGAAGATGAGAAAATGCCCTTTACATGAAACATTAGCTTGAGTAACATTGAGGCCCATTTCTTCAAAAGTTTCTAGTATAGAAACCAACACATTTTCACCTTTTTGGCAGTTAATATTTACTTGAAAATTCTCCCCATATTTCTCTACTTTCACCTCCTGCATGTACGCATCATATAGTCACTTTTTTTTACATCCATCACCAAAGAGAAGAGTATGAATAAATCAATAACAAACAGTTATAATAATTTTCATTCTAAGTTAAGTAAAATAGATTTTAGAAATAAAAACTACTAATTTCTAGGATAGTACACATTCCAGCTATATTTTGACATGCTAACTTTGTAACTCCTAATTTCATTCTGAGAGGACTTTAGATTTTAATGGAAAGATATAGAAAAACTCAGCCAACTTTTGAGGATGGTACAAGTTGTAGCTTAATTTTTATCTTCTTATTTCATGTAAATAACCCTGTGATTATTTTAGAAGTCTACTTTTATTTTTTGTACACATTGAAGATAGATAAAATAGGGTTATGGAAAGAGGAAGCACTTGTATATTCAGCTGGTACTCTCTTTTCATGGCTTCTAGCTTGAGTTTGAGTTTGTAAATGTGAAGAATAGTGTCCAATATGATGCAGCTTCCTTTCACCTACACATAAATGATGATTAATTACCATTACTAGCTTATAAAGAACATTGAAAAAAAAAACAAATAAAATGGGATGAAAACTAAATTATTACAGCTTCAAAGTTGGTGGTTACACTACTATTGAGTTTATGAAGTTTTTTTTGTAGCTTTGCTCTCTTTTGCAGACCAGAAACCATCTTCTCTGTATCTCTCCTTACTTTGATGTGATATGTAAGTTGGATAGTTTGATTTTACGGCCTTGGTTTTTATAGCAAAAATAGGAGTGTTATATAATTTAGTGTGTTGGGATCATGGAACCTAGCTAACTACATCAACATGTTATTGTCTTGTTATATATGAAACATAGAATTAAAACTACTTAATGAGTAGTATAACCTTCCTTTTATTCCTGAAAAGGTAAAAAATTGATATTAATTATCTGAATATATTTGTCAAAAAATCGTTAATTTTTTTTTAAATTTACTCCATGCATGCATGATGCAATACAGTAATTGGACTCAAGGAGGAATCTAGGAGTAGTAATTTAATTACGATTCAAAACAAACTTTTAGGAGATTGCATAATTACGAGTTAACGTTTAATTTACTCCCTCCGTTCTCATATAATTGTCCACTACGAAACTACGTGTAATATTGACCGGCTTATAACTTGCATCAAAATTATCGAAATGATTTTTTTTAAAAATCTAATCATAAAATTTAACATTTGAACTATATGATCAACTTTGAAAAAAATTTATTCCGACAATTTTAATACAAGTTTTTTACCGATCAAAATTACACGTAGTTTCATGAACAATTAAATAGGAACGGAAGAAGTACTATTTAGTATAAAGGGCTGTGTTGGTGCTTTATATATTCATAATTTTAGCATAACTTAGGGAGGAAATAATCTTTTTCTGGCATTGGATTTAAAATGAGTCCGCGTTATACTTATTCCTATAATTGTAGAACAAAATTAATTTCAATTTACATAACAAACGGTTATAAACTAATTTTGCCCATCCTTAATTGTAGACTTCAATTATTTTTGTGGCCAAATATTAAGCAAATTGCTCCTTTTCCATCGAAACAAGGAAATGAATTTATCAAAATTTCTTTCATTATACTAGTATTTTTTGACGTGATTGTAGAACACCTGTGATTAGGGGTCGCATCGGTACGTTACCGATCTTTTTGAACTTATACCAATATCACTATAACAAAATACCCAAATAGCGACGGAATTAGTGACGGTATTTTTTGTTACGAGCTTATTAGCGACGGTTTTTGTGACATTATAGTCAATTTGCGACATATTTGTGACAGCCTTTTAAATTAGCGACAGACTTCTGACAACTTTTGACTCTCACTAAATCAAACATTATTTTGTAGTGTACCGTACCGAACTAGTTTGGTTTTCAAAAATTAGTACCATTACCGAACCAAACAAATCGGTATACCGACTTTCGGTATACCGACAATGTCGGTCGGTATCGGTTTTATACCAAACATGTAATAACTACAAAAAAAAATAGAAACTTAACTACTCAATGACTCATGAATAAAAAGAACATTAACTTTCAAAATCAAAATCAAATGAAGTACTATTTTCAGTTGGGCTCTCCACGAAACTTGATCCTAAACTCTATGCAAACATATAAAATAATTCATAAAGGTATAAACTACATTGAAAAAGTAATAAAAAGTTAATTAAATCAAGAATACAACAATTTTGCATACCCTTTTCGACTTCTTCCAGCAAAGTATAAAACTCGAGCTCAATCTCGGATGGCATCGGTACGGTACCGACCTTTTTGAACTCATACCAATACCGTACCGAACTAGTTTGGTTTTCAAAAATTAGTACCATTACCGAACCAAACAAATCGGTATACCGAAAATTCGGTACCGACTTATTCGGTTCGGTTTGAAAATCGATCGGTTGGTACGGATCGGTACAAAATGGCCACCCTACCTACGATACATAAATTCGATGTTTTTAACTTGTATTCTCGAATCGTTACTGTATTTACTTGCTTAATTAAAAAAATGATCGACTCATGACTCGTGACTAGTATTTCAATTCGGTAACAAAACATAAGCTAGGATTGGTCCATAAGGTGTCAAATTTTCACCACTGATTAAAGAGTATATATCATGCCAAAAAGATAGCTGCCACGTACAAGCACCCTATATTACATACATATATACATCTATATATCTCGTGATTGTGTGAGAATGATAGCTAGGCTTTGGAATTGCAGGCCAATGGTTAGTGCTGTGGGACTCAAAACCTTTCAAGCAAGCAAGCAAAAAATACGTATAACATAAAAATTTATTTCAAATTTGTTACAAAAAAATGGCAGTGATATGACTGTCACAGTGTTCACGGGACCCAAATCTCTCGCACTACTACTACTATATATCTAATATTTCTCATTTGGTTCCTATTTGTCCCCTCAAAATACCTGCCTTTGGCCGTAAGTCACATGTTCTGACACAAACCTTACCCTCTCGATTTATTCCATTTTTGTTTCCACTATTGGGTGTGATAAGGAATGTTTTTCCAACCCGTGTAGATGCATGTAAATAATGAAAAATAATTTTTTTAAATTATTTCGTTCTTAATTAAGTAATTCCGTAATTCTTAGCAATTCTTTGCATCGGTTGTTAGTGGACTAGCCATGGAGCATTATTTATAATTACTTGCATAGTCTTCTTGTTTCGAAAACATTATGATTATGAATATTTCGATAACGGAAAATGGACGAAATATACGGCATGCTTGTCCAATGGTTACAAGTTTATCAAAAGCCATTGATATTATTTCATTAATAACCAATGAACCTCTTGATTTTTTCTAGGTAACGGCGACCCTCGATGAGGTCCTATATGTTGGGTCATGTATTCATGTTGTCTCACGTCCGAAACTTAGTCATACCTACATTTTAGGTAAATAAAATTACCTATTTGTTAATTTCGAATACTGCATAGAAAAAACTAGAGCAATGGAAATAAAAGACATTCTCGAAAGGGCAATTTTGGGCATGGAAAATTTCATTCGAACCCATGCCGATAGAATGGGACAAAATGAGTCACAAGTTATATAGTACCAAATTGTTTAATTTGTACACTGATACTGAACACAACCCAGGCCAGAGTGGGTTCTTATGATTTTTCACAAATTGGCCAAAACAAACATTGGAGTTTAGTGTTCAATACACCTCCTTAAATCAACCTTTTCTAACTAGTTTTTTTCTTCATTTCTATATTTAAATCTCTTGGGAAAATATAAGTGCTTTATGGGGTTTTTATTATGCCTAGGGTCCTTTTCTGTGTACCTATTTCATGATACTTCACTATTACAAATTCAACTCTCCCATGTCTTTTGTTTGTCTCCTTCTTCTTATCATGGATAGTACTCAGTTTGCAAATTTATCTGTTCGTCTCAGAATCCCAGTTCACATGATAAATTTTCAAATATCGTCGATTACGAAAACATTTTTATTAAGAGTGTAAATTTTCACCAAACCGGTTTGGAGAGTGCTCCTCTATGCATGCATGACATGTGTCGGTTTATCATTTGTCTAACTATATATAATACTAGCGGGTCTCGTCCACGCGATGCTTGATGTAAAGCGTGCATTAGTGATAACCTTTTCGCACAACAAATGTTTGTTCTTCTGGAAAAACTCAAATTACAGTAAATTTTTAATAAAAAAAAATACAAATATACTACTAATAAAAACGAAATTAATTGAATTTGATTAAAAATAAATTAAAGCTTATCAGTGAGTTTCAGATTGTGAAGTTTTCTATCAAAAATATATATATAGAGAGAGAGATGGAGATGGGAATGAGTTATTCTGAAAACTGAAAAGGCAGTTACTTTGGAAAGAGACAGATATCTATTTGACAGATGTTGTTTCTTTTTTAACCGTTCATCAGTTATTTTGGTCTTTTGTATTTTATCTATTTGTAATTTATGTTAATTAGAGGAGTTTTAATTAATTATTTATTTCAAGACCTCGTAAGGCTCTTAACATAAAGTAATAGTATTGATATAAGATTTTAATGTATATTTTAAAAATGACCATAATATAATCAGTTGATGAGTTAAGTTTGCTATTTAAAACTACATAACCATGGTCTGACATTTAATTGCTATAATTTACACATTAAGTCTTGAACAGAGATAAAACAGAATTAATAACCTACTAAAATTCGAATTATCTTACTGGCAGTACCATACAACGTTCCCAGGACCTATGATTTTTATCAGAAAAGTTGTTGAAAATGTTAATTTTATGACGAAACTTAAGGAAACTAAACAAGCTAACTTCAAAATAAATATTTCATACAAAAAATACGTGATATTATCTAGGTGATAATTTAATTTTTAGAATAACTTTAAATATGATTTATATCAGCAAAGAATTACCTAACTATTGGATGAGATGGTAGGTCACGTTTTTTTTAGCAGCCATTTACAATCAAGCAAAAGAGTGTATTTTCAGGTCCTAAAAAAATCATTGTAACAAAGTTTTAGTATATTAAAGATTAAACCAAATATCTTAAGGTTCCTTGGCAAATCTTTGAAAATTTGTTAATCCATGGTTATTTTTTAATACCAAATTAAAATATAGTCTTAACCCATGGTTAGGTTTTGATAGCAATTTTAACTAAACTTATAATATTATGATCATATAATTAAAATATATAACAAAATCTTATGTTTAGACAAGTGACAAATAAATTACACTCTTTTTATCATGTAGTGAGTGTGGTTAGCTTGAATAGAGTATATATTTAGTTACTCCGAAAATTTGAATTACTACTACATTTAGGTATACGGTATACGTCACCGTACGAGAAGGATGACATATATACCACCCCGAAATTAATACCGCTATTGATTCGAGGTTGATGTTACTGCATATATTACTATATTATTGCAAACTTTAAAATCAATCCAAAATATCAATCCGTCCATATCAAACTCATCCTAATTAATGCTAGTATCAATCTCATTAATAAAAGAAAATTAAAATAATAAAAGATAAAAAATAACGATTATTACAACAATATTTAATTATTGATCAAATTCTTTCATTATTCATTCAGTTTTCTTTATTTAATAACATCTCAAGCAACTCAATATTTTAAAAATATTTGTTACTTTTCTAACATTACTAACAGATAACATTACTAAATTACTAACGGAGTAGTGTTATATACACAACTTGCACACAACTCACACATTACATAGGCAAATAAAATACATATTTATCCCTCCAAATATATATAAAATACAATCTATAATTTGATAAACCCGAATATAAATATTCAACATAATAAAAATAAAACCTACTAAAAACTCAAATAAAAATATACTGGAACCCTAATTCAGCCTACCGTAAATTTAAATATTAATTAAAAAAAATGTTAAATCTAAGAAAGAACCTACTAAAATCTAAATAAAAATATATTAGAACCCTATATGAGTCTACCCTAAATTTAAATATTAATTAAAAATTAAAAATTGTTAAATCTAGAATTAATAATATATATACATATATATTAAGAGTTTATTTTGATTAGTGATGTGCATGTCACTTAACCGGTTAGAGTTTTTGGGTAAATAAATATGTGACCAAAAGAATTACCCTATATTATTTACTCCCAAAAGTTGAATAACAAGCAAATTAAAGATTATTAGAGTTCACCTTTTGTATTGGTGGCGCTGTTGGAAGATAATATTAGTTCATGTTCCTCCTTTTCCCCTAAAACAAACAAAAATATTGTATAAACCATAGTTACCAAGTCGGGAAACGATATGAGAAACGAAAATAGAAAATGCATACTAGTTTTTAATAGAAAACGGGAAACACCGACATAATTAAAAATTAAGAATATAATGTGTATGAAATATTTATGAAATACACTCATTCCATGAATAATACATACAATTAACAACTATTTAAATTCTTTGGTTTAAGAGTTAATTTATCAAAATAACTTATATAAGTTCTTTAATAAATTTGATTTCATCATACTTTAAATGCAACTTTTCCACTTTTATTTCAAAAATAGTATTTTACAAGTTTTCTTAATATTTTATTGAGTTTTTCGAGAAGTATAATTTAAGATTTTAAAAAGGTTTCTCTTAATTTTTCGAAACGTTACGGAGACGTTCCCACTATAATTTTGAAAGAGTACTTGTACCCGTCTGCAAAACGCGTTTCCAGCGAAACGTGATACATAACCTAAACAGAGTTTACGGATAAATATGGTATAAACCATTCAAATCCACCAAAACATGATGTATGCTCAGTTAATTACCATAACACACAAAAATCAGTTTTGGTGTTATTTAGCATAGATCTCTTTGAGCGGGTATGTGCGAACCGGTCTATATAATACTGTATAAATAGACCAATTAATGTGCATGATTCGGTAATCGCATTTCCATAACTGATAATTTTCCTGGATATAGTTTTAGCTACATGATTGACTATGAAATGAGCAAATAATACCTGTAATATGGTAGTAATTGAGTAGTTACAAGAACTCTAGGTTATTTCAGAGTTGATTTTTCAGACAAGTTTGTCAATCTGTCACCACAAGATTATAATCGAATGTTAATCCACAGTCCAAACTAACACAATTTATGTTCTCTTGTCATTTATCCATAATTAATTGAAGCTAAGAATACTAAAGGTGGACTTGTTGATGTCAATGTTTACTGTTATGTTCAAGAAATTGAAATTTCCAATTATATATGAAGCTGTAAAAAACAATTAATCATCGTCACCGATTGCAATTTGCTTGTTCAATTATATATCCCGTACTTGAATCTGATACTTCAGATTATCAATTAGTATATAAACATTGATAAAATAGCTAGTACTATATAATCAAGATAGTTAACTTAATTAGAAGGTAGCACTTGGTTTCCTATTTTTTCCGATGAAGCCTTCTTAGAGGGGTTAGAACATCAAAACAGCAGCTTATTATTGTCCGTAAACTTTTAAACTAAACTGTAATTTTACAAACCTTGCGGGATTTTCTGAAACAGTCAAATACTTCATTGGTTATATATGATATCTTTTGTATGGAAAAATCAAAACTTGCACATTCTCTTGAATCCCCAATACGCATTTTAATCACATTCTCGATTCTTTAAAAAAGATAAAAGATTAAATCTTCTCTAAATGAATATAGCCGAACCCCAAATTGTACTAGTTTGAAATGAAAGAAACTACTCTACCTTTAAGAGAAATGCGAAAGCAATATTCTTTTGTTTTTTGTATGTTGTCTACCAAATCATGACGGCTTGGTTCGTGGTAAGGCGACACAAAGATTGCAACTATTGCGTGTTTGCTAGTCAATTTATATATAATTAATTGAGTCGGACTGAAGAGAGTGCTTTATCAAGTTGTCGCTAACCAATCTAACTAAGATTAGGCATATAACCCTAGCTCAAAGGAGGATCAAATCAACATCGCACTTATCTTAATATGCAAGACATACAAAAAATAACACTTACATGAGACATGATCAGGTCGTATTTAAATATATCCAGTTGTTCATGACCACAGTGATAAAGTTATTGAATTGCAGGGCAATTCTCCTTTGGCATAAAAATAAGCAGCTTTACCAATTCTCATAATTTTCATTCACAAAGCTTAGTGAAGAATTTTCATGCCAGAGGAGAACTTCCCTGTTATTCATCTCTACCGAAAAATGTATTTCCCTTTGCGATAAATTTTTGCTTACCCTTTCGGATTCAACTAGGTCATTTTATTTCCTGAACAATTCGCACATTTTTGAGATATTCGGTGAAAACGAAAAGAGTATATGCTTTGGTATAATGCTTCTTTAGAGCTTTTCTCCTTCAGTATTAGCACTTGTTGCAGCATAAATTTGGTCCCCCTTGCCTTACCGAGCTGCTTCTTTCAGTTTCACCTTACCTTTCTATTCCTTTTTTTCTTTTGTACTTTTTTACTAAAACTGTCTTTTAACATGTTTAAAATAAATTCAATCAATCCAACATGAATTGGTGATCAGCAGAGTTAACCATTTCAATTCGTGCAAAACGGCAATAGAAGAAATCCAGTAGTAATTTGTAGTGCAAATTAACTTTCATTTGATAATTTGTGGACATAATAGCATGCAATCACTTGTATGAAGGGTCTCTTAAAAAATCTAATTAATTAAGTTCAAGGAATATTAACCATGTCTTTATGAATTATAATATAACTGGTGATATAAGCAGAGACTTTTTTACAGAAACTCGATGTGGATCATTGATGTACTTTCATATACATGATCTAATGGTCTACATTGAGTTTCTGCAAAAGTCTCTTTAAAAAAATTTGTACTTATATCACCACTTTTATAATATATAATCCTGCTATACTATACCGGAGCATTGCTATTGCCATCCACAAAATCCACCAAAAAAACTTACCCGATAATGTGGCATCATAAGTCAACCTAACAAACGTTAAGAGTTTTTCGAAAATCAAACCCAACAATGCTTAATATTATTGGGTAAGAACGGTAAGATTTGTGAAGATAAAAATTATTATTCATTTTTGTATTCTCCTTGAGTGAAAAATGGCGCTAAGAGAGATTTTGCTCATAATTCTACTGCAGTACACTATTATCTCAATGCTGAAATATTTTAAAAGAAATGTCAGTTTACTATTAGATGCCCTCTTTCTTGCTAAACTGATGGCAAACTTACATTTTTTTTCGTATTGATATTAACTCATGATTCTTTTTTAAAGTTAATGCAAATTTCACTGGTAATCTGAAAAATAATCTACCAAATAAAGAATAAAATCAAAGTCCATCATAAAAAGATTCAAGCAGAATTAGGTGCGTCAATATTGTGTTGGCATATCCAAGAGCATGTGCTACAGATATACATATACAACTGATGAGCCAAAACAAATTTAAATACAAAGGTATAATGTGAATATACCATATACAAGCTTCTCAGAACCGCTATTTACTACTAAATATTACTATTTAGTAGTAAATTAGTGGTTACTATTTACTACTAAATACTTAACTTTTTTGCTTAAAGTTTGTATTTCACTATTTTGATACTTACGGCTGAACCACGTTTTCTAACATAAATTTGGTAGATGCGAACACATTTTTTTAATTATTCACATACAAATTTAATGAAGAATTAATCTTACAATATATTCCATTATGTTTATTATCAACAATTAATATATCAGCAACTTTTATATTCCTTTGATCAAGTCCTAATCATCCCTGTAATCACTTGTAGCTTCCGGGAAAAATTCTCAAAGCTACAGCATGCCAATACATCGCTTGATTTAAAAAAAAAAACGTATCTAATCATAGATTTTTGATCTCTTTAATCAGCTAGGAACAAACCAATGTGTGACAAGGAATCATTGCGGACGATGAGACAATCAAGCTAGAGAGAAAATTCATCGTGCTATTAAACTTGCCATTTGAGTCACATATTGCTGGATCAATATAACTTATACAGGCAGAATTGTGTTGGGATATGAAAAGACGCTTGCACGTATAATGTCAGGTCTATGAATACCACCCGACATGACTTCTCGGTACTATATACCATATTAATAACCGGAAAAAAGAATACACTATCAGTTTTTAGCGATATATTCATCAAATTTTAGGCAAAACAAAATGCCAATTATTTTCATTCGATAATCTCATTTTCTAATAAATTAATTAAAAAAAATTAATGAATATTTAGTGACAAAATATATATGAATCATGAACAAACAAACAAAAAATCCTGCTTTATAACTTGTCTTGTTAGTTTTGTTCTGAAATATTATTAGTTTCCATTTATAATGTTTGCTGGTCATTCTTTCAGAATCGATCATGAAAAACCAAATAATTTGAAAAAATTGCACATGTGGGATACTAGGCAAAGACCATGCAGATTTAAAGTTAAATTCAAGTCCACATACTATATATCTTGAAAATCCTTAAAAACTAGAAGTGGGATTGTGCTGAGAATATGCGTAAAATATTTAGTCTTGCGCAGCTATAAAATCCATTCCAAAACATTACTGTTTTATTCATCATCTTCAAACAAAATGAAATGAATATATACATATCATATAGAATAAGGAAAATAAAGGAAAGCATGAAAGATATGAGTATAAATGAATTACCGGGCGATTCTCCATTGGCAGATGGCTACTTGGTTACTAATAGTAGCTTTTATTTTCTTATAATATTATTTTTTTAAAATGAAGGCATATAGCTTGAGAAATTATATATCCTAATTTTAGAAATTGGAAACTTGTTTGCCTACTGCCAAAGGAGATTTGCCCCGCAATTCACATGTGCATCCTGAGCTTTGTGGACTACGACGATCTTGGTGACTTGATGTACTTTTCTAAATTTTGTGTTTTTTTCATTTTCGTTCCGACACTCACTTTTGAAAAAGGCTAATCCGTATGAATTAACCTGATTTTTTTTCTATGATCAAACTCAACATATAAATTTATGTACAAAAATGAGAGTGTCCCTATTACGTTTTAGCTATCAATACTTGGATTACAAACTTTTTTTGTATGAAGTACTTATACATAAAATTACAAATGCGGTTTTAATTTTTTAGAAAAAAAAAAGATGAACACAATTGAATCGCAATTACAGCGCATCGCAGTCAAATTAGGGTTACGGTTAGCTACAGTACTCTAAGGGGTGTGACAGATCTTTGGTGTCTTTGGTCGATGGCAGCAGCAGCTGTTATGGGTTCACAAACCCTAATTTCCAAATTTTAGGTAAGCTGGAAGTAATTGTAATTTCAATTAAAGAAAAAGGTTTTAATTGTTTATAAAATCAACCACCTAACAGTTTATCCGGAAAAAATTACAAAACCTAAAATCAACAACCTAACAGTAGTTCACAAACCCTAGTTTTTTTCTACAAAACCGTACTAATTCGACCATCTAGGTCGGTCGCAATTTTGCATGTTATTACTATGGTGTGTTTGGTATCAGATTTTTTGTGATGAATTTTGGGTTTTTGTATTTTGAAAATCCATATTTTTTAATAGTTGTTTGGTTACTAGGATTTTTTTGATTTTTAAAATCCAAATTTTTAGTTAAAGAATCCAAAAAATTCAAAAATTCAGAATCTACCTCTTAGCTGGATTTTTGTATTTTTATATTTTAAAATTCACAAAAAATATGATAACAAAGGTACCTTATATGACATTTACATTCAAAATAGACTATGGAAGTCACTGGATAAGCGACAATCACATTGGAACTGTCACAATCATCTATAATTATTTAACAATTTATGACTTGTAACAAACAAACATTTTCTGAACTTTTGTTGAGCTACATTTGAAAAGTTCTAAGGAAATGCATGTGAACACGTCGTCATTCAAGTTTTTTGTTTTTGTTAAAATAATTAAGTCATACTCTTCAAAGTTATTATGAATATTTAATTAGCAATAATATTGAGTTAGGTCTGGTGATAGAAACGCGCACTAATTTAGAAAGGTCAATGAATCCCAGTTAATTAACTCGGTTGCGCTTCACTTTATTCACATGTGCAAAGTAAAAATATATATTCTTTCTGGAACATAATAACTAGGGCGGAGTCCGGTCCGATTCGGTTTGTTTTTTGGCGAAACCGAAACCGGGTAGATTTTTCGGTTCGTTTTTTTTCGGTTTCGGTCTTTTTATTTTTTGGACCGAACCGGACCGGGTTTTTTCGGTCCGATTTCGGGTTTTTTTGGTTTTATTTTTTGTTTTTCGGTTCCAGTCCTTTTCTGTTTTATTGTAAACCGAAACCGACCCGAAAAAATTTCGGTTTTCCGGTCTTTTTCGGTTCGGTTTTTCCGGATTTTCGCCTGCCCTTTATGCTACTTGTGCAGATTTTACCGTCTAAGCAAGCAAGGATAACTTATAAAAATAACCTGATCAAAGTTCTCCATATTGCCATTTAACTTAACAAAAAAATATAGACTATACCACTATTCGACACTCTTCATAACAAATTTTTCGCCTTAATATAAAGTCGAAATTCGGTCGGCAATTTTCATGGGCTGTTAACGGGCCGGCGAAATTTTGAATTCCTCAAATCTGAGTTTTTGCCGACGAATGTTTTTGTCAGTTCACTTTCTACCCGCAATTTTTTTGTCAATAAGAGGTCTTAAATGAGATAATCTGAGAAAGTAAAGCCAACAAATTAATATTTCCTTCGACGAATTAATTTGTCACCTCCATACATACAACCAACATGAACACAAACTGTTCCGATTCTAACAAACAAAAAACTCATAAAACTCATAAATTGGAAAAAAACTACAACAGCCTAATCCAACCGAAACCATCAAATTGAATCACATAAATATAAAAAAAAATGCATGTGCTTACTTTTCTAACTAATAGCCCCACTAATTAATTTACAATGGTAAATCAGACATCTAACTTTTGAGAAAATAAATTGCCAATCGGGGTCGATTGAGAAAGTGAGTAATTTTGGGAAAAGATCTAGACATATAGATGAGATATATAGTGGGAAATGAAGAGGTGAAAAAAATTCTTCGTCCACTAAGGATAGCTTTAAGTCGATGAAATTATGCTTAATCGACACGGTTTTGTTGAGAAAGAGAGTTTTTCTTAAACACGTGCACACGTTCATACAACAAGCCTGATATAGAACTTAATTTTTTTTTGTCTAACAAGCCGTGCTCGGCTTCTGATAATTCTTCATGAGTCGGATTCTCGTTTAAGCCTCCGAACCCTACCAAGCTTGGGATCTCACAAAACTGAAGTATACTAATTTCTGTCATTCGAAAATAAATGATAGTTATTAATTTCAATTAGAGCGCCAAAGAGAAACTTTAATACTACTATTTAACAATTTTTGGTCCTACTCGAAATTAAACCACTAATTTAACTAAGAATTAATGACTATAAATTATTGGAGTGGGTCTTAAACTATTACTTACTCCCAAAAAGACAAATTAATACCTAAGCATACCCCCATTTTCTTCTGGAGTTATATAACTATATAAGCAACCGTATACGTAATTTTTGTAATATATAATATATAGAAGTAACAAGCTAATCGTGTTGAAGTCAATGAATAATAATGCATTTCTTTTAATTATTTAATTATCCAGATAAGTTGCTACTTAATTAACATAAGATAGTAATCAACAATGATAGACGATAACTCTCTTTCTGTAAACTATAGCAGGCATTTATCAAATTATACTCAACCAATAATAATACCACATGAATCATGGATTTATGGTATAGTGTGAATATATAAACGTATACACAATCAAGATATACATACTAATCTTGAATTTAATGACATGACACCACATAATACAATGATGATCATAGTTTGGTGCTCAACAATATCTCACACTATCAAATTATTATTTGATGAAGCATGCATTATCATTTTATATCACTATATCCTTGCCCCACACTTAAATCTTCTTTTTCACATTTGTGATGATTGAATAACTAATGCTTCCTTAGTCTTTAATAATATATTAGGTGGCATAATAGTTCCAGTTGTAACACTTTTGGCCCCTCCAACCTTTTCTCATAGTTTTAATACAAAGTTTTCTTCAGCTAATAAGCTTAGTATGCATATAAAACTAAAAATGAGACATAACTCAAATATACAGCGAATCTTGAGAAAACACAATCCAAAGTAACAAGTTGCTCGGAGTACGATACAAACCCCAAGGCAACACATTGCCTGATACAACAATGCTAGTTATAGCAACAATCTGTTGTACTAACAACTGACTACAAAATGTCGAAAACTCTCTAACTCGGTAACCAAATATACAAAATAAAAGCTTAACTATATTAAGATAATTAAGTCTAATAATCCGGTCTCCCAATGCTAGTTAACAAAAAGCATCAACTCAATGAATTCAAATCAACCCACGCATTTGAAAAAAAGTTCTTCCACATGAGTCGTTATCTCTTGGTAACATAAAAGTGGCAAAAGTCATGTCGCAGCCCTAATTTTACACGAAAGAATAGTTGTGTTTTAAAATGTGGTCTCGCCGAAATCTTCACATATTGCCTAATAACCCAAGCTAAGAAGATTAACTAGGTTTTTTACAATTGGCAAAAGCCGCGAAACAATCAATAAAACGGTAACCAATTCAGAAAAGCTAAAAATGTTAATATATTTAAATAGTCAGACATGGGTGAATATAAAGTTCGTTTATATATACAAATAAATAAGTATATATAAATGAATACATTTTATTATTTTGGGTTTTCATTTATTCAAATATTCAAACGAGTGAAGCTTTTAAAGAGTCGAGCATAGTCATCTAACTAACAATCCGTATATTCTTGTTCAATCCTGAATTATTAATAGTTGAAATAGCATAAGATTTTAGTTAACTTAAGTCATTTTTTTTTTCATGTGTTGGTTTTTAACTCTAAGAATAATTGCTTGAACTACATGGATTATAGCTGCAAGTCTATTATTTACGATCAACTACTCCCAACTTTAATATTTAATTGTTCATTACGAAATTAAGTGTAATTTTGATCGGTTAAGAATTTATATCAAAATTATCAGAATAAAATTTTTAAAAATTGATCATATAGTTGAAATATTAAATTTTATAATTAGATTTAAAAAAAAATTAATTTCGATACAATTTATAATCCATTCAAAATTAAAGGAAAAGAAATATTTCATCAAATTTTACTCTAGAGAATCGTGGAACAATCATGATTCATGTTTCATGAGTCCATGACCCAGCAATACAAAATTCAAACAAATTTAATAAATAAAAATATTGAAAACGTGCAATGATACAAAGTTAAAACAAAACTCAACAGTAATACGTGTGAAACCATAGAGGTGTAACATAGTCAAAAAACACAATATATATATACACTCAAATCATTACCATTTTTATTCATTCAAATATCAAAACATAATTCTCTCTCTTCTATTCTATTAAATGGAACCAGAACAAATAATTACCCTCTTCGAATATACCTGGTTTAAAGACCAAATATTAAAAACCCATAAAAAAGATCCAATTTTGGAAAAAACCCAGAAAACCGAATCGAAAACGGAGTTTTCTACTCCGTTTTCGAAGCTGCCAATTATCCATACAAGATCAAAGAGTGACCAAATGAGTACAATAAAAAACTTTCAAGACTCAGTTTCACCAAACTCAGTCCTTATATCTCCAAAACTACAAACAATATTCTCAGGAAAAGAAGAGAAATTGGAAACAGAGGTTGTTACAAAAAAGCGGAGAATACGAAAGTTTCGAAAAACCGAAAAGGTTTCGAGTAAGAGCTTAACAGACTTGGAATTTGAGGAGCTAAAAGGGTTTATGGATTTGGGTTTTGTTTTCTCAGAAGAAGATTTAAAAACAAATCTTGTTGAGATTATTCCTGGGTTACAAAAGATGGGAAAAAAATGTATAGATACAGAAAGTGTATGTAATAATCATGAAATTGAAGTTCAGAGGCCTTATCTTTCTGAGGCTTGGGTGGATTTAGGAAAAAGAGAAAAGATTAATGAGCTAAATAAGTGGAAAATTAAGGATTTGGAAAGTGAAATTGATGTTAAACAAAGTCTTAAATGGTGGGCACATTCTGTTGCATCTGCTGTTGTATTATAATAATACTGTCAGTTTTTTTTAACACTTTTTTTAATATTAATTCTGCTTAATTTTCTACTTAATTTTTGCAATGAATTTTTTTTGGCCTTTTTTTGATCAAATGTTTCATAAGAAGTTATTTTTTAAGGATTCATTGCTGTATTTGGATAGTAGAATATGAAGTGGGATATTTTTTACTGTATGTATAAGCTGAGAAATAAAATTTTGCCTCATTTTTCTTAATTTTTTAGTAGTTTGTTAGCTCAATTTGTGGTTGCTGCTTTCATTTTCCACCAAATATTGTTAAATTGCTTGTTTTTAATTTTTATTTTATTAGTGGCTGCTTTCATTTTATGATTAAATTTTATTGAATTGCTTGCTTTCATTTTTATTAACGGTCACAAAATGAAGTTTCATTGCTTTATCTGGAAAGTAGAATTTGTAGTGGGATCGAATAAAAAAAACAATAACTTTTTGCTTCTTTCTATGCCCAGCTGTAGACTTTGTAACTGTACGTTCACATTTAATTTTTAAAATTATGTGTAATTTTAATCGACTTATAAATTTTATTAAAATTGTCAAAATAAATTTTTTAAAAATATAATCATAAAATTTAACATTTAAACTATATGATTAACTTTAAAAAAATTTCATTCCGACAATTTTGATACAAATTTTTGACCGATCAAAATTACACGTAGTTTCGTAGTGGACAATTAAAAAATTACATATTAATTAGTTTTTGAGCCGAACCATATTGATTTTTCTAGTCCTCCGTTCCCGTTTAATTGTCTCCTACGAAACTACGTGTAATTTTAACCGGCTTATAACTTATATTAAAATTGTCGTAATAAATTTTTTAAAAATATAATCATAAAATTTAACATTTAAACTATATGATTAACTTTTAAAAAATTTCATTCCGACAATTTTGATATAAATTTTTAACCGATTAAAATTGCATATAGTTTTATAATGAACAATTAAATATAAGAGGGAGCCTGCTTTTTCTATGTAGTTTCTCAGCTCTAAATTTGTTGAAAACGTTTTGAACTAGTTAAGATCGTATTCTATTTTGCTCTAGAACATTGCATATGACAAATTTGTGGAAAGTCATCAGGTCAATGCTTTGACATTTTCAGCTTCTAATTTGTAGGATTATTGTTTTTTTTATCTTTGACTGTGTTATGAATTTCGAATCTGGTCAAATAAATAACCTCAACGTTTATGGCAAATCAATGTTTGTGCCGGCCAATTGCTATAAAATTTAATAAATTTGTGATCATGCTAGTATATCCTTTTTAAGCTTATTGTTTAGGTCCTATAGGACTTGTCACTTTGTTACAATTTTCAACTTTGAACAGTTCATTTATTACATTAAATTTGTGTTATATTGTTTCTTGTTTGATCGGAATTATAACTTAAGGATCAGCTTATTTTATTAATCACAAGCAAACCCTGATGCAAAATTCCGGATAGGATTTGTCGGGCCTGAAAAATTCAAGACAGCATGTCTTGAATTTTCAAGGCAGCAAAATCTCATCTAAATTGGATCAATTTAGTATATTTTTGGGTTTATTAATAAGGGTTAAATTTCTAATACGTGGCATAACCAAAATAATGGTGTACTAGATTCACGATAGCGTTAATCGTTCAGCGTTCATTCTAAAATTCACTATTATTTACGGTGTGTCAACCAATAGTATTTTTTTGTTTTAATTTTAAATTAATTTTTGATAGATATTTTTGGGTTCATTAACATGTGTTAGATTTTTAGTATTTTTTATTTTTAATTTTGAATTAATTTTAGGATATATATTTTTAGGTTCATTAATATGTGTTAGGTTTTTAGTATGTCACACACCCTAAATAATAATAAACTAGATTAACGGTAGTGTTAATCGTTCGATATCGATTACAAAACATTAAAATAAAAATATCAAATACCAAATTACATTATTTTTTATAAAAAAAACATAGCAAAATACACTGCTGTCTAAAAAATTAAGGTGTCCTCATCCCAACAAAAATGCATCCCAAAATTCCGGTCATTTATGAATGGAGTTTATGGCATTATGAGTTGTGGCCCTAACTTTCAAGTGGCATGTTAGAAATAATAATAAAAGGTGTCAATTTCTTAGTAGTAATGGTTTGGTAATGGTTTGGTTATTACTCAATTGGTTGGCATGTCACATTTCATCGTACCCCACTAGTCACATGCCTTGATTATTTAGTAATTTATTCCTTATTGCCATCCCATCAAATCGCATTGCTATGACTGAATATAAGTACTTCATCCATTACAATCTAATTGTCCACTATGAATAAATTAGAGTCTTTTGTGACATAATAAAATGTGTAAGGAAGATCCAATAATCTATGAATGTTGTCCGAAATTCGATGATATGAAAGGATCGGGAGGCAGTTTTATTGAAGAACTTGGTAATTTCTCGCTGAATATATGTAAAATGGATCGAACTCGGCAACTTTTACACGACTACAAATTATTTGAATGAGAAGTGAATTAACGTTCATTTACATGATCAATTATCAACTGGCGAATCGATCCTGAATTCGGAGCAATTCATTCAATGGTACCAAAACTTCAAGTCTTAGATCACTTCCAAGATTACTTCTCGAGGAACTTGAACTTTTGTTACTCATTCTTCATTTGGTTTCATCTATAAAACCAGCAAAACTTATACAACTATTACAAAGATTCAGTTTAGTTTTGGTTTGTTTTAGCTTTGACAGACTTTAATAAACAAAACCGCCAATAATCAACAGTTGGTTCGATTTGATTTGTGCTTTTGAAGTACAAATTAATTCAGAATGGACAAAAGTTTATCAAAAATAGAAGCTAAATTCATATTAACTATTCAACAAGATAAAACTTTGGCTTAAGAGAATTGTATCAGGCTAGCTAAAATTTTAGCCAAATTTAACAAAAAAGTTGCACTTTATTAGATATAGTTATCCACTAACACTTCCACAATAACTCAGGCTCTTTATCATTCTCTCTATACCAATATTAAATTGATGGTTTTAACGTAATTTTAGTTTGTTATACTCTTTTCTAATAAAAATTAATTCAAACTGGTACAAATAAGAAAATCATTAAATTTAAAATTGATCTCATAAAAGCAATTGTTGTTTGTAAAAGATAGAAAAACAAAATATATAATGAAGAAAACAAGTTCTTTTTTTGTCAAGTAAATGAAAAAACTAAAAAAAAAATTATTAACTAAAAAACTATATGATTCAGAGTATATTTAGTAGTATCAACTAAAAAGTTGTAGGAATATATGGGTGACTGGCGTAATAAAGGAAAATGGAGTAAACCTCAAACAGGTTTACTAAAAATTAATGTCGATACTTCCTATAAACAAACTAGTGAATGGGTTGGGGGAGGAGTTATTGATCGCGACGAGTTTGGCGATATTATCGACTTATGGGGTGGCGGTTTCAAGAGATCTTCTCCGATTATGGCCGAAACTTGTACGGTTAGAATGGCTTGCTATATGACAAAAGAAAATGAGTGGACAAATGTTAAATTCGAAAAGGATAATATAAATCTTGTAACATGTTGCACAAACAAAATACGTGACCCCATGTAAAATAAATGTTATAGTCACCGACATACTTTCCTTAACAAATGACATGAATTGGAGTTTCGATTGGGTCCCGAGATCGCTTAATAAACCGGCAAATCATCTAACTATTTATGCTAGATCTATTTCTAGCGAGTTTAGATTGCAATGTATTCCCGACAAAGTAAAAGTGACGCCGTTGAATGATAGAAATACGTCGCCGTAAATTTGAAAGCAGATAAGAAATCGAAGGAATAAGAGAACTGGCGCTTTAGAGAGAGTGCACCCAAAACTCTTTAAGTTTTACCACTAAAAGTTGTGTGTTTGGGGAGTTAACCAATTATGAACCTGAAACTCTGGTGGCATAAGCCGAATCAAGTATCCGCTACTAACTACTAAGTCGTACAAACCAAAACCAAACCAAACCAAACACTTAATTGGTGGAGTTGTGTTCTGGCTTGGTTTCATCTATTTGAAAAGTTTTGTTGCAGTTATAAGTACTCCTAGGCCTCGTTTGGTTGCGGGATAGGTAATCCCGGGATTATGAGTCCGATCGGAATATGAGTGGTACTCAAAAACATGTTTGGACTATCAATCACGGGACTATCAATACCATTCTCACATGGCTTTTTAAATACACCAATTTAGAGTCATTTGTAGTCCGGACGAAACACAAAAATTTATCCAAACTCATCTTTTGTGGGATTCACGGGATTTGAAGTCTAATCTCACCCTCAAAAGGTGCAACCAAACAAGGCCCTATATAATAGCAAAAAAGTAGTAGTCCAGCAAATAAGCTTCTCTTGGGAAAAGGAAATGACCAAATTTTTTAATTTTTTTATAAAGAAGTTCCTTCTATGCTTAAAATTAATAATTTTCTAGAGAGTTAATGACAGAACAGAATCACTAAAACCAACCAAGAATATAAATGCAGCTGTATCATGAAATTGAACATTTCACTTTTTGAAATTCCTATCCGCTGTTCTAGTTGCAGTTTTGCAGTTAGGTTCCAAGTGAGGTTGCAACCACCAGTTGGAACCACGTATATTAAATGGGAACTGCAGTTGGAACCAAGTGTATTAATGGACAGAACTGTTTTAAAATTAAATGTACTTGAAAATAATTCACACGCACATTTAACAACGGAGTTCACCTAACTAGGCTACGTCTCCGGGGCACTTACCCAGATTATGATATTATAAAAAGCTTACAATATATGACTCAAGTCTTAATGAAAAACTTAGACTCCCTCTAGGTTTTTCTGCCTATCACTATATTGCTCCTACTCTATAACTATCACTTATAAATCAATGGCATCCCACCATTGTTTTCTTTTTAAAGCTCACGTGTATTCTCTCTAGAAAATAAGTTCTTTATAAATTAGAACACACACTTTTTACAAGCTAGGTTACCAACTATTTATAAGTAAAAACAATCTTCTTGCTTCAAGATCTTTTATGATTGCTTTTGACTTCTTTTGATTGGCTTCAATCTCTCCATATTGCACGTCTGCCTTTTGTAGGATTGACATCAATCTTCATAAGTTAATACCTGTTTAATAACAAGCTTGAAAGTAGGAGTTAGTCTTTTCCTATAACTAGGAAACATATAAAGATAATATCTTTTAGAGATAATATCTTTCCATATATATATGAAACACCTAACTCCATATTACATTCAATCTTTAAACGAATTATACTGAATATAGATAAGGAACAAAAGATTGAAACAAGTGATAAAGATTTGCATAAGAATAGAGATATAGATTTAAAAGGAAACATATCTTTATAAACTAATCTCCTTATATCTTTTAGGAAACATCTTTCCTTACCACTTTGATATTCTCAATTTACGCATATTAAACCTTTAAGATCATATGAGAATATATCCTGCATACTGTAGAACAAATAATAATCAATAAAGAACAGTTATGCAGATTTACAGAACAAGACAGAATTCTGCAGAACAACAGGTTTGAACTGAGGTTGCAACTGAGGTTGCAACTGGTACTTGAAACCTGTCAGCAGAGGTTGCAACTGAGGTTGCAACTGGTACTTGAAACCTAACAACTCTGTCTTAGTTCTTAATAACAGTTAGGATTTATCTAGTAAAAACCAATAGACAATAAACAATATTTAGACCAGAAATCTGGTCCTAACAATCTCCCCCTTTGTCATTGGTTTTGACAAATCAATTAAGTTTATAAATCATCCCAACCACCTGCAAATTCAATATCAGCACAGTCTTAAATTGTATATCTCATAACAATACTAAAGAGTCATCTGTTTAAGCTCCCCCTGTATGTTAGAATTGCAGGCACTAAATAAGCACAGAATGTATCCATTCATAAATTCAACTTTAAAGACAGCAATATTAAGTCTTGAAATTAAAGCATTAAACTGAACAATAAACTCATCTCCCCCTATTTGTCATAAGCCAGACAAACTAGTCACGAGGTATGTCTAAAGACATGGTTTCAACTACGGTTGGAACTGCACTTAGAACTTCGCTGTGTGGGTTTCCAGAAAGCTTAGGGTTTCTTTGATAAGTAGAAAGAGAGAGAGAATAAATCTGATAATTGTGATTGATTTGAAATAGTAAAAAGATTTTGTATAAATGGTAGTAAAGACCATATCTTTTTGTAATTGGAAAGAGATACATGCAAATCAATTATGAAACAGATTTGAAAAATTAATAACTCTTAAATAACGAATAAAACAGTTGGCATTGAAGATAAATCAAGCAGTTAACACAGATAAACATTCCTTTGTAAACAGACTTATCCAAATTTGAAAATACAAGAGTTGAAGCTTTGAAGGAAATTTGAATTGATTCAAGATAAAGATAGCAATTAGAAAGATATTTAAGCTTTTGAAAAACAAAAATCTAGCAATTTACCTAAGAAAATATGTTTATCATTGAATAGCCTTAATAAAGATTAGATTTTAGGAGCTTATATTGAGCAAATCCGTTTTTATCTCTACACAAAAACTTGTTTGATGACCTCAGCAAGGAAAGAGTATAAGTGATGTCAAAAAAAATAAGACTTTGTCTTGACAGTTATAATGTAGACTGAGGTTTCAACTGATGTTTCAACTGAGCTTGCAACCAGTATTTTTAACACGAGGTTTCAACTGGAGTTGCAACTGAACTTCCAACCAACTATTGAGAGTGTGAGGTTTCAACTGATGTTGCAACTGAACTTGCAACCATCATAAAAAATTTGCACTTTGTGCTTGCAACTCTATTACCAGAGAGGTTTTTAAGGACAAGTTACCTCACATCTGTTTTTGAGACACCAAAAAGCGGCTTTTTCAAGACAAAAACATCATAGCTCAAAATAAGACTTTAACCTTAGAAATAAAACTTATTAAAGGTACTCAACACAGACATATTTAGCAAAAGTATTCAATTAGATTGATAATGACATACCCCTATGTCACTTCTTAATGATTCAAACTTGTTTGTATCAAGGGGCTTTGTGAAAATATCTGCTAATTGTCTCTCAGTTGAAACATGTTCTAAAATTAAGCTCTTTTCTTCAACTAGTTCTCTAATAAAATGATGCCTTAGATCAATGTGTTTGGTTCTGGAATGTTGAACTGGATTTTTAGCTAAATCTATAGCACTTTTGTTATCACAAAACAAAGTTAATATTTCTTGTTTGACATTATAATCAGTTAACATCTGTTTCATCCAAATAAGTTGAGTGCATCCACTTCCAGCTGCAACATATTCTGCCTCAGCAGTAGATAAAGATATGCAATTTTGCTTTTTACTAAACCAAGAAACAAGGTTGTTTCCAAAATAAAAACACCCACCAGAAGTACTCTTTCTATCATCTATGTTTCCTGCCCAATCTGCATCACAGTAGCCACTTAGAAAATGGTTTGTATCTTTAGAATACCATAGGCCTAGGTGAAGTGTTCCTTTTACATACCTTAGAATTCTTTTGACAGCTAGAAGATGAGGTTCTAAAGGATTTGCCTGATATCTGGCACATACTCCTACACTTAGGCACAGGTCTGGTCTACTAGCAGTTAAATACAGCAAACTTCCAATCATGGATCTATAAAGACTTGGACAGACATTTTTACCTTTATCATTTTTGGACAGTTTAAGGGTAGTACTCATAGGGGTTCTCTTCTCTTTACTCTCACTCAGACCAAACTTTTTAACAAGATTGTCTGCATACTTACTTTGGCACAGAAAAATGCCTTTCTCATTCTGTTTAACTTGCAATCCTAGAAAGTAAGTTAGTTCACCTCCACCACTCATTTCAAATTCATTCTTCATATCAGAAATGAATTCTTCTATCCTTTTATTAGAAGTAGAGCCAAAGACAATGTCATCAACATAGATTTGAGCAATTATTATGTCCTTTGTGGTTTTCTTAGTAAACAAAGTTTTATCAACTCCTCCTCTGTTAAAGCCTTTTTCAATCAAGTACTTGGTTAATCTATCATACCAAGCTCTAGGAGCTTGTTTTAGGCCATACAATGCCTTTTTCAACAAATAGACATGTTCAGGAAAGTTAGGATCCTCAAATCCCTTAGGTTGACAGACATAAACTTCTTCATTAATCACACCATTTAGAAAAGCACTCTTTATGTCAAGTTGAAACAGTTTAAAATCATACAGACATGCAAGAGACAGTAGCATTCTAATGGATTCAATTCTAGCTACTGGAGCAAAGGTTTCATCAAAATCAATTCCCTCAATTTGTGTATAACCCTGAGCTACCAACCTAGCTTTATTTCTGATAATAACTCCATCCTCATCACTTTTATTTCTAAAAATCCATTTAGTCCCTATAACATTTTTATTAGAAGGTCTGGGTACTAAAGTCCATACATCATTTCTCTCATATTGATGCAACTCATCTTGCATAGCTATAATCCATTCACTATCTTCTAAAGCTTCTTTTATATTCTTAGGTTCTAACTGAGAAATATAACAAGCAAAGTGAACAACATTATTTCTTTTACCTCTGGTTTTCATACCTGAAGCAACATCTCCTATGACATTGTCAAGAGAGTGATTTTTCTGAGTCCTTACATAGCGTGGCTTGCTTGTTGTTGGCATAGCAGATCCTCCTTCTTCTTCTTCTTCTTCTTCAGATTCTGCTGAATTCTGGGTTTCAACTGTGGTTCCAACCTCAGTTGCAACTGGACTTCCAACCACTATGGGAATTCCTGTTTGTTGAGTTTCTTCTTTCCCTTTTTCTGCAGTCTCAGGCTGTTCATCATCACCTATAATCTCATCAACAGTTTTTAGGTCATCAAATAACACATTATAAGATTCCATAACACAGTTTGTTCTTTGATTAAAGACTCTAAATGCTCTACTATTCTGAGCATAACCAAGAAAGATTCCTTTATCACTTTTAGAGTCAAATTTACCAAGATACTCCCTATCCCTGAGAATGTAACAGACACATCCAAAGACTTGAAAATACTTAACATTGGGTTTTCTACCTTTCCATATTTCATAAGCTGTCATGGAAGTGCCTTTAGTAATGTAAACCCTATTAACTATATGACAGGCAGTATTAACAGCTTCAGCCCAAAATCTGTTGGCAAGTTTCTTAGAGTTAAGCATGACTCTAGCCATTTCCTGAATGGTTCTATTTTTTCTTTCAACTATGCCATTTTGTTGTGGAGTCTTAGGAGCAGAAAACTCATGACTTATACCTAAGGAGTTGCAGAATTCCCTAAACTTGATGTTTTCAAATTCAGTTCCATGATCACTTCTAATTCTAGCAATATTACCACTAGAGGAACCTTTTTCAAGTTGCAGTTTTAAGCACAAAGTTTTGAACAGTTCAAAAGTTTCAGTCTTATCTTTTAAGAACACTACCCAAGAGTATCTGGAGAAGTCATCAACAACTACCAGAATGTACTTCTTACCACCTATACTAGCAGTTTGCATAGGCCCCATCAAGTCAATATGAAGAAGTTCTAGGACTCTCTTAGTGTAGATTTGACTTATACTTTTGTGAATACTTTTGGTTTGTTTACCTATAGCACAGTCACCACAGACACTTTGAGTTTTAGCACTCAGTTTAGGAATTCCTCTTATCAATTCATTTTTAACAAGCTTATCAAGAGTTTTGTAATTCACATGCCCAAGCCTTTTATGCCAAATATCCACATTATTAGTAATGGCTTGATTACACCTACTTTGAGGCAATTCTTTTTCAGCTTTTTCAAACACATAGCAGCTGTTGGTTGATCTAACTCCAGTCATGATTAAATCATTGTTAAGATTAGTAATTAGACACCTTTCTTTGTCAAATTTAACAATCATTTTGTTATCACAGAGTTGACTGATACTAATAAGATTAGCTTTTAGACCATCAACAAGAAAAACATCCTCAATATCAGGCATTCCAGGTTTGTTCAAGGTACCTTTACCAACAATTTTACCTGTATCTCCACCTCCAAACACAACAGTGTTTCCTGTAAGAGTGGTGACATTTTTAAGGAGACTAGCAGTACCTGTCATGTGCTTAGAGCAACCACTGTCAAAATACCAATCATTAGAAGTAACAGCATTCAAAGAGTTAATGACAGCTTTGTTGTTAGCAATTAAGATAGCTTTTTCTTTAACTTTCCAGACCCAGTTCAAATTTTTATTAATAGAAGCTAACCAGGTTTTCTGAGAAATATACCTTCTGTTTCTTTTCAAATAACACTGGATTTCAGAATGACCAGGTTTCTTGCAGAAATTACACAGCTTCAACCTAAAGTTACTTTTATTCTTAAAGCTATTCAGTTTATTCATGGTTGCAACTGAGGTTATAACTGAGCTTCCAACCTTCTTTACAAAAACCTGAGTTTTATTCCTGGTTGCAACTCTGGTTGCAACTGAGCTTCTAACCTTGTTTTCAAAATTATGAGTTTTAGCTTTAGCAACAGCTTCAATAAAGGTGGTTTTTCCTGTACTTTTACCACCATAGTAACCTAGACCACTGATATCTTTAGAACCTCTAGAATATGACAGCATGTAATCTAATTTTTCTGAAGCAGAAACATTCATCAGTTTTATTTTCTTTTTGGTTTCAGTAAGTTCAGCCAGTTGTAAGTTCATCTTCTCAGTAAGACTTTTAACCTCATCTTTTAGATTAACATTAAGTTTGCTTATGATCAAGGTTTGTTTACTCAGACATTTATACTTTTCATAAAGAACAAGATATTGCTGGGAAATGTCTTCATCAGAAGGTTCTTCCTCATCACTGCTGTAGGTTTTAAGAGTGGTTGTAACTTCAGTTGAAACATGTTCACAGTCACTTTCATAAGTAGGTTCTTTTTCAGTGATTATTCCCATAAAGTTAACAAAATTAGACTCATCCTCTTCATCACTGTTGCTCTCAGAATCACTATCACTATGAGTGGATATATAGGCATTTTTGTTCCTTTTTAAAGTATTAGCACACTCAGCCTGAATATGACCAAAGCCTCTACATTCTCTACACTGAATCTCTTTAGGCTTATAATCTTTGTTATCCTTCTCTTTAGAATTCCACTTACCAGTAGAGTTATTATTGAACCTGGATTCTGTCTTAAATTGGTTATCCTTTTTCTGAAAGTTTTTAGAAGAACCAGTATCATCCTCTTTTCTCTTGTAAAACTTTTTGAAAACCTTTTTAGCAAAGAAAGCTAGCTGTTCTTCATCACTTATTTTATCACAGACATTAGGTTCAGATTTCTTAGCCTGAAATGCTATTCCCTTTTCTGGTCTTTTTGGTTTAAAAAATTTCAGCTCATGAGTGCTTAGATTTCCTATAAGTTCTTCAAGTTTAAGATTATCTAAGTCTGTAGATTCTTCAATAGCAGTAACTTTTATTTCAAACCTTTCTGGAAGTGATCTAAGAGTTTTTTTAACAAGTTTAGCATCACTGTATTTTTCACCTAAGGTTCCAGCTTGATGAGCAATGTGGCAGATTCTACCATTAAATTGTTCAATATTTTCATCTTCCTCCATTCTTAGGTTTTCAAATTGAGAAGTTAACTGTTGAAGTTTGAAAGCTTTTACTTTAGTAGTTCCTTCAAAAGTAACTTGCAAAATATCCCATGCCTCTTTAGCAGTTTCACAGTGAGAAATATACCTGAATACACTGAGAGTTACACCAGCAAAAATCAAGTTTATGGCTGTTGAGTTGGCACTTGATTTCCTGTCTTCATCAGCAGACCATCTGTCTTCAGGTATAAAGACCAGTTCTCCTTCACTATCAATGGCAGTTGGAGCCTCCCATCCATACATCACAGTTTTCCATGCATGTTCATTCTGCTGTTTGATGAAGGACCTCATTCTGATCTTCCATACTCCATAGTTTACTCCTCCTTCAAGCAATGGAGGTTTGTTGAAGGCGTTTCCTTCCCTCATTAAGTCCATTTTTATTAGAACACAGGATCAACACTAAGTAAAGTCTAGTGTAAGGCTCTGATACCAATTGAAATTCCTATCCGCTGTTCTAGTTGCAGTTTTGCAGTTAGGTTCCAAGTGAGGTTGCAACCACCAGTTGGAACCACGTATATTAAATGGGAACTGCAGTTGGAACCAAGTGTATTAATGGACAGAACTGTTTTAAAATTAAATGTACTTGAAAATAATTCACACGCACATTTAACAACGGAGTTCACCTAACTAGGCTACGTCTCCGGGGCACTTACCCAGATTATGATATTATAAAAAGCTTACAATATATGACTCAAGTCTTAATGAAAAACTTAGACTCCCTCTAGGTTTTTCTGCCTATCACTATATTGCTCCTACTCTATAACTATCACTTATAAATCAATGGCATCCCACCATTGTTTTCTTTTTAAAGCTCACGTGTATTCTCTCTAGAAAATAAGTTCTTTATAAATTAGAACACACACTTTTTACAAGCTAGGTTACCAACTATTTATAAGTAAAAACAATCTTCTTGCTTCAAGATCTTTTATGATTGCTTTTGACTTCTTTTGATTGGCTTCAATCTCTCCATATTGCACGTCTGCCTTTTGTAGGATTGACATCAATCTTCATAAGTTAATACCTGTTTAATAACAAGCTTGAAAGTAGGAGTTAGTCTTTTCCTATAACTAGGAAACATATAAAGATAATATCTTTTAGAGATAATATCTTTCCATATATATATGAAACACCTAACTCCATATTACATTCAATCTTTAAACGAATTATACTGAATATAGATAAGGAACAAAAGATTGAAACAAGTGATAAAGATTTGCATAAGAATAGAGATATAGATTTAAAAGGAAACATATCTTTATAAACTAATCTCCTTATATCTTTTAGGAAACATCTTTCCTTACCACTTTGATATTCTCAATTTACGCATATTAAACCTTTAAGATCATATGAGAATATATCCTGCATACTGTAGAACAAATAATAATCAATAAAGAACAGTTATGCAGATTTACAGAACAAGACAGAATTCTGCAGAACAACAGGTTTGAACTGAGGTTGCAACTGAGGTTGCAACTGGTACTTGAAACCTGTCAGCAGAGGTTGCAACTGAGGTTGCAACTGGTACTTGAAACCTAACAACTCTGTCTTAGTTCTTAATAACAGTTAGGATTTATCTAGTAAAAACCAATAGACAATAAACAATATTTAGACCAGAAATCTGGTCCTAACACTTTTGTAATGCTTTTCCCGTGAACTGAGTTCAATGTTTTGCATAAACAATATTCTAAAGCCACCTTTTTTATTTTGATAACCATATTCCAAGGCCACCTATTTAGCCCTTCCTTGTAACTTGTTAACTTTTTGTTCTAAAACTGTACTTTCATGGTCATGGCCAAGTAATGAATATTTTATACTTCACAAATGGGGGATTTTTGCCTTCTTTTTTTAGTATAGAAGCATATTCTTAATCCTTTTTAAATCAACTTCACTGCAAAAAGGTTGGAAGCCTTATTAGGATTATGTTGGTTCTTTAATTTCTTAGGTTCCTCCTGGTTTTATACCTGTAGAGACAATCAGACTTCTACAGTTCTACGTCAATCTGTACTTCGTATATTACGCGTAAAAAGCATGACAACTAAATTACTTAATCAGCAACACAGTTTCACTTTCACACTCAGTAAAATCTTCAGTAATCATAAGCTTCTTGCCTTAATAATCCACTTTCAAACATGATTGCATTACAAAACCACAACATTTGCATTCCGGAACTAAAGAACGTAAGGTCTAGAATCTAGATCAAGCCATCAAGAGAAACCACACAAGTCGTACGTAAAGCTAAGTACATATTTCAACTGCTGCAATGATCCTATGGAAAACAAATCATGGCTGTTATATACCTTCACTCAAAGCTCCTCAAAGCTTTTATTCTATGGGAATACATATTCTTCCCTCACTTAAAATGCAATTTAAACACAAACTATATAATAAGGCCCTGCATTCATTTTCATTTGTATGTTAACATATAGGGACTCTCTCCCTCCTTCTCCCTTGGCAATGAAGCCTCTCCTCCTCATCCTAATCTCCCTTCTCTCTGCTTCCGCAGTTTCCTCGGTTCGGTTTCGTCATGCCAACATCGCCACCTCAGCACCCCTCCATCCTAACCAAATCAGAGCCCTCCATACCATGAACATAGCAATCTCCACCACCAACCCTTGCTCAATACCAGGCGTTGTATGCGACGATTCTTTCCCTTTTCGCCACCTAATCTCCATCGGCCTCCACAACTGCCCCTACTACCTCTCCCTCTCCTCCACCTCCCTCCAAGATCTCGGTACCATCACCGCCCTTGAACTCATCAACTGCCCATTCAACTCACAAACCAACTCCACCCCTCTATCACTCATCCTTGAAAACTTAAGAAACCTCACAAAACTAACAATCTCCTACTCAAATCTCAATGAGTCTCTCCCAGACAATTGGGGAAATTTAAACCTTACCTACATAGATTTATCAAATAATCAGCTCAAGGGGAAAATACCTGATTCGTTGAGAGACTTGGTTGGCCTAAAGACTCTATCTTTGGAATCTAATTCATTATGTGGGGATATACCGAGTTACATAACTGATATGAAGAATTTGAGAAACCTTAACCTCAGGAATAATAAGTTTATTGATGATAAAATGAAAAGCATTGATGCGTCATCCCCTTATGATGGAGCTGTTGGTAACATGGCAATCTTACTTTCGGTGTGGATACTTGTCGTTATTTTTGTCATGCTACTAGCAAATTGTTCTATCTGAAACAATCTTATTGCAAAACGCTCTTGCAAGTATTGGTTCACTTTTGAAGTTAAATAATGTAAATTTCTTTCCAAAACGTAAATATTGAATAAAGAATTCATACAATTGACTTGGTAGTTTTGATGTTGAATGCTTCTGTTAGTTCACGGTATTGAGTTTTTCAGATAGGGGCGAAAAGGGGTGGTTCTTACAATAACAGTTGAGGTGGTATTTTTCTACCAAAAAACACCATATGAGAATTGGATTTAGGCAGATATACACGATTAAACAACATACACAAACTACTACTCCTAGTGACTAAGAACATGACCATAAAATGAATTGATTGATCAACTCTTAGACTAGTTTACATCATCTTGACAAAAATTCCAAGTCACACAATAATGGACATTCAAGATATTAGTTAGTCTTTTTTACGATGTTTTAAAGCACTGATGCAAAGGTTTAAGCTTTAAACACTTCCGCAAATTTCAGCATCCCCTATCACGCTTTGCAAGTTTACTTGGAATTTGGTCCGGCATATATTCTACTTACAACTTTTTAACAATTTTGTCTTACATAGACCAAGAAGATATATCTACGGATATAGAAGCCAGCGCATGAGATTCTACATTCAATATGACATGGTTAACCTCTTTCATAAAAAGGATATCAACATAACAAAAGCTATCATAATCAATGCCTATGGAAAAAAATATGTCCGCTAACCTTAAGAAGAACTATCATCCATTGATGGAAATGGTGGAACCACCTTGGATCTTCCAAACTCTCTTTACAAGAAAATTAATTAATTTTGCCATCAGTATAATATTCCGACGGCCAAGTACTCACTACACCCACCAACATAGGATTTCTTTTCCATTTCATCCCCATGATATAAATCTAGTCTCGCGTTCAATGAAAACCTCGCTTCTTCATCCAGTGAATATGAAGTAGGTTAATTTATGATGACTAAATTTGTTTTCAGGTTTTGTTAAGTCTAACTAGGGTTCTTCTTTAAGCTACGACTAATTTTCTGGCTAGTCTTTCTCCCCTTTACCCTCTTCTCATCCTCAGCATATATATCAGCTAAAGTTAGATAGCATTTCATGTTATCGGGCTCAATTTCGAACACACGATCAGCTACTTTTTCCGCCAAATTCACATTATGGTGTATTTTACATCCACATAGCAAAACACCCCAAATTGTAGCATCTGGCTTCATAGGCATTTTCTCAATGAACTCATACGCCATTGATAATTTCCCCGATTTGGAAAAAAGTTCCACCATACAAGCATAGTGTTCATATTTCGGCTCTATATTGCAAACACTTCTCATGATATTAAAGAATCTCCAACCCACATCAGCCAATCTTGAATGGCTACAAGCATATAATGTAGATAGAAAAAAACATTCATCGGGCTCAATACCTCTTTTCTTCATCTCGTTAAAGGTAGAAATAGCTTCATTTCCTTCACCATTCATTGCATAACCAGAAATCATAACCGTCCACGAGACCAAGTCTTTTCTTGAAATAATATCGAACAATGACCTTGCTGCATCTAAAGCACCACATTTCGCATACATATCAACAAGTGCATTATCAACAAATATACCTCCCCTAATCCCATTTCTCAATACGTGACAGTGAATTTCTCTACCTTCATCTAAATCCCGAAGACTAGCACAAGCTGGAAGTACACATGCCATTGTAACACCATCGGGCTTTAGTTGTCGTTGCATTTCTTTGAACAAATAAAGTGCACGATTGGGAAAATCGTTTTTCGAGTAACCTCCAATTAAAGTATTAAATGACAATATATCTTTTGTAGTCATCTGAGAGAATATCAAATGAGCTTCTTCCATGCTCCCACATTTTGCATACATGTCCATGAGAGCATTAGATACAGATAAATTTAAGTGCATATGATTATCCTTGATGTAATTGTGCACTTCTTTACCTTTTTCCAACGAGCCAACACAAGCACACGCATGAAGAACACTCGTAACAATAAAAGGATCCAACTTAATCCCTTCTTTTCTCATATCATCAAATAGTAGCATTGCTTTATCCGATAACCCATGTCTAACATATCCCGAAATCATCGTAGTCCACGACACAACACATTTTTCATCCATGGTTTCAAAAACTCGAGTTGCAGAATCAATGTCGCCACATTTGGAATACATATCTACTACACTGTTCTTAAAGCTTGCATCATTTTCAAGCCCGAATTTTATCGCATACGCATGAACAGCTCTACCCAATAACACAATGCCTATACCAACACAAGCTGTAACAACACTAAGCATCGTAACCAAATCCACTTTAATCCCCAAAATTAGCATTTGTACAAAAATTCTTACACCCTTTTCAGCTAACTTGTTCGCCACAAATCCACTAATCATCGAATTCCATGTTATTACATCTTTCTCACCCATTTCACCAAACACCTTAAAAGCACTCTCGGCACATCCACATTTGAAATAAAAAGCTATTAAAGAATTCACAACTATTACATCAGCATTACTAAAACCCAATTTCACTAGATACCCATGAACCCTTTCGCCTTCAATTACATTCCCTTCACTAGAAAAACACTTTAAAACAGAACTAAAAGTATAAGAATTCGGTCCTACACCGAAACATTGCATTTTACTATACAAATCAATACCCTCATCATAAAAACCATTTTTCGCGTACTCGTTTATAATCATATTCCAAAGAAAAACCTTTTCATTCGCAATACTATCGAAAACCCTTCTCCCTTCCCTCAAATCCCCACAAGTTACATACATAAACACGAGCTTCGAACCCAAAACACTACCGATTTCAACGCCATTTGATTTAATAATTACGTGGATTTTAACACCAGTCTTAAGACATTTGAGCTCAGCACAAAGCTGCAACAATGCGCAATAAGTTGCGACCTCAAGATTCAATCTTTTCGATTGGGTAACCAAATTCATAGCTTTTTCTAAGTTACCCACATCACAAAACTTGCGGATTTCGATATCATATTCCGTAACGGATTCATTTAAGGTCCGAGAAAGCGAATCGGGAATTTGGGTTTTGATATATGAAGCTACATTAAAACTAACTGAATTTTTTTTTAAGAAAACAAAAGAATTAGTGTAATTAAAAGAGTGTTGTGTGTGAGAATGGCAAAAGACCCAATTTTTTATTGGGGTTTTGGGTATTATTAATAACATGTTTCTATTCTCACAAACTGATTTACCAGATTTGTGTGGATATAGATAGATATACCGGGAAAATACAAATAGCTAAATAATTGACAAAATTTAGTTTTCAAAAATAAATATTTAATTGTTGTTGTGTGACATATTAGATCGTTATATATATATATATATATAGATATGTATAGATATAGAGAGAGTTATGATAAACAACAGATGAAGTGTTTATTTATTAATATGATTGTACAGAGACATACATCAAGAGACTCCTGACCCTCTTTATATAATAGAGGGTAGGGTTACATATGCTAGGAAAGCCCAAGATAGGCCCAATAATATCCTACAACACTCCCCCTTTGAACGTCTTGATTTCTTCGTCTTCATGCTGTTGATGTGAGTCGAGTTCATTCGCAGTGCTAAACACATAAAAACCTTAGGGACAGAAAACTCAGTGTGGGACAAAACCGGTACCTAGGAGAAACTGTGTAGCCGAATGATATAGGCCGAAATTCTATGTAATTAACTAACCACAAAACAGTGTGCCTCATCAAAACATTGTCAGAGCAAACCCAATGGGAAAATCTCTGGTCGAAGGAAAAAGAGTGCAACAGTGGTAGTAGTAGGGGATCAACCACAAAATAGGTGCCTCATCAAAAACTTGCTAGAGTAAACTCATTGGGAAAAACATCTAGTCGAAGGACAAAATAGTACATAGTGGTAAGAAGTATACAACATGATACTCCTCTTAATTTCGGTAATTTTAAGTGAGGTATGATGGGAACGTGTCTCACTAAAACTTTGTCAAGGAAAACTCAGTGGGAAAAAACATTGGTCTAAGCACAAAAAGAGTACACAAGCATGCGACTGGATGCTCCCCCTCACTTGCACACGACAGGGTGCGAGGATTTCGACTAAGTAGTAATTAGTGCAAAAAGCATTCATCTGGATGCTCCCCCTCACTTGCACACGACTGGGTGCAATGATTTCATATTCGAATAGAGAGTGCGAGCATTCGACTTGATGCCTCATTTACTTGCACACGACTATATGCAAGAAAATATAACGTGGAATAAACCGAGCATTCGACAGGATGCTCTAACTTCATATGTGAAGATTTATTTCGGCAAGAAATGTTAAATAACATAATCTAGTCATGTCTCTCTTGATCGATAACAACAAGTTGTCCTCAAATAAGACAAGTGTTTTATCTGGATCGTGAGACAGAGCATATGTAATTCAAATATGGCTAATACGAGCTCGAAGCCATATACACTCTCCAGTCGTCTCATAGAGCACTAGTAGATCAGAGTAATTCGTTTAGAGTCATTCCAAGACCTCCAAGATATTGCCTTATTCCTAATAGCAAAGACATACCATGTTAGGAATATCCCTTATGCGGGTCTGATAAGTAACCAGTATCGGTATAACCGAAAAAGGGTTGCGTTAATTCGAGTACCGAATGGGGTAGGTACACTCGATGACGCAAAATGGGAAAAGACAAGCCCTCATCCACAGTTACCTTAAGGTAATGGGAAAATGTCTTTTATGCCATTTCGATGTCAGCGTGTTAGCGCAATGTTGTGTCGAGCTATACCATTCACAACATACGAGATGTTCGTCCTAGCACATTAGACCAAGTACAATGAGGCGCTTATTGTACTTAGATATGAACATCATGGTTCAATATCTCTTTGTCGTCACATCAGGGACAGACTGAGTCTATATCAATGTCTAGTGATCGAACGATCATGGGAGAATCTGATGACTTAGCGTCATGATGACTAAAACGTCATAACACCTTCTAGGTGTAGTCTGAATCATGAACTTAGATTCAATCTTTACGGGACTCGATCATCGGGCCGAGTCACTACCGTGTCTTTCCAAGATCCTTCATCTCGAAGGCAAATCCAAAAATGGATCGCGTAATAAAACACGCAAGGGCATAATAATTGTTCAAGTATCCCAACCTAAACAAGTACTCACTTAGGCGGGTATACCACATTCACTTGGATTATATTAATCCATATAGTGAACGTCTCGTTTAATTGAGATCGTGTTCCGTGGTCAGGAACTACTTGATTAAAGCATATGAAGTCACACAGGGACCTTCATCTATATCTCTTTGTCTAAATTCTCATAGAGATAAAACAGTTACCACAATCACATGATGCATACTCAGTTTTTTGGGAAACTACTAAACTGATAAAGTAGGGGACCGTTATAACGTCCATTACGAGTAAATCAACCATCTCGTAATCAATTCCAAGATGTGAGAGAAGCCTTGCGCTACTAGGCGAGCATTCTACAATCTCATTATTCTCGTCACTTTTCCTTACGAATAACCAAATAAACGAACTCGTTTAACATTGGTGGTGTTGGAGCTACATGTCCGAACACACTTTCGCTAAGGAGTCTGCTTGGATTTCAAGTTTCCATTAGTACAGTCTATTCTCCGTTGACTTCAGGCAATGGTACATGGTTCCTTGTCATAATTTGTTCATATTATCAGTCGTCACTGAATATATGAACAAGTAATCAATGACAGTCTCGTTTCGCTTCAATATCGTCTAAGATATCATGATCGACAGATATTTCAAGATTTTTAGGATGAGGAGGAATCACACATCTCCTAGATCCTTTATAATCTCGTGCGACAAACGAGTTTCAGTTCACCACCTCTGGGGCTGAACGAATTAAGAACCGGTCAACTTCCTCATATCTTAGGAAGGATGACAGACTGACGGCCGACGGCAACGTCCTTTGCTTGGCGGGTTCGGCCAAAGCAACGTGTTACGACAAGAACACGGCGTCCGATAGGGACGTCTATCCTTGTAAGCATTTTACAGCAGGTATAAATGATCTCGTGACATCTCATAAAATCATTAAATGCGTCTGGCATTTAGTTAGACTTGAGGGAGTCCATGCACTTACTTATCACTAAGTGCAGTTTTGGGGATCAAGCTAAGACTGAGTGGGTTATGCCACGTTATTTCACGTCGTTACTTATCAACGGTAACATGCAAATCTCCCCCTAACGACGGGGAGAAAAGTCTTAGCGATGTCACTTTCGCATATCATGCGGTAAAGAGATTGCTTTCCAAGGTTAATCTATCAAATGATAGGTAGGGGATTCATAATCGACTTATGTCCCCTTCAGAGGTCCATATTTTGAACGCTATAACGGCTCAATCAAAATATTAAGCACTCAAACACGCATTCATATGAGGCGTCTGGCTCATAACCAGTAACCAACTGGTGCGCATTTAGTGTTTTGAGTGACTATGGGCCTCAGACAGACCAATGCAGCAAAATAGCATGACCCCACACGAAAATATAAATCTTGGTGCGCAAGACCAAGAAGTGCGTGCAACCATTTGCAGTCACATCATCAAACTTTCCGTGAATCCATTTGGGTCTGAACATAATCGATAGGATGTTCAATTTCAATTTCCAAACTCAAGTAATTCAAATCGAAATTTCGATTCTTACTCTTCGGAATTATAAAGTCGACTAGACTTTTCAGGATAATCCGGATCATGAGCCATCAACTTAATGATAGGGCTAAAAGTTTGGAAAGTGCTGCATTTATGTGGACAATATTAAAATGTGACCATATTGTCGATGCATCAACCATAACCATTTATATTTATGGTCCGTCTTATGGTTGGATAAATCCACAATAACTCCTTCAATTCTTTACAAGAATTCTACGAGTCCATTTTGTGATCTTTACACATACTAGTCTTTCAAAGTGAGCATTAATTGCATAAATTTCGGATTAATCGCGAAATATATTCTCAGAGAGAATCCAAATGCGATGAGATTATAAATCAAGCATCGTCTTTTGACCCGGGAATATCTCATCCGGTCAATGCCCCAATATCAAAATGCTTTTATCAATCGACGACAGGCGAATGATAGTATAGACAATCATGTCTTAGAATCTAAATCATTTATCATTTCGACGACAGGCGAAATGATAAGGTAACTTTAAATGCTTTAAAGAATGTGGTAGCAACCACTTGAAAGACATTTCAACTCCTCTAAAATACGCTTTTAGTCGTATTGAATGGAGGCTATGTAAAGAAATTTTAATTCTTTCATGAGCTATTACCAGATAACACTGATTTTCTCAAATATTTTATAACTCAACAAGGTACGGCAGGACCTACATGAGTATAAGACCTCATATTTGACAAATCAATTTGGTTTTTACCAGAGATTTTGATTTGGAACGACAGGTCCAGAATCATTGTCACAAAGGACTCTTTTAGGCAAGTAGTTGGTGAAATTATGTGGTACAAGGTTACCCACTATTTCCAAAAAAAAATCAACTACCCCACAAGTATTGCCTAAATTTTCATAATTTAAAGTTTGGTCACATTTGTCAAAGAATTTGCTCAAAACACTTTAAATTATTTCAAGAAATTTCGTAAACATGCAAACCATAATCCAAAAGTATGTCCAAATGGAAAAATCAAAATCCAAATGGAAAAACATAATCCAAGTGAGCGAAAAAATGGCTCAATGATTTATCAAAATCAATAAAGAAAGGTACCAAACTTATTTGAGCCACAAAAACGGGGGTCTCAAGAGTTTCCTTTCAGTTATCTTTAACCACATTAGCATCGGTTTTTGCACCTTTGTAATAGTTTTGAACTATTTAAGGAGTAACCGTGCATGACCTTTGTCTTTATAGCATAGAGTTGCCTCATTGAGCATTATCTCTTGCTTTGTGACAACGGGCCATATTGTTCCTTTCAATTACTGTCTTGGAGCCACATGTTTTCGATTTTGATGATTGTCTAAAATCTCGCTTGGCTAGGCGATTCATCGGGATCGCGAAAGTTCGAGACAAATAACACTTGTCTCGGTTCTCGATTCGTGGAAAAAAATATATACACGAAGAGCATTAATATCAGGCAAACAATTCGCCATTGACCCAATAGGATTAAAACTACTCACCGGGGTAATTTTCTTATCCAATAACATATGGGCGATAAAGGAACATGGTGAATATAAATTCACGATACTGCTTATGGAATACAATTTGCAAGCTAGTATTTTTGGTGAAGGATAACTCCAATATGTCAATTTCAGACATTTGTTCACCATAGACGTCATCACGTCTCAAATGTGGCGACGGAATAAAATCAACGCCTTAGCATTCATCTCGAGGGTAACAACAAACTCGTGTTTTACTCATTAAAGATGGCATCCAAAAAAATTTTGGGCATCACATTTTCACACATCAGGGTGAGTAGCATGTGGCGACAGATTAAAATCAACGTTTAAACAGTCATTTAGCAAGTATGTTTTACGATTTTTCTCATCATAGATGGCATCCAACATGTGTTGGGAGTTCTGGATTATTTATCATATAAAACGACTGGTTTATATGTTTATGGTTTGCACAAGCACAAACTTTTTTTTCGAAACGACAGGTTCGAAAACATTAGTTTTGCTTCTCATGTGAATCGGTTCTCATTGATCGAACGATGGGTCGATACTTAAACACCAATTCGGCGAAACATACATCACTATATAAACACACTTGGGGAAATTATTATTTAGTCAACCCCTTTCGGTAGCTGTACTTGAAAAACGACCAGGAAAGACGGTGAGGGTGGAGGGCACGAATGCCACTTAAAACCCGACCTCATTAGGATATCGACTTCCGCCTATATCTTTCCTAGACATCGTATCCAAATAGGTGAGCCTATTTAGTGAAGATTCATAAATTTTCCAACTTAAATGTGAATATATATGATTTCGCAATTCTACCATTCATGGCAATAAATAACAGATATATCTATTCTAGATAACCACATATATATACAAGGCAGTATAAAATATATTCATGATATATATCTAATCATACAGTAGATTTGGTGATAAACTAAATCAATTCAGGATTATCAATCACACAAATTATATCATACCAAATCAAATCAAATCAATTAGATCAAATCAAACAATTAACTACCATATGGTATATTTATATCTATGATAATATCAAAAGATACGTTGATTATACTAACAAGATATCAATCAATTATCTACGATTTATTGCCATATAAGTAATTCTATACATGGTAGTTTTAACATGCAAGCAAGCAATATATCTTTAATTACCAATTAATTCTATATATGGTAATTTTTAACAAAGTGGTTAAATATACATGGAAACATATCAATTTATTCAATTAACATGCAATTTTTATTCATTTGCCTTTTTAATAAATATATATATGCATGTGGGTGAATATTTAGACCGAATATTGACTTTTATAACACATATATACCGTTTTTATACATGTAATATACTACAGGGACTATCCGTGTAATTTCAGCAAACTATATATCTATTTACAGTATTATTACAGCTTCAGTCCATAATTTCAGACAAGTTTCAGTTTAGTCCTTTAGTAATTAACATGCACAGTCAATAGTTTCAGCGAATTACAAAACAGTCCTACTGTTTTCAGTTTTTTTTACAGATTTAATCCCACAGATTAATACATGTTATACAGTAAAAAAAATCTATCACGCATAGTTTTTTTTCTTCAACAAATACATGCAATTTGGGTTATTTTGTTACGATCATATATAGTTATCCATACAAGTAACAAAATCTAATACACATGGATTATATACTACGGGATATTTATCATGTTTTAGTTATCCATAAAATAATACGTGCGATCACATATATGGAATAAATTAAGTTTTAAATTTGGTACCTTACGCACGGTATGTTGGTGAAGGTCGATATAGCAAAACCCTAAAAACCCGGATAAACCTCAAGGTTTATAAATACCCAATATCCGTGCGTTTACCAAAAATCTCCAATATCCGCGAGCGTATATCCTATTCTCCGCGAGCAAAGTGCCGATAACGTGTTGTGTGACATATTAGCTCGTTATAGATATATATAGAGATATGTATAGATATAGAGAGATACATCAAGAGACTCCTGACCCTCTTTATATAATAGAGGCTAGGGTTACATATGCTAGTAAAGCTCAAGATAGGCCCAATAATATATTACAACAATTGTTATTTTTTAAAAAAAATTAATTAATAGTTAAATTTAGTATATTATTCATTAGGGTTCTATATTTTTATTTGGTTTTTTATTGTGTTGTAAATTTTGTTTTTAATTTATTAAATATTAATTTATCTAATATATAATAAATTTTGAAAAATTAAATTAATTATTGAAAATGTATCATCTAACCCTCTATTTTTTAATATAATGATTGTAAAAGTGATTATACATTGTATAGTATAACTCAATAACTCTACAAAATAGGGACACATAAATTATATAAGGTTAAAAGCAATTTTATTCGCAATCCATTTTTATTTTGTTTTGCATTTTGAAGTTTGCACCTTGCATATATAAGATATTATAATATGAGTACTCTTTTCCTGCCTTTTTGCACCCTTAAAAAGAAATAGAACTGTTTTTCACATTTAGGTTAATCATCAATAAATACTCTTTAACTTTGTATAATAAATTTATTTTATTAAAACTAAATCGGTCTATATAAAAACTCATAATACTTAGTTATATTATTGATTATCTTAGCATAATTTTAGCTAAGTAAAAAAGAAAGATCGAAACGATGTTAAACGTGTTTAAATTGGGTTCGTGAACAGTCTCGTCTCAATCTGGTCTATAAATAAATCGAGTCTGGACAAAATTTTGTTGGAAAACCGGAACGGTTTTTGTAAGTGAATACAATTTAATTGTATAAATTACAATTTTAATCCCCCCAATTTATGGCGCATTAGTGACATGTAACTCTTATATGTTTTTTGGTATAAAATATGCATGTATCTACCTTTTTCATAAGAAAAGAAAAAGGAAAAAACAAAAACATGGCATATTTTTTTATTTTTTTTTAAAACAATCTTATTTAAGAGAATCAATGGATTTCACACCTACCCCCATTAACAAGACTCGAACCATGTATTTAAGCTATTCCTAACGGGTTCTAGCCCACTAGGCTACTCCTAGTGGGTTTAAAACATGGCATATACACATACACATATGCATACATATAGAGAGAGTACCGCCCACCAACGGTCCGACCGTGGTTCGGTACCGTTTTCGTCGAGTCACATGTGATAGACGTTGTACCTTGGGAACGAAGTGTCCCATTTAGCCAGAAGCAGAGATGGCGATGCAAATATCGTTTAAGGAAAACTGCTTACAGTTAGCTCGTCTCGGACTTTAGTCCATTTCGGTATCATTTACATACTTTTAATTTTGAATGTTGTAATCGATATATATTTATTTGAGGAAATTAATTTTCTGTTTATTTATTATTATTTTTCGTAGAAATTATTATATTTATTTACAACGTACTTAACAAATTTCACACCTACCCTCTCAATATTACTTGACTTTGCACTTCACATTTGTTAGTGCGTGTTCTGGCCCACAAGCCTACTGAGTTTTAGTTGATAAACACAATTTTTCATTTTACTCAAAAAGTTTGTTTTATGTGTTTAATTAAATTATTCAACTAAAAATAGTATAATTTGAAAGAATTTAGAGCTTATTTGGCTTAGGCTAAAAAAAAATGAAGACTTACAAATTGGTACATATCAATCAACTTAATTACAAAAAATCTACATATGTGTATTTATTTATAATTAGATACGTATAATTATTTACAATCAAGTATATATGTCATAAAAAAAATTAAATTTTTTTTAAAAAAAATAAATCAAAAAATCTGTACATAGTATCAAACCGGATTAGACATGATTACATAGGATTAAACAGGATTAGACATACAAGACTTGACAGAATTAGACAGGATCACACATATTTTTTTTGTATAAGAAATGTATTTTTTAAAATTTTGGTTTTTAATTTTTAAATATTTTTTTGGATTTTTTAATGACATGTGTATCTATTTGTAAATAAGTTAACAAAATATGTATTTTTTGTAAAAGATTCGTCAAGTTCAAAACAAACGGGTTTTTTGTAAATAAGTTTCTAAATATGTACTAAATTGTCATTTTTCCTAAAAAAAATAATGTTCTTTTGTGGAAGTCTGAAACTAACAGGCATAAATTGCATATTTCACAACCCCAAGGGTGTAAATGATATTATCCATTCTATTTAATATGAAAATTGAATCTAATCCATATTTCTCTCAATTTTTATTCAAACTTTTTAAGAAAAAAATATGGATTCAATCACACTTTCTTCTGGGTTTAGATTATTGTCTCTCTCTACCTCCCAAAAAATAAAGTTTAATGGTAAATATTTTCTTCCCAGTTTTTTAGCTTAGAAATACTAATTCCTATTTATATAAAATGGGACATTTATTTCGGCTTATAACTTTAGCTATTTCATGAAAGAAAGCTAGAAAAGCTCAACTAATAAAATGACAAATGAAACTCTGAAAAAAAATCCATAAAAGAATCTTAAAAGGTTGCAATAAAACAAGCTGTTATTTTATTTGCCTTTCAGTTTTATAATTTCATTTATCAATCAATTGTATGTAGTGTCTCTCTAGCTGGATGCTAATGTGTTAAAGTTTGTTATCGGTGGCGGAACTAGAACTTTTTTTTCGTAATTATGGGGGTTCTGAAATGATAAAATCAAAAAAAAAAACATGGTACATGGTAAAAGTTTCCGATATGGAGGGCGATGGAGTCCATTTTAGCCTGTTACTAGTTCCTCCGTGGTTGTTATGCTCAAATTGTTTGTCGTATTGCAAGCCTTAGCCATCATGTTATAACTTTCCGGATGAATTTATAACCTGGTAAACACGGACGAACCAGGAAGTTCAAATGGGGAGCTATTATTATAGTATATGGTTTTTTTTTCATACTCTTATCTGGGGATTTTTTCATAATATGGGAGGGGCTACAACGCTTAAAATACATAGAAAAAGTTGTTTCTTCGTCTATTTTTACCAAAGATGGAAGGGGTGCTGCCCTGTCTCCACCTAGTTTCTTCCTTTCTGGTAAATGTATTGACACGTGGCCTTGTTTAATTCTAGATTTTAAGCTCAACTTGTTTGGCCTTTTCGTTTATAAGCTTTACTGTATTCGTTCGACCAGCTTTAAGGCTTTTTTCAGTGAAAAAGCGAAAATTTTATATAATAAACCCATCTGAACATCAAATAAGCCAAGCTTCTTTAGCTATAAGCTGCAGCAAACAAGGTTGTACCTAGTGCGTGATCATTTGCTTTAAGTTTCCATCTTAACAGCTTGATCAATAAACTTCAAAGTGAAGATTTACCAATGTACAATGCAATTGCAAATACAAGCACTTATGCATGAATTTATTTAAGATTTATTATATCGTTTTCAGATGCAGCTTGTTCAATTTGGCAGAAGTTACATATTTGCCCACTCGGTTTTCGTTCAAGAAGGATTTCACCCATACTCTGCGCTTAAGAGACAATGTGAACAAAAGACATAAACATCCTCAAGTAATTAGGGGCAAATCGACTAGCGACGATGGTGAGATATCTCAACCATCTGATGATGCAAAATCAATAAAACAAGAAGAGATCATTGCTCTTTTTAGGCGAATTCAATCTTCAATTTCAAAAGTGGATACCCTTTCTATCCCTCCAAAGAGAAGAACTGTTTCAAATCCGTCTGGGGATAATTATAAACCCTCGACTGAAACAGTACTCGGAATTCTTCGTCAATCAAGGAATCAAGTTAAAGGTAATCTGAGACATAACTGAAAGGCTTTGATTACATAATGTCTTTTTTGTACCTGCGATCTCATTAATTAACCTCAATTTTCAGTTGTGGGCGTCAAAACTTAATTCTTTTTTCCTCTCTTTTTCTCCGAATAAGTTTTAACTGAAAAGACGTGGGTTACATTGTGTCTTTTTTTTGTAAATATCTCATTTTAATACTTCATATTTCAGTTTTAGCTACCAAGAGTCAAAAACTTTTTGTCCTTTATTTTTTTGAATAATCAGATGGTGTAATGTCTTTTTTTTTCTGAAGCCGAGTTTTGATTGGGAAGTGTACTTTGTTGATGATATTCCCTTATTTAGATTTATGAACTTGTGAGAAATGGTATAAAGTTAGCATATTTCCTAATTCAATATAGAAGTTGAGGACCAAACATGAGATGGTAAAATCTGTTGGGAAGTACCGAAATCGACCATTACCACTTTCCGGTTGTTTCTTATCTTTATTCTCCTTGAAATTTTAGGTGAATCATCCCCAAAAAACGGAGTAAATAGAGAGCTACCAAAGAAAGAGAAACCGCAGAAAGAGAGGCTAGAACAAGATAATGAAGCAGTAACAGAAATTAAGACGAGTAGGCCACCATCAAATTTTGTAAAGAGGTCACCTATTCCATCTCTATCTATCTCAAGAGATGTGGTGGTTCAGCATAACAGTCCGATTTCCGGTGAGGAAAAAGGGTCAAAAAGGATTGAAGATATGAAAGTTTCCGAACTGAAAGAACTCGCAAAATCAAAAGGAATTAAAGGCTACTCTAAATTGAAGAAAACTGAGATGATTGAGTTACTACGCTCTTCTGGAATCTAATTTCATTTACGGTGACAAAAATGCCAACTTTTTTTTCTTGGTATTGTTGTTTTATTCTGTTGTGGTTCTTTCCTTTCCTTATCATAACCTGCAAATGAACTAGTTCCCATTTTCAATTGGCAATCAATTAATTCATTTTAGAGGGAACTTTATTATTGCACTTCGGTTTTTAGAATTTGAAAGCCATGATATTGAACACGGAACGTTAGAAAATACTGAATAGGTCATCTGCAACTCTATTTGCTGGATTTGTTGTTCATTGGGTGGAAGTTTGCCTTTCTAAAAAAATTGTGAATCGAAAATAGCATAGAACGTAATGTGCATTATATGCATCAACTACCCTAACTCGGTAACTACGTTGCTAGCCTATCTACACGGGGTTAAATTCATTTTACTGTCCCGTGTTTTTCCTTTTTTTTTTGTTTTAGGGTACGAACTTTCTAAAATATTGATTTAATGCGTTCAACTTAACATATTCTTTTATTTAGTAACTCAGTTTATAAAATTTTGATTTAGTTATTTCAGTTAATTAAACAGTATTGATTTGGTGACCCTACTTAACTTCACAAGTTTTAAACAATTACAATCTAGCTCACATAGTTTAGAAATTAATAAACTAGTCACTGATTTGTTGAAAGAGACAAAATTAACTCTTTTAACATTTTTTTTTAAAATAACATGTTTTCAAATAAACAAATTTTCTTTTCAAAGAATATGTTTTAAATATTTTTTCCCAAAAAAGTGGGAGTTTCTCTTTAAAAAAAAAATATGTTTTTGATAAGATTACTGAATTTGTTTCATTTTCACCGATAAAATTATGTCTGAAACATATTTTTTAAAATTGTTTACTCGACAAATTTTTAATATAGAAAAAAACGACTTTTAAGACGATATATTTTTATTTAATATTTAAGCAAAATATGTGAAATATACTTATTAACTTTACAAAAAAAACTACTAGTTTTTATAAACACTACGAGTAGATTTTTATTCTTTTTATAGAAAGGTTTTATTCTCTACGAAATTTGTTTCATATAGTATTCTCTTTTCAAAATATTTCACGTTTCCCAAAAAAAACTTGCTTTCTCCAAGCAAATCAAAGTCGTTTCCTCTATATTGAAATTTCTCATAAGTAAACAATTTTTAAAAAATATTTTAAGACATAATTTTATTTGTAAAAGGGAAAAAAATTAATCTTATCAGAAAAACATCTATTGTTTTAATATAAACTACTTTATTAGGAAAAAAATATTTGTTTTTTTATTAAAAAAATCAAAAAAGAAAAAGAAAAGTTGCTTATTTGGCAACATGTCTTTTAAGAAAAACCGTAAAAAGTTAATTTTGTTACTTTTAACAAATCGGCGGCTAGTTTATTAATATCTAAACTATGTGAGTTGTATTGTAATTTTTTTTAAACTTGTGATGTTAAGTAGGTCACAAATCAATTTTTTTTAATTAACTGAGGTCACTATATCAAAATTTTGTAAACTCGAATCACTAAATCAAAGAATATGTTAAGTTGAATGCACTAAATTAACATTTTCGAAATCTGACACACTAAACCAAATAATAGGGAAAACATAGTGCATTAGAGTGAATTTAGCCCCTCCCATATCTACACAGAATCACAGAATATGGCCAAACAATTTAGTATCTGCTGGAATTATAAGCAAATTTTCTCCCTAGACACTGAACACGGCTACATAATAAGCACCTAAATTCCAAAACGACACTTCACTGGAGACAAACAAAACCGACTTTACAGATTTTTACCTTTTTTTCGCGAAGTCGGAGGACCTTAGATACTAAAGTCACAACAGAAAAGGTATCAGTTTCCAGAAAATGCAACAAAAAATTTAGCAAGATGGTGCATGAGCAATGATCATATATAAGAACACATTTATTTTCAGACCCGAACTATTGTTTTAAACAAACCCGTAAAACACATTCTTACTAGAAAAAAACTAGAAGTAGAAGTGCAGAACATCTTTACGATTGTTAAATTCGCATTTCAGCAGAAATAATAGTTAAGATAAAAAGTCGGAGTGTTTGCTATTTACATGAATCCAAATATTAGGAGAAAAATACTCCGTAATAGTATAGTACCCATAATCTAACAACATACAGTAACGGTAGTCTTTGATTTCAGACCAAACAGCTATTTATTTCCAAAGAGATAATTAAGCTTGACCGTCTGTTATGTATCAAAATAAAGGATAAATTTGAGAAAATAAAACTTGGTGCGAATCGTGATATTGAGAAATTAAAATTAATGGAAGTAGAAGACACAAAATATCCAGATGAAAAACAAAGTAATCCGATATGGCAATATCACATTTCATAACCAAAAAGGCAAAAATAATCCAAGACCATGTTTCATATCTTAAAACTAACACACTTGCTTTCCATAACCAAAAACAAATCCAATATTGTTTTTCAAAACCAAATAAACCTTGGACTTTGATATTTTACACCTATTTGATTCAGTCGACTACAAATAACAAATTTTCATTTGAATTACTAATGTTCAATGCCTAGATTTAAAAAAAAAAAAAACTTCAAATTCATGGCAATACACTAAATACACTAAACCTATCAATAAAAGTTATTGCAAAGTGTTGAGATTTAAAGAAACGAGTACTAGTAGGTACTACCAATTGACAACCTTCTTTCTCAGCAAGCACAAAAACGAGTACCAGTAAGTACAAAACAATAACAAGAAAAACAGAAGGCCAAACAAGGCGATGATTCGATTAAAAAGGCTAACAGACGGTGGTCTAACACATTAAAAGTTAATGAACAAAATCTTGCTTCCAACCCTTGGAAACTCCAAAATATCAATACTGGTTTTAAAAGAGAAACTCCAACAACATTTCTGACATTAAAACAATTACACAAATAACCATAGACTTGGATAATCTTGATCAACCGATAGTTTGAGCTTTGTTGAGGATAACTCCCTCATATTTGACCTGGAACCACTTCATAGAATCTTCCTTGGTGACTCTGTGTTGGATCCCGACACGTGCTTTACACCTGCGGCGACGACCCACGCGGTAACCTGGGCGCTCAAGCACAACATAGAAGTCCATTCCGTAAATACCAGTGGAAGGATCATACCTGTAACCAGCACAAGACAAGCAAGCTAAAAGTAAAAACAAAATGCATATGTATAGTTTCTGAGTTTATGTAAATTGAAAAATAAGATGTTATCTCCACAACTCATATGTATATAATTAAAACAAAAGATTTATCAGGAAACATCACAGTTGCTGGAAATTGCATTTTCTATATCCAAAAGTATCACCCATAAGTTATCTTGCGGAAACTACTAAACGCTTAATTTTACCACAAGTACCAAAGACCACCATTTTGACAGGCACTCCAACCCAAATAAACATTTAAATCAAAAGGTTAAGAAATCCCTTCCAATCCAAACACGTGTGCATTTGTTAAAAAAAACAACAGAAAAAATATTAGTCATTCTTTATAAAAACATCAGACCTAAAATGTTTCCAATCCAAACACGTGTGCATTTGTTAAAATAAAACAGAAAAAATATTAGTCATTCTTTGTAAAAACATCAGACCTAAAATGTTTCCAATCCAAACACGTGTGCATTTGTTAAAATAAAACAGAAAAAATATTAGTCATTCTTTGTAAAAACATCAGACCTAAAATGCGACACGAGAACAAACAATCAAGCAAACATTATTCAATGTGTGTATGCAACTATGATTTCAATAACTTCAACCGAACAACACAAAATTGTGACTGACACTAATGGAGATAGATGGCAAATCAATAGAGTCAACGGAAACAAAAGATAGATGGCATCTATGATATACTAACTTCAACCCAGTAACATAAAATTGTGCCCGACACTAATGGAGATAAATGGCAAATCAATAGAGTTAACAGAAACAAAAGATAGGCGACAGACAATTTTATCAAATGAAATAAACACTATAAAGTTAAACAGATAAAATGTTCACAGAAGGCCTCAATTGATTGATGCAAAGATCAACGTGTTATGCTAAATTGAACTCATGATGTTCACCAGTTAAGTGAATTGAACTAAAAATGAAACAGAATATACTACAGAGTACCATGCCTACGACTGATTGAGATGCTAGATAGATGCCAATACAATACAAACAACGACATAAACAATACATGGCAAATAAATCAACCCACTTTTACAAACATTAACAAACTACGGTTATAAGAAATTTCAATAATTCCTACTCAAAGTGGAGATAAAAGCCAATTTCGATACAGTGAACAATCATAACCAGCAAATAAGATGATCAACTAAAAAAACATACATAACATAGGATAAATGTACACAAAAAGGCCAAGTGACCTACTTGATGCCAAGATCGATGTGCTCCTGAATACCAAATCCGAAGCAGCCAGTGTCACTGAAGTTGCGGCGCAAAAGCTCATACTCTTTCACTTTCAGACCACTCTCAATTAGCTGCATTGCTTTGTCACCTCTCACCGTAACGTAACACGCAATCTTTTCATTACGCCTAATCCCAAAGGACCTAACGGTGTACCTAGCTGTTCCCACACAAAAAATCAATAACAAATATAAAAAATAAAAAATTAAACTTACAAGTGCGTATGCAGATAACGTCTACATGTAAACAGATAACATACATTTTTCTACTCGTAAACATTTCTTTTATAGAAACATATGCAATCCAATAAAAAATTATCCAAAGAAATGTACAAAATCCCACTAATCAAAATACCCTGACTACAAATATCCACAATCAAATATTAAATAAAACCCGTTATTATTCCTACGTATATAATTCAATCAAATGTCCTATCCACCCACAGTTTTATTATTTTCCAATTCTGTTAAAGCATCAAAACAAAACCATAACAGATATTAACAAAAAGTGTATTAAAAGGGAATAATAATAAATTACCCTTAGAGAAGACTGGGGTTTGTCCACTGAGCTGCTCCAAAACCTAGACATACATATCCAAAACATAAAAACCCATTAATTGAAAACACAGAGTTAACACATAGACACATAAATAGATACATGCACATATAGGAACCATTTGGCATCAACTTTTTTTGTCAAAAAGCTGGTTTGTGCGTTTGGTAACAGACTTTTAAAAGCTGGATTTATAAAGATTTGCGTTTGGTTTTAGATTTTAGCTTTTTGCTAATTCATTCAAAATGACCAAATAATTCTGCGAAAAGTACCATATTTTGCTTCAATTTCCTTTTTTTTTGTATAAACTATAGTTGTACTATCGAAACATATTCATTCATATTTTTTTCTTAAACTCCGAAATTGGTGTCGAGAAAGCTAAAAAAAATCCACCAAAAACATAGATTTTTGCTTTTCAAGCTGTTCTTGCTTTTGTAGCCAAAATCTAGCTTTTTAAAAGCCAAAAAACTAACAAACCACCCAATGCTTTTTCATAGCAAAAACGCCAAAAATCAATGAAAAAGAGCCTGTACCAAACTCACAAATATAGATACCTACATATCGAAAACATAAAACCCCATTAATTAAAAAAACATAGATAACTAAACACATTTATACATACATATACAGATAATATATATACATAGATAGATATAGATATAAAGAGTTATAGAGAAAACGATCCAAATTAAAATTTGTAATACAAACAGTGCTAAACACATTACTCCCTCCGTTCCCAATTAATTGTCCTCTACGAACTTACGTGCAATTTTGACCGGCTTATAACATGTATCAAAATTGCCGAAATAAAAATTTTCAAAACTAAATCATATAATTTAATGTTTGAACCTATACGATTAACTTTTGAAAAATTTCATTCCGACAATTTTAATACAAGTTATTGGCCGGTGAAAATTGCACGTAGTTTCGTAGCGGACAATTAATTGGGAACGGATAGAGTACAATATATAGAGAGAGAAAGAGACTGATCTTCTCCAAAACCTATAGATACATACATATAGATATACAGATATAGAGTGAGAATTCGATAAAGCCCGTTAATTAAAAAAACATAATCTCATAACACATCTATTTCATACACCCTTGAATTTTTAACCCAAAATAGTTATTTCATTCTTTTTTAAAAAAATAGGAACTAGTGTAAACTGAATATAAATTCAAAAAGCAAAAAATGTAACTCAATAATATCATCCAATATTATGAAATTTGTCTAGAATACATTGTAAATCTTTATTAACATACAAAAAAAAAGGTATAAATTAGATGTACATATGTATAGATACATGTATATATAGAGAGAGAAAGAACGAGGTTAAACATATATATAGATACATATACATATAGATATATACATGCATAGATATAAAGATATAGATATATAGATATAGATATATAGAGAGAGAGAGAGAAAGGGACCTTGGCGGCGCGAGTAAGTCGATCACCGCTTTCACCAACGGAGATATTGAGAACGAGTTTTTGGACTTTAATCTCTCTCATTGGGTTCGCTAGCTTCTTCTCCGACGCCATTTCTCTCTCTCTCTTTCTCTCTTTCTTTCTTAGAGAGAGAGACTGGTATATTTATATATATATATAAGTAGGGTTTTAGGGTTACTTTGGATGGGGGTGCTCAATTTACCAAACTACCCCTTTCTTGTTTCGTTTTCGGTTCGGTTCGGTTCGGTTTTTAGCAAAACTGAAGCCGAACATATTTTTCGGTTTGGTTTTTTTCGGTTTCGCTCTTTTTATTTTTTGGACTGAACCAGACCGGGTTTTTTCGGTCCAGTTTCGGGTTTTTTTTGGGTTTTTTCGTCCTTTTCGGTTTCGGGTTTTTTCGGTTCGGTTTTATTGAAAACCGAAACCGACACACACAAAAAAATCGGTTTTTCGGTTTCGGTTTTTTTCGGTTCGGTTATCGATCCGATTCGGATTTTTCGATTTTTCGTCCAGCGCTAGTTTAATTAGCGTTTTACTAAGTAACAAAATAAACAATTTTTACTTTTATTAAAGCATATGCATCAGTCTTCTCAACGAGTCAAAATCTTCTACTCTCGTCCTCCTCCGTGGCTCCTTTCTTATTTTCATAACTCGTTTCACAAATTTACAATTTTTTATATTATATTGTATTTAAATTTTAAAATATTTGGACATAATATTGTTTTAGACAATTTTTTCAAGATTTAATGTTTTATTTACACTAATTTATACATTTATTTCAAAATAAATTACGTGTGCATTTTCTTTTAAAAATAATTATGTGAATGTATTGATACATGTATTATAATAATTGTACAATTTTTTTAAAATTTTTTACAATTTTTGTTTGGATAAAATAACCGAATGGCTACGAAAATGATAGAGAATGAGGATGGAATATTTGGAATCACTCAATCTATATAATTCTATTATATCTCGAGACATTGTCACAAGAATTGCTTTGCATTAAATACATCATGTGTTCTCCTTATATACAAGATAATGCTTCATTTTATTATAAATTTATAATATTAAAATAAAAACTCTCATACTTTATGACATTTCCAAATATGTGCAAGTGTAAAATGATAATAAATTTTTTGATAAAAGAGATAAATCAATAAAAAAATGAGGTAAGTGATAGGAAAACTGGTATATTTTACTATAATAAAATGAGTTGTTAAAGCAAATAAAGTATGTATTTCACTTCAAATTAAAGGAGAATGATGAAAAAAAATGATACGGATAATGTTAATGAGTTATATTTATGGACATAATATAAAATATGTAATACATGTATATTCGGTGTTTTAAAAGGCTGGCGGACTTTAGATTGGTCAGCTATCGCTTAATTCCAGCTAATTTCGCTTAATCATAGTAATCTTACATTATCTAATAGGCTTATAGGCTTCGACTAATGATTAGAATCGTTTTTTAGAACACTTTGAATACTCATAACCTTGCTAGTGTATATGCGTGAATATTATCGAAGAACTTTTCTGTTACCTTTAGAGTTTAGTGTCGTATGGGAGCGAGGCCGCTTCAGGATTAAAAGAGGATAAGGACTTCTAAAATCAAGATTACTTTTGTAGTCGATGTCGATGAACACGACTACTTAGTAGTTTTTTTATAAATGGTAGAGCACGGACGCACCACTTCATAACAGAGGACAGTTGCCGCAATTTTTAACATGACTTCCCAAAATACTTCAAAAAAATCAGTTAACAAAGCATCCCATTTTAAATGAAAGATAGGTCATTCAACATAAGTCAAATTATCGTTGTGTTGTCTTGTCGACAGTTCAGAATACAATGACTTTATTTTAGTGGGTCTGATACTTTCGTTCTTAGTAAGATCGGTGAGGAGGTAAACGACCAAAGAACTCCTCCGCAAAGTTTATTGCCAAATACGCATAGTAGTTTGTCTTTGTTTGTCCTCCATTTTTCAGCGACGCAGGCTGATTGTTTAACGATGGAAGGTTATTGCCAAATAACCCTTTTTTAGTACTTGATCAAAAGTAAATATAAGTTGGCATTACAAAATCATAAAGATGGCAGTTTGGGATGCAAAAGAATGATAATTAGGGGTATAAAAGCATATTTAACCCAATATAATCATATAATTAATGTTGTAAGTTTTAAAAAGATATTAGCATGTCCTAAATATAAAAACTGCACTTTTAAATAAAATTATTTATACACTTGGTATTGAAAATTTTAATATAAAATTACATCAAAATAGAACACTTTAATATAGGTTCTTCGTTATCGTGGTTTTGCTCCCACATAAAAGTACCTCTCTAAATAGAGTTGTAAACTACAACTGTCTATTCTAACTCAGTTTAAAAAAAATTATCTGAACAATAATTAAACACTCTACTCCGAGAAAAATGTTGGTATACATTGCATTCCCATCTCTGATCTCTCTCCAACTCATCGACTTAAGTTGTAGGGGGAAAACACCATTGTTCTCAAAATTTAAAATAAGTGATTTATGATCTTCTTTCGATCCTCTTTTCAATACTAGTATATTTTTTCTCTTCTGCCTCTCTTCGTCTCTGTTGCCTGCAGCATAGGTATACAACATAAGTCAAATTATTCAGAAATAAACGATGGTGCTGCAAGTTTAGAAAACAAACAACAAAATGTATAGGCTACCTTCTTCTGAAAATTAGGAAAGCTAATCAAATTGCGTGGAATTCTATGAGGCCAGTTAAAGATTTCCCATAGTTAGCTAGCATTTTAACTATTTTAACCATAATATTATTGAAAACTAGTTATCAAAAGTCAAAAGAGCAAAAACAACGGAAACCATAACAAAGGTTCTCTGGTACCCTTACAATTCTCATATAATATAAATGAAGGTAGAAGGTAGTTATAAATCAGGGAAGATTTACTAAAAAGGTCCCAAGACAAACAAGTAGCAAATCATAAGTACGTGTAGAAGTACGCTCAACGCTCAAGTTTCCACCACTGGATATATAAGCAAATGAATACAATATTTCAACAAAAATGAGAACTTACGCGAAAGCGGTATATCCAGATCCAGCATTAGCAGCAGTTAACAATGCAGCATGAGTCGTTGTTTGATCTCCATCCACCTTAAATGCAAAATTTCCCAAGATCAGATGAACGAAAAAAAGAAAAAACAATAATAGCAATCAAATTTTATCCGTCAAACTTAAAGGAACCTTATCCCATTTCGACTTCTTATTCCTGCCATCCCTAGTTGTAGAATCAGCTACAGCTGAACCTGGCCGAGAAGTGGGTGCAGCTGCAAAAGATGACAAAAGATCTATCAATATGATGTCCATGTATTGTAAGAACTAAGAAGAAAGCAAAAACTGTACAAAAGACACAATTTATCTGAAATAAAATTGTATGATTGTATCTAAAACGTGATTTTTAAGACACCTGGAATTGGAATATTTAATTTTGGTGACGGAGTAATAACTCCAGATTGCGTGCCACTTGACACGAAATCGACTTTCTGATTCTTCTTTCTTTCTTGTTCTTTCCGCTCCATTTCGCGCTTCATATCAGCCTCTATATGGAAAATTAAACTCATAAATTTATCGATATTCGTGCTCAACAGAAATAGTCCCTAGAGAAATAAAATTCCATGTACAAGTATTTAGATCAGCAAACAACTAAAGAAGTCTTTAGAGTGATCGAATGTACGTCTTCAAAGGGCAATGATGCATAATACCAGTCATGACCAACCCATCTGTTGTCACTGAAAATGTTGGGTGGGTTATCAGTTTATGATAAAGGACCAGTTACAGGAACAAGAAACGAAGGTAGTTGCAGATCTTATGAACAGAGTCTTATCTACCGTGAAAGATCTTGTTAGTATGAGTAAATTAAACATTCATTTACTATAAGCAAAAGAAAGACACCTCGTAACTTTTTCTCGACTTGAGTAAGATCTCTATCAATACTTACCATGATAATCCAATAAAACCAACCAAGAATGAGAAGAAAAAAAAACAGTAGTATAGAGGATGGGGAAAAAAGATATATCCTCTCTCAGTAACAATATTAGGCCAATGATGTCTTGGGTTTTTTTTTTTATCATGTAATTACATTTGCAAGAGCAGGAAACAAGGAATGTCTTTTCAATCAAAATGGAAATGAAAACATAACACATCACTTCTATAATGCCTCTTCTTAATAGTGGATGCAAAATCACAAGTGTGTGCATCTGTGTTTCTTCAAAAAAAAAAATTATACAGCAAAATGACGAGAGAGGGAGGAAGATATGCAGCATTATTACCTATTTCGTCGTAGAAATCGCTTTTGTCATATCCATGTGGGTCAAATACCTCTTTTCTGAAACAGGAACCAATTTCATCAATATCTTGATATGTCACAGCATGCCTTAAGAAGTCGGGATTCCGATATTCCTTCTTGTTACGCACTTCAGCATTGAAACTTGTTCTTCCCAACCGCTTAAGGTTAATAAACTTTTCTATTTTATTCTGCACAAAAAAAAAGAAAGAAGTGAAAAAGGTGAATCGGAAGCTTTCACAACATGTTAATGCACGGTTAATGAAGTGATTTTTTATTCAAAAATATATACTTGGCAGCCTTAAACTGCTAACTTAAAGGCAAATGTAACAAAAAATTCCAATTGTCCAACTATAGCGCCTGTACCACATGACTTGGTGCCAATAAGCAGACTAAAAACAAATTATCTCAAACTTCAAGACTAAATACATGGATGAAGTAAACATTAAACTAAATGACTAAATTATATGCCCCGAGTAACCTTAATCCATTAGTAATCAAACAATCTAATTCAGGACAGTAAGCTTGAACCCTAAAACTAGCCAAAATGTTCAAGAGCAAATAGCAAATAAACCTAGTAGTTGGTGTTAACTTTTAAGCTTAGCAACACAATCATTCAACCGCATTCTGAATCCTAAGATCATAACAGACAAAATACTAGGGAGTTCAAACCTTAACCTGCCCAACAAAGACTATAGCATATCTGGGACACTGGAAAGCAAAGTACTTGTTTCAGCCAAAAATATAAATAAAAATTTAATGTTTATATGCATCTAAACTCAATTGCAATGAAGATGTTTCATTGTAAGAATCCGGAGATATGTCTATTAGCTGTTATGTGTAGATGGTTGATGATTCCCTTTCAATTTATGAGGTTCCTTGGTCTTAAGATTTTTTTTCTATACCCTTTCTTATGTCTCCCTGAAAAAATTCAGTTGAGAAACTTTGTAAGAAGAAAATGAATTTCGTTAATTGGATATAAAATCTATAATGTTAGGTGTCAGGAGCAAAAAGGATAAATGATGCGCATACGTTGGCTGAACTGAGAAATACTAAGATTGTATACGAGGAGATTATTTGTAACTTAGAAAACAGATGACTAGTTATATATTTCAGGTAGACAAGCCAGTGAAAGAGCACAAACATAGTAATCAGAATATATACAGATGCTTCCATCTCTGATAAATAGTCAGGACCATCTATCTAATACTAAACAGAAACCCAAAGAGTTGAATTCTGAATATAACATACTTGTTGTGCATCTGAGCATATGGACTGTGGCGGCGGGGGAAGAAATTTGGCTACTAGATCATCATCTGTTACTCCATCAACAGAATCTTTATCTGGTTCTTCAATTTCATTAGATTCCTTTTCATTCATATCAATGTCCATCGCTTGAGATTCCGATCCGTCCAGTTGTTCTTGTTTTGGTGCATCTGCCTGAGTGCCAGGAGATAAAACCTGAGCATGCTCACTGAGAAGCGTTTTCTCTTCTACAGATAAAATTTAACAAGTAAATAAGGGACATTAATCTACAAAGAAGTCACAGAACCATGACAAGAAAACTAACATGCAATGTTTTCTTATCATGAAAATCCCAAAATATGTTACCAAGAACGGTAATATTGAGTCAATATTCAGTCAAAATTAAACTTCAAATATGAGAATTGTCTTAACCCTTGACATAATCAAAGTTAGTAGGCTTAAAAGAAGGCCTTTCTTGTAAAGTAGGAGCAAGTCCAATGAACACGCACAAGATTATTATTTAGACCACAAGGAGGAAGCTACACAAGGCAACTGTCAATCAAAAGAAAGTGAAGGTGTTTGGAAGAAAGAAAAAACCAACTCACAGTTGCATTAGAATTCATTTTTTGTTTTTTGAGATCTTATTGTAAGATGTAACCAATAAGGAATTTATGTCACACATCATAAGTTACAACAATATGTTAGTTGGTTCAGGAAGGAGAAAATCAGGAAATTATGCGAAATAGTGCATAAAGTGTTGGTTGATAAAATCAAACATATTTATAAGCTCTCTATTGCTACTAGTTTTTCTCATCGTAATTTAAAATGACCAGTGCATAAATCATACTCATGACTTTGAAGGGCAGCCTCGTATAAAGTTTGAAACATTCATTCATTTGTCAAAAACAACCTCTCGGAGTATGTTACTTGGGTACAAAAACGTTACAACGTCATTGTATTAGTTAAAAAGATTTTTTACATCAAATTCCGGCAATGAAGTTTCACCTTCACCCTGTAAGGTTTACAATACTTTTAAAGTTGGATGGTTTTAATATGAAATCACATACCTTTAGTTATTTGAAGGTGAGTCTTAATTGTGACAACACGAGTAGCCACAACCCCTTCTTCCTGCTAAAAACCAACACCATAAAAGAGAGAAATTAAGTCAAACAGGTCATACATTAACCCGTTAAGCTTTCACAAACGAACCTAAGTTCAAAATTTGCTCTGCGAGTTATATCATTTTGGGGGTTGGACCACCTCTAGACAAATAGAGGTTACCTATAACTGTTAACATATACCTGTTAATTTAACAGACAAACACTTTACTCTCCACCAAGCAAAAAACGAATAAAAACAAAATTTAAATCATGTCTTATAGTTTGAATTTCCTAATGGCAAAAAAAAATCCTAAGATGATTAAGTTTCAAAAAATCCTCAATGAGTAAAACCATAGAGGCCAGATAGAAGAATCATTCATACATACCATACCTATTATATATATATACATACATAAACATAGATATACCTTGGGCTCACGTGCCATGGCAACTTCATCGTGGCGGTATTCTACTATCATAATTTACTCTATCACCATGTTATTGTTATCTAAAAGATATAATCTTTTTGATGATCCACATTATATGCATATAAGGACAAGACGTAATACCCAAACCCAATATAACCAATACCCAAATACTCACTAATACTCCAAATTACAAGTACCCAAAACTACTAATTCCAAAAAAATACAACTAATACACCCAAAACGAAACTACTAATACCCCAAAAACTACTACTAACACACCCAAAACGAATACCACTGATACACAAAACTACTAGTCAACACAAAATTGAACCCAACACAACTCAATGAGTAAAAATCCAGATAGAAAACTGTATACTTACATACATACATATACATATACACGCACATAAAAATATAAATATAGAAGTTAAGAAAAAGCAGCACTACTATCCAATACTACTAATCATATCAAAATTAAGCACACATACTTCAATGAGAAAAAACCCAGAGAAAAGAATGTACATATAATAAATCACTGCTTTAAAAAAGCGCACTTGGTAGTAGAAAAGCTGGATTCAAAGCTTCCAAAAAAGCTTAAAAGCTCGCTTTTCCGCTTTATCGGCAGCTAAAAGCTTACGCTTTTTACGCTTTTGGCATAGCTTTTGTAAAAACGCTTTAATTAAGATTTCGCATTTTACAACACTGATTTAAATATAAAAGTTAAGCAAAAAGCAGTTGGCAAACAGACACTACTATCCAATACTAGTAATCAAAACAAAATTAAACACACATAATTCAATTAGTAGTAAAAACCTAGATAAAATAATATACACTATATATATGGGGGAGAATACTTAGACATCAACTTGGACACCTTTTATGCAAAAACGCTCCAAATCAAGATTTGATTAATGCGAATCTCCACGGTTTCACGCCGGGAACACAAATATGCGTCTTTTTTTTCTCGAGATGTATTATTGCACGTATTAAATTTTTAAATTTTACCTTCATTTCCAAAACATGCAATTATACGTCTCGAAAAAAATAACAAGACAAAAATCACTACTTAGCCACTCTAATAAGGAAATTATGCTATCCCGCGCATTTAACAAACTTATTGCTGCTTTATCATGGTTTTTAATCCAATCCACCAACGCTTTTAAATCCACTTCTACGCAAATATAAATAAGTCTAAGACTATAGCATATTTATAGTCCATAAAGAAGAGAATGTACCTCAGCTATATATATATATACACACTATATTTATATATATATATATATATACTGTATTTTTTTAATTAAAAAAAATACAAACCTCATGGTCAGGTGACATGGCAAGCTCATCATGACCATAATCAACAATTGTATTAACTTTTTGTTGAATTAGCTGAGGTGTTACTGGCCTAGACCTATGCACTATAAATTGAGGGGAAATTTCGTCAATTATTGAATTTTGATTTTCAATAGCAATATCTGCAACGTTCGGTGTGTCCCCTTCCGCCGCCGCGTCGGGGTCAGGAATTAGGGTTCCGCCGTGGTGATCCTCGATCTCGTCATCTTCGTCGTCGGAATAAGTTGAGGAGATTAGATTAATACCTTCCATTTAGAGATCAATTTTAGGGCTTTGGTTACAAAAAATTGGGTGGGTTTTTTGTGTTTTAATATAAATCACGAAATAGTTTTTTTAGCTATTTGGTCTAACCATTTTGGAAATAAATGCAATTTGGGATACGATAACCGAAGCGAAAAATATCGAAACTGAAAAATCAAAACTTTTTCAGGTCGGCTTCGGTTTATAATGAAACCGGACCGAAAAACCGAAACAAACCGGTTCGATTCGGTCTAAAAAATAAAAAGACCAAAAACCGAAAAATCTGCTCAGTTTTGGTTTTGCCAAAAACCGAACCGAACCAGACCAAACTCAGCCATAAGCTCACGGATAAGGATTTGGACCGACCGGTTACGAAGTTGGCTTCGGTTCCGCATGAGGCTCTAGCATTTGTTAGGCATCATGTTGATTTCACTACACAAAAAGCGATTGCCGACGGTTTTCTTATGCGTTGTGACGGATTATAGTTTTGTTGGCAGATTTATTTATAGTAAACCGTCATTAGCACGTATTATGTATTCTGTTGACTTTCTGTAACATTACGTTTATCCGTTATAATAAAGTTAGTACTTTTAGAGGGGTTCATTTGGGACCTAACATTTAAAATAAAACAGCTTTCAGTCTTTTTTTTTTATAAACTATATTTTAATATGTGTCGACCAATCAATTTTTTTTTAATTAATTTAAATGTAGTTATTTTTTTGATTTTATAATATGTGTTGAGATTTTGTGGTTGGCAAACACTAAAAATTAGTGATTCGGGTCATGGTACTCTTGTTTCTTGATTAAGTCTTAAGTATAGGATTTAATTTTGGTGTACTTTTTCTAGTAAATAAGCATATATAGTTTGATGTTAATCGTTATTTCTTTTGTTGCAAAATATATTAAAATTTGTCTTTTATGTTTGATAAAGGCACGTTTTTAGATTTAATTGGTTAAAGTTTAATGAAGCACTAGTCGTTTTTGTAATTAATTGTGCATTGTTTGACTCGTGAATTAATGTTGGGCTAATACATCATTTTGTAAATAAATTGATCATTAGTGAAGTTTTGTTCGCTTCGTTAATTAAATTACAGTTTGTTAGATTGATCACTAGTACATATATAAATATATTTTTCTTTATAATATAATAAATGATTTGAAAAGGTTAATATAATAATGGTGAAAAATATAAACAGTTGAAAGTAAGTTATTTTTGTCATATAATGTCAAACTAAATGAGTTAGTTAAAATTATAATTTTCGCATATAAGGTTTAGTTACATTGATATAACATTAATATTTGTAAATCGTATAATTTTTTATAGGCAAAAAATATCATTGCTTATCTTATTTAATGATTCAATTAAAATGAACTATTTATAAGTATTTGACTCGTCAAACTTCCCCGGTTCATAACGTTTATTAATATGAGCTAGTTAAAATAATACTTTTCATATAAAAGGCTTAGTCAAATATATATATGAATAAATACCATTTCTTAGATTTATTTAAGAATTGAAGTAAAATAAATTGTTCGTAAACAAACTCGTGTTTGGTTCATCAATATTCCGTTTCTTGATCAATCATGAATAGTCTACACGAGCCCGACACAAACAAACATAAGCTCTATTCGTCATCACCACCCCTATTTGTTACAAACAGTCTTTGTGAGTTTCAACTTCTAATTTCTAAGTGTAAAATTGATTATAGCCTTTTTAAAAGGGCAAAAATACAATAACGGAACTCAAACTTCCGATAATATTGCCTAGCTAGCAGCTTCGTGGAAGCTCTAAAGACTAGCGGCAATCATTATCAAATTCCATTCAGGAAAATCTGAAAAGGATGACAAATGACAGCAAAACATTTCAACGACGATGAAGGGAAATGGCTGCTCAACAAAGTAGATCGAGAGCACGCATCGTATCATTGAAAGCCCTCATCTCTAGAGTTGTTCGTACCGGATTGTTGCTGGAGTTACATGGCTATTAAGAGTGTACATTAGACTCCCCACAATCTAGGAATTAGTCACTTGGCTTGTTATACATAAAATTTTCAAATAAAATTGTAGACATGTAATACAACAACAACTTCAAAAAGTTTGTTACATAATTTCAGCCGGTGTAATTTATGAATTAACAGCAGCACCTTATAGTTTTGTTGGACAAGTCTATGCTCATCATCAATATTATCATATTAACTTCTCCAACAATTGAAGCCTATATAAGTTCATGTTACAATAGATGACTACATTTGGCCCATTAATTATTTTATGTCTAGGTGGTTTCTAGAGTTTTGAGAGCCTTACTCTGCCTTAAAAATGAGCATTTTTTTATTTGTAAAAGAAAATTATTTAAATAAAACTTATAAGATACGATTAATAAATGGTAAAATATTAAATTAGAAAATATTAAATGCAATAAGTTGAACACATTTAACAAAAAAAATCAATGATACGAAGCAATTTTTTTACAAATTTCGCATTCGAGCTAAAATTATATTATTTTTAAAAATAAAATCATTAACCAGATATGTTATATATTTAACAAATCAGGTTCTTTCCTGTTTTCTTTAATACAGAGACCACATAGAACCTTATATAAAATTAAAGGATTCATCATTGTACTAAATTATATAATGAAATAAAAAAACAAATTATTGTCTCCGCAATAACTCGAACACGGGTTGACTAGACTATTTAGTAAGGAAACCAACCATCTGGCCATACATAACTATTGATTAAAGAAAGTAAATGAATTATATATATATATATTTAATATTTTACCAAACGGGATCTTGAAAATATACGTTTTTTTAGGTTCTAGACCCGTGTCTATTGAATCTAGCCCAAATTTTATGTCTCATACTTCTCCAAATCCAAACTTTTTTTCCAAAAAGTAAATAATTATATTAGAAAAGGGGAAAAACAGGAAAGCTCATGCAGCTTACTACAACATCAACGACTGACAAAACGTATCGAATCAATCCTAGGTTTTTGTTCCCAATTAATCTTAAAACAATACTTATCAGTTACATAATCTAAGCTATAACATTTATCATCATGAAATCTGCAATTTCTTTTTCTTCCATATGTTGGAAATTGAGCAAGTGAAAGCCACTCAACTTGAATGCTTATATCATCGATCAGAGCCATTCTTCCCAACTTGAATCATTTGCAGAAATATATAAAACTTATTTTAGTTTTTTTTTTTTTTGGAAAAGAAATATACTACTCCCTCCCGTTCTCATTTAATTGTCTATTACGAAATTACGTGCAATTTTGATCGGTTTATAACTTGTATCAAAATTGTCGAAATGAATTTTTTTTAAATATAATCATAAAATTTAACATTTGAACTATATGATCATTTTTTAAAATTTTTTATTCTGATAATTTTAATATAAGTTTTTGACCGATTAAAATTACACGTGGTTTTATAAATATTACACGTGGTTTTATAAATAGAAACGGAACGCGTATAAATAAAATTTCATGCATGAAGTTGGGTGTCACTATCATCTTTTAAATGTGTCTGTCAGGGGAGAGTAATGCAAACTCATTAGTGGACTTTTATATTCTTTATGTGTCACTTTAGCTTCAATTTTGGACCATGTTATTCGGTTTACTTGACTCAAAGTAATACCAATATTTCTTCTATCTTCTTGAGGTTGATCACAAAAAGCCTCTTGGGTTTCATTCAAATGAATTGACAGATTGCATATATATATCTGTATGAGCAGTATAATTTTATTTTTTTGGTTTTTAATAAGACACTACCGACAATCATTTTTACCCATAAAACAGGAAAGTAATTAAGTGTAGACGGTTATCAATTACAACAGCTCAAACATATCGATATTTAAAAAAAAAACAGCATCTCAGGTTAACAGTGAATGACTATGCATCTTATATAAAATTGATTATGCATGTCTTTTATCATTAGTATATGCGATTAGCTTTAAAACAGTTAAAGAGGGATCCGATGATTTCACATGGGCCAAAGAACTTTATGTAAAACATGCACATAGAAGCACAATACTTTAGTTTATCTTAATCTCACAAAAAATATGTGACAGTGATGAAAAGACAAAGATCAAGGAATAAAGCACATATAAACCAAATACTGAAAAGAAGAAAAAGTGAAGAAAGATATTCGAAGAAGAGTAGAAAGGAATGAATGATTATACTCCCTTCTCACAAGAACTAGACAAAATTAGTGGGATCTTCTTCACTTCTTTTTCTACCACCAAACAACGAAAAATCAACAAAACATCACATAACTCATCTTGCTATGTCCCTTTCTAATCAAGCAATTAATCAAGCAAAACATAGTTGTTTTCCATTCAAAAATCTAAAGCCAATGAAATATACACTAATGAAATTTTTTCAAACGTTATATAGCAACAAGTAACTTCTAAAACCACTTTTACATTTCAAAATAACAAAGAAAATCAACATATTTTTCATGCTTTCCTCATCAAATATGTACAAATAACAAAAATTTCTCAATACTCATTTTTTCGCGCAAATAAAAAAAGCGACCAGGCGGAGCTCAGCCATGAGACGGACACACATCTTTGAGCATCCCAACCACCTGCTGCATCGACGGCCTCTTCTCTGCTACCTCAGCAGTACACAAATACCCAACCCTCACACACTCAACCATCTCACTCACCGAGTTGCCATCGAGTCTCAACCTCGAGTCCAACACACTCACTCCTTTCCCCTCCCTAACCATCTTCCTCACCCACCCAACCAGCTCCCCCGACCCTAACCGCCCCGTCAACAACTCAATCAAAACAAGCCCAAAACTGTATATATCGTCCTTGGTCGTCGACCCCATCTGACCAAACCCAAAATCAGCTATTTTTGGCTCTAACTCATCGCTTAGTAGGATATTTGTAGTGACAAGGTGTCCATGGACTACTGGTTTGGACCTTGCATGATGAAGGTAGGCTAGGCCTCGGGCTACCCCCAGGGCGATGAGGTGGCGGGTGCGCCATTCTACCTTCTGAGGGGACGAGGCGTGGGGCACCCCTAAGGGAGTGGGGGTGGGGTGGTCCCACGTGTCGGTGCTCCAGTCCTCTATGTTGGAGGACCCTGTGGGGAGCTCGTGCAGCCAACTGTGGAGGTTGCCGTTAGCCATGAACTCGTATAATACTAGCTTCTCCTTGCCTGGAAAAAAATATTAACATACGGTGAGACGGAGATGAGTTTTTTGTTGTTGGATTAAATGAGATTTTTGTAACCCGATGAAATGGGGACAATATTGCACGGACGAGTCACGAGGTCACGACAGAACTATGATTTACTCACGGTTGTTATTACAAGAGTTAAAATGCTATAATTGGACGGTTTTACAAAAAAACGGATTATAGAAAAAATCTTGAAGCCAGAGAGAACAGACTTTGCACTTAAATTCATATTCTACATGTAATGACCGGTAATGTTTTCAACATAAACAAAATCGGAGGGATATGCAAATGGTTTGTTGTTGTAGTCTTTTAAATATGAAATCTTTATCAATAGTAATTGTGAATTTGTTGCAGCAAAATAAAGATAGGATAATAAATGTATAGTTTGTGACATTTCGTCAACATGCACATGCAAGAAGTAAATGGTTTAGTTAGTTAGCTCAAACAATGGGGACAAACGGTAGTGGCCAAAATACAATGTACCTTGGTTGCAAGTTTTAACTAAAATTGGTTACATTGTTGGATCCCAATGTTAGCTAGACCAAATTGAAGTTTGACTAGTTTCGAAATCATGGCTACACCAAATCCCTAAAGAGATATACTAAAATTGGAGTTGATGAAAAATTTGTTAGGGTAGATACAGACGAACACAAAAAAGATAGAAAACTAAACCGAGCACACACACAGATTTGATAACGGAGTTCACCCAAATTGGCTACGTCTCCGGACCGCTACACGTGACACTTAATATTATTAAGAGGATTACAATCGTAATCTAGTCTAGTTACAAGTTATGGTTCTCTCGCAAATAGAACTCTCTCTTTATAATATTCTCACAGTGGGGCATATAAATAGAACCCAACATGGGTCATATTACAATTCCAGGCGATGTGGGATAATAAGAATACATGGCCAAAACTCATTTGGTTTCACAAATCAACAAAATTGAAAAATTGAAAACTTTTTAGGAACGTTCCATTTACATTTGTCACTTGCACTCGTAAAATATCAAAGACTACAAGTATGTGGCTTAAATTACAATTACAACTTGCAATAAGTGCAGTTGTTCTTTTCTTACTGTATATTCTCAATACTATAGTTGGTTGGTATATGTGATCAAATAGTCCAACTCTACAAGTATACCTAAAAGTTCGTTCTAGCTAGTGTTCTATAGAAATGAAAATTAAATTTGCAAATCCTACATATATAGTACTTTATGTACATTCGCACTTAGTTTAAGTTGCAGTTTTTGGAACTACTAACCCTAATGTTGGATTAAAGTGAGCTATTTGCCAGTGTTCATCCGTATCGAATATTCATTTAAGCAAAAAACTGGGGTTTGATAAAAGATATGTACGGAGTACTAATTAATATAAGGTAGATTTTTTCTGATAAATTTACATGATTCAAAAGCTGTTTTTATTCTGAGCACCATATGTCTGTTTGTGAAATTTAAAAATAGAGAGGGGGAGACAGACTATACCTTTATCAGACTGTAAAACTCTCCCCTGTGGAGCCATTGGATCAACAGTGGGGCCCACACACTGTAAGATCCAATAGTGTCACAGGAAGTGTTTTCCAGACTATATCTGGCACCCCTTATCCTTTAAAAATAGCGCAAATTTCCACACCCTCAAGGTACGTAGATGTTACAAAAAAATAACAGAAACAAATATTAAGATATACACGCATATCAAAATGTGAACTGAAAATTTGTAAGTATTTACTTGACCTACAGTACCATCGAGTATGACCCTTCTGATCACTCTTACACCACGTGACAGCCTTTACTACGTTAATTTGGTAGGTCAACAACACGAGAAGTAATCAATTGCCTCAATTACACTATATTTATTGTTACGTGAGTGTATCTACTCTTATAAAATTTATGCATTTTTGGTTCTAATTTAGCAAGAATTTTCTTTAACACCTTTAACAGGAAACAGAAAGGTAACAAATTAAGTTGTAAATGAATCGAGCTTACAAACATCGACGTATAATTACTTCATATTCGGTTCATGTTCAGTTAAAAACAAATGGACAAGAAGCGAACGTAAGTATAGTAAATGAACAACGAACTTTTCGTTAATAACATAAGACTTAAGTAAGTTTAACCTCGGTTAATAAAATTACAAATAGCAATATATAATATCACCACAACATTATAGATATGTAAATCTGATGGGAAATGATGAAAAATTTGTACCGGTCCTTAATTAAAAAAATCACACTCTAAAACACTTTTAAATATTAATTACTATATTATTATATGTATTAAATGTTAAACAAGACTTGAAAATTCGGATTTTTAGAAACTAAGTATGTTTTTATGTACTGATCAATGATTATCCCTGATTTATCGTGTTTTAGATTTTCTAAGTACATACTCCTTTGTTAACTTGTTTATATGCACAAAATTATTACCTTTATTATATATATGTATGTGAGTTTTAAGATTTGATTTCTTGTAAAATTATTGTATACAATTATTCTTCAATTAGTAAAACTTACAATATCCATAAATCTGTGAGACCAAATACTACAGTAAAATTAAACAAAAAATGGACCAAAAACGAAATAAATTCGAAAATTGAACAAAAAAGTTAGAAAATAAATTTAAATATTACCTGCAATACAGTATCCAGAGATAGGCAACAAGTTAGGGTGCCTAAGCCTAACCAAATCCTGAAAAACCTCCACCGCACGATCATAATCAACGGCTCTGATCGAATCCACAACTTTAATCGCCACGTGTAACTCTCCTGGTAAAACACCTCTATACACCTTACCCACACCCAATAAGCTCTCTTTTCCAAATAATGACGTGGCATTTATTAAATCCTTAAAATTTAATTTCATTAAAGGCTTCTCAAACATAATTACAGGGGATATTAAAGACTCTTTTAAATCAACGGTCCATGATGATCCTGATCCTGTCTCGAAAATGAACGGTCCAGATCTGTCCATTTTAAATGACACGTGGGGGTTTGTAGTAGGGGGGGAGATTTCTATTTCCCATTTTCTTTTTTTTGATATTTTTCTTTTTCTATAGAAACAAAGTGAAAACAGAGTAATGAGTGTGAAAATAGTGACTGATAATGTTATTGGTAAAATAAGGTTTATAGATTTGTTTTTTGACTTTGTTTTTTTCTGAAGGACTGTTTGGGAGATGGGTTTTGGCTTATTTGGTGTTTTGTGAGGTGGAGTGGAAGAATTCGAATTTGCATGAAAATTTCTTTGGAAATTCATTTTTTCAAAATTTCCAGCGTGGATAAAAGAAGATTGACCAAATTGTTTTTGAAGTTTATTTGTATCAATTTTTCCTGTGAAGTTATTGAATGAGATATTCAAGAACTTGAGGTTAGAAAAAGGAAAATCATTCGGAAATGAGCCCGAAAATGTGTTTTTTGAAATATCCAAGTGTTTTAAAGAGTATAGTTTTGAAATTATATTAAAATTCCCAGAAATATTGCAGTTAGAAAGATCAAGATATTGAAGCTTAGTTAAATTAGCTAAGCCACTAGGCAAAACTCTTAAATCATTATGAGAAAGATCAAGAACAGTGAGGCTTTTGAAAAAAGAAAGATGTGCTAAATTAGTAAACCTACTATTAGACAAGTTTATAACTTGAATCGTCGAAAAGGGACCGATATCCGAACCTTTTTCTAACCCGATAGAGCCTCCGAACCTTGTTTTCGATAAGTTGATCTCGAGTAAAGTCTTGGTTAACCAAACGAAACCCGGAACATAGCCTCTTAGGGGGTTATTAGAAAGGTCAAGTTTTTGTAAATGGGTCAAGTTTTTAAGGAATTTCAAAGATAGAGTACCACTTAGGTTTTTAGAAGAGAGGTTTAGCTCTTTTAATGGGAATATTTGTTTTGAGCAGTTTTGGGTTTGTGGTAACAAAAATGATGAGTTGAAGTTAGACACAGAGTTGAAGGCTTTTGAAATAACTGCATATTCTGTATTGTTGTTGTAGTTGCAATAAGAAGTGGCTAAGGATATTAGTGACATTATGAGAGTGAACCTGAAAATGGTTTCCATTTTTTCTTGTATTGTTTTTCCCTTTCTTTCTTTCTTCTTTAATGTGTTGTTGATTTGAATCTTCCCATGAGAAAGATAGAGAGAAGAAGAGACTCTTTTGTGGCAATGATGTTTGTTAAAAGAAAGGGAAATTTATATAAGAGGGTGGATTAATTAACTTCAAAAAATCTGTAAAAACGCTCAAACCGTAGATTTTTTCTACGGTTTACAGTGATCAACTGTAAACCGTAGATTTAATCTACGGTTTGTATTAATTAATACAAACCGTAGATTAAATCTACGGTTTACAGTTGATCACTGTAAACCGTAGAAAAAATCTACGGTTTGCAGCTTTTTTTTGCTTAAAAAAAAAAAAAAAAAACTGAGAATTAAAATTAAAAAACTGAATAATTTTTTCAAAATAAATATGATTTTTTTAATAAAAAAACTAAATGCCTTATTTTTAAAATTTTACATAAAATAAATTACCAATATTCTAATAATCTATCAAAATAAACACAAATTTTACACAAATTTACACAAATAAAGTTGATTTGATAAATTTTATGTTTGATATTTATTGTATAAGTTCAAAATTTTACATGTTATATTTTTGTCAAGTGTATAAGTTGATATTTATTGAATCATTAACTAAATACACATTTTTTGTGAAGTACCTTCGGTTTGTTTTTAACACTTGTATAACGCAATATGAAACATTAAATAAGTCGTCAATTTGGTGTCAATCATCAATTTTGTTGAATGAAACAATCATAAATTATATAAATTTCGTAAAAAAAATTA